>CM076573.1:285953416-286553416 GCA_034641835.2 Pinus albicaulis
TAAAGGTCAATTTAAAAGTTTCATGAATGTGTCAAATTGATTCACCCCCCCCCCCCCCCCTCTCAGTTTAACTAAGGGTTCAATAGGCTACTCATATCTCCAATCATATTCATGAATGTAGGTGGTGTCATCGTTTGATCAAGTTTGAGATTCCTGATCAACATCTAACTGATTGTTTCACTATCTCTTATATTTGTTCGATTGCTAAGGACATCGCTATGGGGGCATGTGTTACTGAGGAAAAATCCATCACTCGTGCCCAGTACCTCGATCTCGTGTACTCTCAATCTGGCAAGTTGTATGAACTCTTGTCCAATGCTCCACAACATGGAACTACCAAAGCACCAGTGACGCCATCTTTCGATGGTAACATTGGTTATGTGTCTCAGACTTCTCGTAAGTTTTCTCCAAATATTGTGAAGAAAAAATCTACTTCTTCGACTGATATTGCTTCTCAACCACCTCTAAATCCTGGTAAGACCACAGAAATGAATGTAGTCCATTCCAATCTGGCAGGTAAGACTTCCAAAGGTAAGAAGAAGGGTAAAGGCAATGCCAAAGCCGATGCCCCAAAACAGGATTCTCTGAAACCTAGTGCTGATGATGGTTTGAAACGTAAAATGAAGTACCCTTGTTTGATTTGTGACGATGAGCATTACACCAAGGAATATCCATGATGAGACGATTATTCAAAGGCACTCAAGGCACTCTGGCAGTTCTTAAATAACCATTCCCATCACAACAAACTCATATGGTGGAGCAACCTCAGTCCTCCGCCCCATTTGGCTCTCAGGTTTTCATGATGCATGGTGCTGCACCCATCTCTATTTCTACCCGATCAAAAGATTATACCGAACCGCTTCAGGCAGCAGGGAAAGAGATAGTTGATGGTCCTCCTCCCCCATCAACTTCTAGCCCACTACACATTAAAAGGCCCAGTCATGAGCCCGTTGTATGACCACCTTCCAAAGGTGTACTCGAAAGTCTTCCAATAACCCAAATGCTCGTGCTATTTAACATTACAGTATCATTGAGGATTTGGCTCGGGAACTTTCCACTATGTCTACATTGGAAGTACTTAAGAGTTGTTCGTCACAACAGAAGGCTTTTCTATCTTCCTTTGGAGGGGTTTCCACCATTGATTCTAGCCTTATCACTTTCGATTTGGAAAATTTCGTTCCTCGTCTCCCTCACTAGCTTGCACTGATTATCCAAGTTGGTATTGATGGAAAGAATATCCATCGAGTGGTCATGGATGAGGGAGAATCTACTCGCATCATGTATATTTCATGTTGTAAAGCCATTGGTTCTCCAACCCTCAATCAATCTCCAAACGCTTTAGAAGCTTTTAACAGAATGGAATCTCTCCCTCTTGGTGTTCTCACAAGTTTACCTATCACATTGGAGGGAAAAATGATTAATGTTGAGGTTGAAGTCATTGATGCCAAGCTCAATTATAATCTTCTCCTTGTTCGTAGTTGGACTCACACTATGCTATACATCCCATCCACTCTCTTTCGTGTTCTTTGAGTTTCACACGAAGAAAAGATCATCACTATCGATTAGTTGTCCTTTTTCACTTCCATGTCCTCCGAGAGAAACATTCCATATGTAGATCATATTCCTATGCCTTATGATAGAATAGGGCTGTGTATTTTCAAAGATCCCGCCCTTATGGGTCTTTTTTCTCTTCCTCAAACGAATACTTCTCAGGTCAATAGAATCTCCATGTCTTCTGATTTTTGGATCATCCCTTCACCCAAGCAGATTGATTCGTTTGGTGATGCGATGCCGTTAAGCCCAACAGAAGTTGATTATTGTGAAATTATCTCGAATTTGGCTCCTCCTTCCTCCAATCATACCCCTTTGAGTGTGTCTCTCTACACGTATTCTCAGTCCTCTTGGTTCGGTGCTTTGAATTCTCCTAACCACTTGAATAAGATATTTCTCACTGATGAGGCCATCGTAGAAACCATGTCTCTTGAGGATCCTCCTTGGGATGATAGTCATCATCATTCCTCCTCTATGTTTGGCCTTGGGGCCATGTCTACTTGTCTCGAAAAATTTGTTTCCCAAGATCCTTCCCATCTGCTTCAAACACCCATCTTGGCACATGAATTTTTGGCATAAGGTAACCTAGGAAACATTACGCAAACAATGCCTATTGACATCTTCATTAAAATGGGGGTTTTCGAGAACTTCCACACTGGGTTGGCTTGTTCTCCTAATGAGATCAAGGTCTATACTAGTCTCTTCCAAGAGTTCCGAGATGTTTTTTCTTGGTCCTATGAAGAAATTCCCGGCATCGATCTGAGTATAGCTGTGCACAAGATCCCTACTTATCCTGATGCAAAGCTTATTTGCCAACGTCTTCGTCAAATGCACCTTAGAAAGGCAGCCACCATCAAGGGAAAAGTTGAAAAACTTCTTAAAGATGGCTTCATTTATCCAATCTCCTTGACATAATGTGTTTCTAACATTGCTCCTGTGGATAAAAAGTAGGGTATTATTCGTGTTTGTGTGGATTACCGCAATATCAATCGTGCTTGTCCTAAGGACAACTATCCCACTCCTTTCATTGACAAGATCATTGACGATTGTGATGGGAGTGAGATTTTTTCCCTTATGGATGGGTTCCCTGGTTACAACCATATCAATATTTTGTCGGCTGATCAACACAACACTGTCTTTATCTATCCTTGGGGCACTTTCGCATACATGAAGCTCCCTTTTGGTATTAAGAATGCTAGAGCCACATTTTAAAGAGAAATTTCATACGCTTTCCATGATATTAAGTGCATTTTTAACCCTTACCTAGATGACCTTCCAACTCATTCCGCTAAGCGTAAAGACCACCCAGGTCATCTCCGTCAAATATTTCTTCGTTTTAGACGCTATAACATTCGGCTCAATTCACATAAGTGTGTCTTCTGTGTTGATTCTAGTAGACTCCTTGGTTTTATCGTTTCTAAAGATAGAATTCGTCTTGACCCTCTTAAGGTCGAAGCTATTTTCAATCTCCCCTCCCCTTCCTCTTTACATCAGTTGCAGATTTTGCAAGGGAAAGCTAATTTCCAGCACCGTTTTATACCAAACTATGTTGAAGTAGCCAAAGGGTTCACACAATTTCTTAAGCAAGGTGTCCTATTCCTCTAGGATGAGATTGCCCAAAAATATTTTGATGCACTGAAGACATTGCTTATTAATGCTCCTCTTTTGCATCCACCCAATTATCATCGCAACTATTCCCTCTATTTGGCTGCCCCATTTAGCACTATTGCCAGGGTTCTGGTATAGGAAAATGACGATGGTGATGAGCACTTCATTTATTATTTGAGACGAAATATTCTCGATACCGAAAAATGTTATGCACATGTTGATAAATTGGCATTGGAATTTGTTTAGGCCATCTAACGTTTTCACCATTATATTCTAATTCGCACAATATTCATTATTTCTGATTGCAAACCCATGACCTATACATTGACTCGACAATTGCTGGGGGGGAAATACTCGAAGTGGATTGTTATCCTCCAAGAGTTTGATTTGGATTTCACTACTGCAAAAATCGAAGAAATTGTTGGTTTTTGTTGATTTGATTTTCTCTTTACCATCTACCTTTGCTCCCTCTTTTTCTGAGGAACGCATTCCAGAGGATACATTTTTTCTCATTAGTACACTTGATCCATGGTACGATGATATCATTGTCTATCTCCAGACTTCCACCTTCTAATATAAGTTGACAAAAGATGCTCGTCGACGTATCCATCATCATTCGCAACCTTATCGTATAGTCGGAGATACTCTATACCGCATCGGAGCTGATTATATTCTTTACCAACATTTGACCCTCGAGGAGGATGAAAAGGTCCTCAATGACTTCCATTCTACCGCCTGTGGTGGTCACATGTCTAGATATGCTATTTCACAAAAAATCCTTCATGCTGGATATATCTGGCCTACCATTTTTAAATACTGCATTGTCGTTTTCTGTAAGTGTCACGATTGCCAGATTTACCAATGCAAGATGCACCCACCACCCACACACCTCCATCCTGTCATTATCATTGGACCCTTTATGAAGTGGGGCATCACTTTTATGACGTGTAACCCTCACTCAGGCGGGGGGCATGGTTATATTATCATAGCCATGGAATACCTCACTAAATGGGCCAAAGCAGTGCCTACAGTCATAGTTGATGGTAAGATGACTGCATAATTTCTGTTCAATCACATGATTACTAGGTTTGATGTCCCTCAAGGCATTTTCACCAATCATGGCTCTCATTTTTACCATTACATGATGGTTGAGTTGACTTCTACGTTGGGTCTGCGTCACGATAGCTCAATGCCATACTACCCTCAGGCCAATGGCCAGGTTGAAGCTATCAACAAATTTCAAGTCACTATGATTCAACATATGATTGGGATGCACAAGTCTAACTGGCATCACATGTTGTTTTCAAATCTCTGGGCTTACCTAACCTCGGTGAAGGATGCAATCGGATTCACTCTATTACAGCTTGTTTATGGTCTGGAAGCTACCCTTTCGATTGAATGCAAAATCCCTTCTCTCAAGATAGCTATTGAATTATTGCCTAATACATCATCGAAGGAAGAGCATCTTCTATATTTAGAGAGGTTAGGCGAAACTTAGTGCTTTGCTGCTCTAGTCATAGAAGCACATAAAAAGCGGGTCAGAGCTCATTTTGATCAGACAATTTCCCCTCGTACCTTTCTAGAAGGAGACCTAGTCCTCTTGTATGACCAATCTCATGATAATCTGGGGCAGGAAAATTTGAACCCATGTGGCATGGACCCTATATCATTAAGCACATTTTGCATAATGGGGCTTATGAGCTAATTGACTATGAAGGCTATCCTTTGAATCAGCCCATAAATGGGCTATACCTCAAAAACTACTATGCATGAGTTTCTCATGCATGTCCTTTTGTACATAAGTGTGTTTTTCATTTTTTGTACATTTTTTGGCTTGGTGTGCTTTGCGAGTAGTTTTTACTAGTTATTATGTCATTTCTTACTCTGCAGATGTCTGTCACTCCTTATGTTGGTTTTGCGGATGGTGCATCCTGTAGTGCCCAGAATCTATCTTCCGTAGCCTGGGTGATTTATAATCCTAATGGTGAGTTGATAGACCTTCAAGGTATTTGTCTAGGATGAAAAACTAACAATGTCATTGAATACAGTGCCATCATTGAACTCTTAACCGAGGCCATTTCTCTCGACATTCATGCATTAATTGTGAACCTAGACTCTCAGCTTGTTGTTCTCTAGCTTAATGGGAATTAATCTGTGAGAAATCGTTAGATTTTAAGGTTGTATTTGTGTGTTCGTTTATTAGAAAGGAATTTTGATTATATCACATATCAGCATATTCCTAGAAGAATGAATGCGTTAACTGATGTAGTAGTCAATATTGTATTAGATAGACATTTGTGTAATTTTCAAAAGCATCATCCTCACATAATAACACTTAAATAGGAAAATAAGTATATATATATATATATATATATATATATATATATATATATCAATTGTTTTCATCCATGTGCATCATAAGTTCAAAAACTATGTGTGTTTTGGTTCCATCTTGAGACATCATGTCTCTCAAAAAATATGTAGAAATAAAGCCTAGGCATCTAATCAACATGATGCTCATGACAGCATGTCACTGCGTGCACAAGCCACTTTAGTAAACCATGGATGCGGTTAGACACCCCTGTAGTGTGCCTTTGATACACACGAGGAACATCCTAGAATCTCACGTAATCTGGGATCTCGCTTGTGAGTCCCTCCAAGTTGCACGCGATCTCATCTTCCTCACTTCCCTCATCTTGAGGGGCTGCCTTGAAATCACATGGGACCCTCTGTGCTATGGGGGACAATCCTGCAGATCTCTCTGGGCCAACATCTATAATACATGGACAATAAAAATCATATTACTCATCAAAATCAAAAAATGAGTTTTTACCCAATGCTTCATCCCAATCCTCTCCTTTCGGGAGTGGAAGGTCCAGATCACCCATGAAATTGGTGCTATTATACGACCAGTCCTCTACGAAGATAAGTTGTCGATGGAGCCAGTCGAAGAATTCTGGCTTCCATGACATATGTTGACCACCTCTTGATCGAGGCATCAAATCCGACCAACGGACCATTTGTGGCTCTCGTGCTGGTGGTGCAGGTACTACCACCTCCTGGCATTGAAATATTGGAAACCATTCTAGAATGAACGGTATCAAGATGGACCCATATCCAAATTGTTTTAGCTTGTCGTTATTGCAATTTGTTAACTGGCGATTTAGGTTTATTGTTACGGTTTCCGCCCAGTTGAAAATGGTTGGGGTCATACAATCAACACCATGTTGAAGATGTGCCTTTTTAGCTTCATGAGGGGCTTGAGATCTAGAGGCTCATGTTATAGTGTGCATTACTACCTTTAATTCCAAATCAGGTATTGTCTTAATATCTATTTTCGCACTCCTCGATCCTTTCTTTGCTCCAAGGAAAAATCTATCTATTAGCATGTCCATTATCTCACCCATGGGTCAAGAACCTATCATGATTTGTTTTTATCCCCTCCATGACAATCCAGTGATGAAATATATGTCAGAGACTTCTATCTCCAAATCTTGATCTTGAATCATAAACCTTTCTCGATCGGTATCCCACACACTAATAAGATACTGCAGTAATTCCAACTGATCTCATAGACATGGTGCTAGGAAGAATTTCAAGAGCCCACAGTCTCTTAGGACATCCACGCATCTCTCATTTCCCATGGCTTGTTCATATTCTTCCTCATGTTCTCCTTCTTTCCATTCAATGATCATTTTGACTTTTAGTTACCTGCAAAAACCATAATTGGGGCTTTCATTAGTCAAACAATTAAATTTTAAACCATTCAAATTGGACTATTTAGGAGAATTTTTCATGAAATTGCGGCCATAGCGATTGGCACTACATTTTTACAAACAACGGCGCCAATTGGCGCCTCCCCTTTAGAATCTTAGGTGGGTCGGTGCGACTCCTTGCCTGGAACCAACATCGACCGTCACGCCTAATCTTTGACAATATTTCCTTAAATGCATAAAAAAATAATAAAGAAGGACATAAAACATAGTTTAAAATGTAGGGAAAGTTAAGAGCTCTTACTTGAAGAAAATGGATTTGAAAATGGCCTCCTAGATTTCCTGCTATCAGCTCCACAAGATCACAATTTAAAATGGTAAAATGCTCACAAGAAGGTGAAAAGGTGAAAATTAATTTGTTTTTACTATTTTCTCATTTTATAACCTTTTAGAAACCCTAATTAGGTTTTTAAGATTATTTTTCAATTATTTTAATGTTTTGTCTCGAAAAATGGGTTTATGTGCATTTCTTTTGCAGCAATAGATCCTAAACATAATGATGATGAAGTGACAAGTTGCATTTTACTACTATTTCGGACTCAATAAAAACACGAAAAATTCACCCCCTAGAGTCATCTTTCAGATCTTTTCTGACTCTCAAAAATTGAAAATATTGCCAAGACTCTTGTCGTTTTGAACTCATTAAAGGCTGCAAAACACCATCTACCCAATATAAGTTTACCTGTTTTTCAGGCTGGGACAAATTATTTACCAAAAAAGAATACCTTAGCTAATTGCGACTAAGAGGTTCTCCCAGATATTGTTTTCTAAATTTTCGGTTCTGTGTGACTACCTACGAAAAGGGACCTGCTGGAGTTTTATTTTCTGCTTCTTTTCAAACTCTCTAAACATGAAAAGATGTCGATTTCTTCCTTTGTTAGACTCGTTAAACCTAAATGGAATCAGGAACCATCACCATGACGTTACCAAGTTCCTCCTTCCTAGGGCCCAAAAAATGTACTAGGATGGATTTTTGCGAAGGAAAAACTTATATGACAAGCATATGCTATCCCCTTCAATCTTGTTCCAAAAAATAATTGGGGTACTTCCCAGAAATGGCGGGGGGAAATGGAACTAGTTCTCAGTCGTGTCAGTGATATCTCACTCTTGAACATGACAATTGTCTACAGTTCGTGTCGGGTTGGGGACATCCCAGATTCATCATTTTGCATCCATGGGATTGGGTTATCTGTTTTGACCTCTCATTTTCTCTTTGCCACATCATCATGACCTCAGATCCCTTGATGTCAAATACTGCCAAATTCCAAAGTCGTGTCACCAATATTTTCAAGAAAATTTTCCTTCTGCAATTTTCAACCTATGATCCTCTATTTGGTAATGATTCACTATCATCTTATTCCTCTGTCTCGTGTTGATGGTGTGGGAAACATTATGGCCCTCCTTTGACCGGTCACTTCTAGTCGAATTTAGCTCATTATTCAGGAAGCTGATCCAGAGACTCCCTTCTAGTACCTTATAGCTTGCATGCCTCAATGGCAAGTTCTTCACATTCAACCATAGGTCCTCATCATTGGCTTTTGATCGAGTAATTTTGTGGATGTTCGACTTCATCTCATTGTTCACATACCGTGAATTGTACTAGTGGTACCTTGAGGACCATTGTCATTATTTGTGGTTTCTCTCGCACCTGTTAATAGCTTTCATCATTGGCTGGTAATCAGGTGATTTTCTTGCATGTTTGACTTTAGTTGATTTATTCGCATGCCTGGTTTTGTACTTGTTTAGGTTGAGATGGAGCTCAAGACCCTAGGTTTTGTTTGATGAAATCTAAGCTACGGGATGATTTGGATTACCATGAATATATGCATGAATCTTCTGATTGGATGACTACGACCATACCTGAGTCTATTTGATGATATTTCTTATTGGATGGGTGCATCCATACCTCGGATCATATTTTTATATGTACTCTTCTATGGCTGGATGCGCCCATACCACATATTCATGTATCAAAGATATCAGCTATACTTGTTCTTGCAGGTCTTCTGATGACGATGTTTTGGTTTGGGCATGTTCTCATAAATCATTTCAACCCTCCCTCTCTCTCGGACCTCATGCTTTAGGGGGCATCTATTACACAATATTTTATCACCATCCCCCCATTCCCATCCCGAACATTGGAGGATCATTTCACTAACTTCTATGCATTGTCATACCTTGTTGTAAGTGTCATTACATCCCTTGGCATGTCAAGAACATAAACAGACCTTCAAAAAAATTTGATTTTGTATCATCGTTGCTAGGTAGTTATGGCTTCGCACCCATGGAGAAATTAACACTGCACCCCATGCCCTTTGATGCTCTATCTTAGAAGGGCACCCATGCTGAGCTGTTTTTGGATTTAAAAAAAAAAATAGAAACAAATATTCCATGCTTAACAACTTCGTGAGCGGAGTCATCATGGTTTATTTGACTAAATAACATCGAGTTCCTCCCTTTGGCTTGTTGTTTCCTACAATTGTGCAACTCCCCAAAGGGATAGATCTCTCCTCCACCTTATGAGGGATCCCAAACCACCACCTCCTATCCTATAAATTCTTCCTTGCATTGATTCAACTAGCTGAAAATTCATTACTATAGCTGGTGTGTAGAAGAATACAGAGAAGAATCCATTGTTGAGAGAGAGTTTAGGCCCATTACCTCATCGGGTCCAATCCCAAATGAATGATTGAGATGTTCCCCGACTGAACCCGTCGAAGGAGATCCGCAATGTCAAGGCATAAGGTTGTAAAATTATTTTTCTCTCTCAATAATACATGACTGATTTCTGGTTCCAAATTTATTTTCATTTATATGAAAACTGTTTAGCTGTCCTTGATTGGCTGAATAGTTGCAGATGAACATACATGCTTGTATGCTATCATCGTTTGTTTGATCTTTGTGCAGATGCGTGAACATCGCAACCAACACGGAGCGTAAGGTGTGAAGACAAAGATCGAAGGATTGTTGCCATGTGCCATGGTAAAAGAATCAGACCGAGTTAGGATATCTGGTCCGATTCATATTTCATTTATAAGCTAGGAATTCAAGAGTCCAAAATTTTCCCTTGTTGCTAGACCCACTCCAAGGCTAGAGGGATCGCCTCTGTCTGCAGAGGGGATTTTCATACTCAACAAGTTCTGCCTTCTTCTACACACCTGCTATAGTAATGACTATTCAGCTAGCCGAATCAATGTGAGAAGGAAGAATTTATAGGAGAGGAGGAGGTGGTTTGGGATCTCTCATAAGGTGGAGGAGAGGTCTATCACTTTGGGGAGTTGCACAGTTGTAGGAAAAAACAAGCGAAAGGGAGGAACTCGATGTTATTCAGTCGAACAAACCATGATGACTCCACTCACGAAGATGTTAAGCATAGAAACTTTGTTATTATTTTTAAAAAAATTCCAAAAATAGCTAGCGCGTGGGTGCCCTTCTGAGATAGAGCGCCAAAGGGCGTGAAGCCCAATGTTAATTTCTCAATGGGCACGAGGCCATAACTGCCTACCAGCGCCGACCCAAAATCACATGTTTTTGAAGGTCTGTTTGAGGAATGATCAATAGAGAATATGTTCTTGACATGCCAAGGGATGCAATGACACTTATAGCAAGGTATGAAAATACACAGAAGTCACTGAAATGGTCCTCCAATGTTCGGGATGGGGATTTTAGGGATGGTGAAAAAATACTGTGTAACAGATGCCCCCTAAAGCATGAGGTTTGAGAGAGAGGGAGGGGTGAAATGCTTTATGAGAACATGCCCAAACCAAAATGCCGCCATCAGAAGACCTGCAAGAAAAACTACAACTAATATCTCTGATACATGAATATGTGGTATTGATGTAGCCATCCATATAAGACTACATATAAAAATACAATTTGAGGTATGGACGCAACCATCCAGTAAGAAGGATCATCAAATAGACTCAGGTATGGTCACATCAATCCAATAAAAATAGTCATGCATGTAGTCATGATAAACCAAATCGTCCCACAGCTTGGATTTCATTAGAAAAAACCCAGGGTCTTGTGCTCCATTTCGACCTAAACAAGTACAAATCCAAGCATGCGAATAAATGAAATGAAGTCGCACATGCAAGAAAATCACCTAGTTACCAGCCAATGATGAAATTTGTTAATAGTTGCGAGAGAAACCATCAATAATGACAACAGTCCTCAAGGTACCACTAATACAATTCACGGTATGTGAACAGTGAGCTGAAGTCGAATATCCATGAAATCACTCGATCAAAGGCCAATGATGAGGACCTATCGTTGAATGCAAAGAACTTTCCATTGAGGCATGCAAGCTCTAAGGTACTAGAAGGGAGTCTTTGGGTCAGCTTCCTAGCTAATGAGCTGAATTTGACAGGAAGTGACTAGTCAAAGGAGGGCCATAATGTTTCCCACATCATCGACACAAGATAGAGGAATAAGATGATAGTGAATCAGGAGCAAATAGAGGGTCAGAGGTTGAAAACTGCAGAAGGAAACTTCTCTTGAACATATTAGTGACATGACTGAAAACTAGTTCCATTTCCCCCACCATTTCTGGCAAGTACCCAAATTATTTTTGGAACAAGCTTGAAGGGGATAACATATGCTTGTCATATAAGTTTGTCCTTAAGAAAAATCCATCCTAGTACATTTTACGAGCCCTAGGAAGAAGGAACTCAGTAACGTCATGGTGACGGTTGTCAGTGCCATTTAGGTTTAACAAGTCTAACAAAGGAAGAACTCGACGTATTTTCATGTTTAGAGAGTTTGAAAAGTAGCGGAAATGAAAAATTCAGCAGGTCCATTTTCGTAGATAGTCTCACAAAGCCGGAAATTCAGAATACAATATCTGGGAGAACCTCTTAGTCGCGATTGGATAAGGTATTCCTTTTTTGTAAATAATCTGTCCTAGCCTGAAAAGGGGGTAAACGTATACTGGAAAGATGATGTTTCACAGCCTTTAACAAGTTCAAAATGACAAGAAATCAGAAATATTTTCAATGTTTGCAAGTCAGAAAAGAGCTCAGAGATGACTCCAGGGGGTGGCTTTTCCGTGTTTTTAGCGAGTCCGAAAAAGTAGTAAAATACAACTTGTCACTTGATCATAATTATGTTTAGGACCTGTTGCTACACAAGAAATGCATGTAAACCTATTTTTCAAGATAAAACATTAAAATAATCTAAAAATAAGCTTAAAAACATAATTAGGGTTTTTAAAAGGTTATAAAATGAAAAAATAGGAAAAACAAATTACTTTTCACCTTTTCTCCTTCTTGTGAGCATTTTACCATTTTTAACTATGATCTTGTGGAGCTGACATCAGGCAATCTAGGAGGCCATTTGCAAATCTGCTTTCTTCAGGTAAGAGCTCTCAACTTTACCTGCATTTTAAACTATGTTTTATGTCTGCATTCTTAATTTTTTATGCATTTAGGGGAATTTTGTTAAATATTGGGCACGGGGGTTGGCAATGGTTCTAGGCATAGAGTCAAACCAACCCACCTAAAATTCTAAAGGGGAGGTGCCAATCGGCACCACTTTTTGTAAAACAACAGTGCCAATCACTGCGACCACAATTGCATGAAAAATTATCCTAAATAGTCCAATTTGAATGGTTCAAAATTTAATTATTTGACAAATGGAATCCCCAATGACGATTTTTGCAGGTAATTAAAAGTCAAAATTGTCATTGAATGGAAAGAACGAAAACATGAGGAAGAAGATGAAAAATCCATGGGAAATGAGAGATGCATGGATGTCCTGAGAGACTGTGGTCTCTTGAAATTATTCCTAGTACTATGTCTACGAGCTCATCTAGAATTACTACAGTATCTAATCAGTGTGTGGGACACCAATCGAGAAAGGTTTATGATTCATGATCAAGAGTTGTAGATAGAAGTCCTTGACATATATTTCATCACTGGACTTTCACGGAGGGGAGAAAAACCAATCATGATAGGTTTTTGGCCCATGAGCTAAGAGCATGGGCATGCTAATAGATAGTGTTTGCCCAGTAGCAAAGAAATGATTGAAGAGCAGGAAGATAGATATTCAGACAATACCTGATTTGGCATTAAAGGTAGTGTTTCACCCTATAACATGAGCGACTGGATCTCAGGCCCCTCATGAAGCTACAAAGACACAACTTCAAATTGTCATAGATTGTATGACCCCAACCATTTTAAACTGGGTGGAAGACATAACAATCACAAAGTGCAAGAACGAAAAGCTAAAACAATTTTGATACGGGTCCATATTAATACCATTCATCCTAGAATGGTTGCCAATATTTCAATGCTAGGAGGTGGTGGTACCTACACCACCAACACGAGAGCATTAGATGGTTCATTGGGTGGAGTTGATGCCTCGATCTAGAGGTGGTCAACATATGTCATGTAAGCCAAAATTCTTCCACTGGCTCCATCGACAAATCATCGTTGTAGAGGAATCGCAGTATACCGGCACTGATTTCATTGGTGATCAAGATGTTCCACTCCCGGAAGGAGAGGATTTGAATGAAGAATTTGGGTAAAAACTCATTTTTTTGATTTTGATGAGTGTTATGATTTTTTTTTTTTTATATGTTCTGATATTTATCCATGAATTACAGATGCCTGCCCAGAGAGACCTACAGGAATGTCCCCTATAGCATGGAGGGTCCCACATAATTTCAAGGTGGCCCCTCAAGGTGAGAGAAGCGAGGAAGAGGAGATCATGTAAAACTTGGAGGGACTCATAAGCGAGATCCTAGATTATGTGAGATTTGAGGATGTTCCTCATGCGTATCATAGGCACATCGCAGGACTGTATAATCGCATCCACTATTTATTGAGGTGGCTTGTGTGCGCAGTGACATGTTATCATGAGCATCATGATGATTAGACGCCTAGGCCTTAATTCTGCATATTTTTTGAGAGACATGATGTCTTAGGATGTAACCAAAACATACATATTTTTTCAACTTATGATGCACGTGGATGCAAACAATCGATATATATATCTATATATATGTTTATTTTCCTGTTTAAATGTTATTATGTGATGATGATGCTTTTACAAATTACGCAAATTCCTATCTAATACAATATTTTCTATTGCATCAGTTAACACATTCATTCTTCTAGGAATATGCTGATATGTGATATAATCAAAATTCCTTTCTAATAAACAAACACGCAAATACAACCATAAAATATGAGTATTTCTAATAGAGTAATGCCCATTAAGTTGGAGAACAACAAGTTAAGAGTCTAGGTTCACAATTAATGCACGAATGTCGAGAGAAATGGCCTTGTTAAAGAGTTCAATGATGACACTGTATTTAGTGAAATTGTTAGTTGTTCATCCTAGACAAATACCTTGAAGGTCTATCAACTCACCATTAGGATTATAAATCACCCAGGCTGCGGAAGACAGATTTTGGGTACTGCGAGCGATACCATTCACGAAACCAACATAAGGAGTGACAGACATCTGCACAGTAAGAAACGACATAATAAGCGGGAAAAACTACTCACAAAGCACACCAAGCCAAAAAATGTACAAAAAATTAAAAACACACTTATGTACAAAAAGACATGCATGAGAAACTCATGTAGAGTAGTTTTTGAGGTATAACCCATTTCTGGACTAATTCAAATGATAGCCTTCATATTAAATTATCTCATAAGACCTGTTCTCTAAAACACGCTTAAGGATAAAGGGCCCATTCCACATGGGTTCAAATTTTCCTGCCCCGACTTATCATGAACTTGGTCATACAAGAGAACTAGGTCTCCTTTTAGAAAGGTACGAGGGGAAACTATCTGATCAAAATAATCTTTGACCTGCTTTTTTTGTGCTTCTATGACTAGAGTAGCAAAGTGGCAAGTTTCATCTAACCTCTCCAAATATAGAAGATGCTCTTCCTTTGGCGATGTATTAGGCAGTAATTCAACAACTATCTTGAGAGAAGGGATTTCACATTCAATCAGAAGGGTAGCTTCTAGACCATAAACAAGCTAGAATGGATTGAATTCATATGCATCTTTCACCAAGGTTTGGTAAGCCTAGAGAGATGAAACCAACTTGAGATTCCAGTTACACTTGTGCATCCCAACCATACGTTGAAGCATAGTGACTAGAACTTTGTTGATGGCTTCAACCTGGCCATTGGCCTAAAGGTAGTACAGCGTTGAGTTGTCATGACGCAGACCCAATGTAGAAGTCAACTTAGGCATCATGTAATGGCGGAAATGAGAACCATGATTGGTAAAAATGGCTTGAGGGACACCAAACTAGGTAATCATGTGATTGAACAAAAACTACGCAGCCGTCTTACCGTCAGCTATGAGTGTAGGCATTGCTTCAGCCCATTTAGTGAATTAGTCCATGGCTATGATAATATAAGCATGCCCCCCCAGCCGAGTGAGGGTTACATGTCATAAAATAGATGCCTCACTTCGCAAAGGGACCAACATTAATGACAGGATGGAGGTGGGTGGGTGGCACATGCATCTTGCGTTGGTAAAACTGGTAATCATGACACTTACAGACAACGACAATGCAATCTTTGAAAATGGTAGGCCACAAATATCCAGCACGAAGGACTTTTTGTGCAGTAGCATATCTAGAAATGTGACTGCCATAGGTGCCAGAATGGGAGTCATTGAGGACCTTTTTAGCCTCCTAGAGGGTCAAACACCGGTGGAGAATAGAATCAGCTCTGATGCGGTATAGAGTATCTCTGAATATGTGATAAGGTTGCGAATGATGACGGATACGTCGACGAGCATCTTTCGTCAACTCAGATCGGAATGTGGAAGTATGGAGATAGACGATGATATCATCGTACTATGTATCGAGGGTGTTAATGAGAAAAAGAGTATCGTCTGGAATTCTTTCCTCAGAATCAGAGAGAGCAGAGGCATATGGTAAAGAGAAAATCAAATTGGCAAAAACCAATGATTTCTTTGATTTTGCAGTAGTGAAATCCAAATTTAACTCTTGGAGAATAAAAATCCACTTCGAGTATTTTCTCCCTAGAAATTTTCAAGTCAATATATAGGTCATGGGGTTGTAATTAGAAATCATGGTTACTGTGCGAAGTATATATAATGGCGAAAACGTTGGATGGCTTAAATAGCTGCCAACGATAATTTCTCGACATGTGCATAACGTGTTTTGGTATCGAGAATATTGCGACTCAAATAATAAATTTCGCGCTCATCACCATCATAGTCATCCTGTACCAGAACCATGACAATAGTGCTAAATGAGGCAGCCAAATAGAGGGAATAGTCATGATAATAATTGGGTGGATGCAAAAGAGGAGCATTGATAAGCAATCTCTTTAGTGCATCAAAATATTTTTGGGCAATCTCATCCCAACGGAAAGGGATGCCTTGCTTACGCAATCACATGAACCCTTTCGCTAATTCAGCATAGCTTGGTATAAAATGGCGTAGGAAATTAGCTTTCCCTTGCAAACTCTGCAATCGATGTAAAGAGGAAGGGGAGGGGAGATTGACAATAGCTTCGACCTTAAGAGGGTCGAGAGGAATTCCATCTTTAGAAAGGATAAACCCAAGGAGTCTACTGAGATTAACGCAGAAGACACACTTATGTGGATTGAGCCGAATGTTATAGCGTCTACAACAAAGAAAAATTTTTAGGAGATGACCTGGGTGGTCTTTACGCTTAGCGGAATGAGCTGGAAGGTCATCCAGGTAAGGTTGAACAATGCGCTTAATGTCATGGAAAGTGTATGAAATTTCTCTTTGAAATGTGGCTTCATCATTCTTAAGACCAAAAGGGAGCTTCATGTATGCGAAAGTGCCCCAAGGAAAGATAAAAGCAGTCTTTTTTTGATCAGTCAACAGAATACTGATCTGGTTGTAACCAGGGAACCCATCCATAAGGGAAAAGATGTCACTCCCAGCACAATCGTCAATGATCTGGTAGATGAAAGGAGTGAGATAGTTATCCTTAGGACAAGTGCGATTGATGTCGCAATAATCCACAAAGACACAAATAAAACCTTTCTTTTTATCCTCATGAATGATGTTAGAAACCCATTCTATCAAGGGGATCGGATAAATGAAGCCAACTTTAAGAAGTTTTTCAACTTCTCCCTTGATGGCGACTGTCTTTCTAGGGTGCAGGGGACGAAGACGTTGGCGAATAAGCTTCACGTCAGGATAAGTAGGGATCTCGTGCACAACTATACTCGGATCGATATCGGGCATTTCTTCATAGGACCAAGCAAAAACGTCTTGAAACTCTTGTAAGAGACTATTATGGACCTTGATCTCATCAGGATAATAGGTCACTATTGAACCTCAGAATTACCCTCTCTTTGATAGTTTTTCTCACCTCTTTCCATCACTTTCTCATAAGGTCACAGACCCCAATCAATGATAAATGCTAGTTTTTGTCTTAAGGAAAGCATTAAAATGATTTCCATATTATATTTTCATGTTCTTTCTATTTGAATAGATTTTTGCAATTCAACTATAGAATGTAGCCTGTTCTGTAGCTAACTATAGATTCTGTAGCTACTCTCATGGTTTGGCAGGTTCCAGGTGTCAAATAAAGAATTGGGCCACATGGGTGTTTCTATAATCATTTCTACATGGATTCTATCCTATGCACTCGGTACAAATCGATAGAAAAGAGAGCCTAAGATCATGGTCAAAGATGGAGTCAAAGTACGTTATCTGAAAGCAGTAGGACTATTGATTTTATCTTTAGTAGAAAATCAAGATTCCAACAGTCCTATTGCAATTATAATTCGAATCATCCACCTGTAGCTTGTTTATCTCACAAACTGTTATGTGATTAACCTTTAAATATTGGTTGTACAGAACCGAGAACACAGTTCAGAAATTAAGTGTTAAACTGAAGCTTTTTTCTGATACTCTATATTCAGACTTCATTTTATCATAATACAAAGTTCACGTTGCCAATGATTGTTTAAGTGCATCCTTAACTAGCTAGCAGTCTAGCCAAATCAGTTGCAAAGGTCCCTTGCACTCAAGGAGGTTTTTAATTTGTGTTTTTAGTTCAATTTCCATTACTCTGTTTTCAACAAATCTGTTTTCTAATTAGGTTTATGCTTCATTCTAGTTTTTGATCAATAGGATAGTGATAAATTAGAACTGTGCAGCCTTTTTCTTCTAAGATATTTCATGGAGATAGATAAATCTATTTTCAAACTGAATTAATATTGAAGTGATAAGAATACACAGTTGCTTAATTTTCTTACTGTTTACTTATTCATTTTATTAGAACATAATTGTCAATTAACTGTATTAACGGATGTTTTCAAAAGCCATTTCAAGATGATGATGATCATAAACTAAATGGTTAAATATCTATTTCATACAGTGATTGAATTTACTTAGCACATTGTTATTTTCTTTCTAGGAACTTAGGAACTAATGCATAATTGAATTCTTACACAACACCTCAAGAAAGAAATTCTTCACATTTGAATGTTGGAGAAATTCAAATATACCTTAGTTGTTTACAGTTAGTCTTACATGCTTTCACCTTTTTGCTTTCATATCCTCACTGAATTGCATCACTAATATTCCTAAAATTCATTCCAAGGAGACTGATTAAATCATATTTCAAAACTGAATGGTTGAATGATTAATGAATGCAATTACTGAGTTACCTCTTACATGCTTTACTTAGTTTTCTAATATCATTAAGTATAATTGGTTACTTAACACCATCTCAAGAAGATTACACTTCATAATTGAATGTTGAGTAGCTAAGAATACATTAGATATTTTCCTTTGCATACTTTGCTTACTGTTCTAGGACATTAGAAGTTAAAATACAGAAAGTTGCTTACATATCATCTTAAGGAGGTCAACTTCATAATTGAATGTTGGAGTAACCACAAGTACATTAGTTGATTTCATTTTCTGTGTTTACTTAAGATAAGCACTCCAATTTCATTCTTAGTTTTAAGAATTAGATCCATGGATTAGGACTAATGATAAGATAAAATAGATGCTTTGTTTTCCAAATTAGGTTCTAACTAGCCAATAGTTCTTGGCTTATTTTTATGAAAATTAGATTAACTTAGGAACACCTCCTTTTATTCCTTCTTAAAATTAATTAGATTCACTTAAATCTTTTCATAGCTTTACATTGTAACATTCTTAGACATCAACGAACAAAAACCCCCCAAAACAATATAAAAAGAAAAAAAACGAAGTAAGAAGTAGTTTAGCTAAGAAGATATAGTGCATCACACTTTATCAGTTTACAAACCTTGTTTGATAATTAATTAAAATAATTTAGGACACTAAATTTACTAAACATTTTGGCACCGTTGTTGGGGAAGTGTAATTAGGTAACCTCATTTCTTACATCTAAAAAAAAAACTGATATGCGTAGAGAAATAGACTCTAGGGGAATTTTCATAGATAGAGGCAGGAGTTTAATCCCTACAACACCACTCACTCCACCATGACTAAGAAGTGATACACCTCCAACTCAAACTCATATTCCATATTTCACTAGCCATAGACTTCCTGAAGTTCTAAGGTCAGAAATCCAATTAGGAGGATCTTCTACTTCATCCAGTGAGGTAGTATTAGAGGAAGATTATCCTAGATCTCCAACAGAAGGAGTAACCTTTTTCACTTCTATAGGGGAACATATTCTAGCTAAGGAATTAGAAATCCCTAGTGGAGAGGAAGAAGAAGAACCTTTCTTCAAGATGCCATTGATAGAGGAACCAGAGGAAGAGAATTTAACCCTGTAGGTTGAATCTTATAATAGCTTTGAAGAATCTATAATGGCAGGAAGAGGAGAATAAGGAGGAGACGGAGAAGGAGAAATCCTAAATGGAGAAAATGTAATATTTGTAGGAGGTAGAGGTAGAGGAAAAGAGAGAAGAAGAGGTAGAGGAAATCTAGAAGGAGGTAGAAGAAATAGGGTAATTGAGTGTTCTTTTGGATTCCCTATAGTTGATGAGGATACAAATGCTACCAGTAAAAATATATCACCTTCTGTCCTCCCAAATTTTCATGGATTGAAAAGTGAAGATCCTGAAACCTTTTTATTTGAATTTGAAGTCTTGTGTAGAGCTTATGATTATTTACAAGACTCTAAAAATCTCAAATTTTTTCCTTCAACATTGAAAGGAGCAACTCTAAAATGGCTCATGAGTTTAATCACTAGGTATATCAAAACATGGGATGACATGAAAAGAGAATTTCTAGAAAGGTATTTGGATTATTGCATACCTATCAATCACATGGATGAAGTGTTTAAAAAGTTGCAAAAAGAGGATGAAAATTTGGAGGATTTAATTGAAATATTCAGCTACAAAATAAAAAGAGCAAAAATGGATAACCTAGATCAAGATACTTTAAAATCTCCTTTATTGAAAGCCATTAAAGATGAGTGGATAGAAATCCTTAGCATGATGGGGAAGGGGGATATCTCTCAACTCCCATTACCTGACATTGGAGAATTATTTATTCATCTCTAAAGAGGAAAATCAAAAACTAGAAAAGGTCTAAGATATCCTTCTCTTGCTAGGGTAAATAGATTTTCAACTGGAACAGTGAGTAGGGAAAAAATTTGAAACATGCTTGATGAATTTAAAATAGAAATTTTAGGGAGTCTTAGTGAACAGATGGACACCCTTAAGTTACAAAACAAGTATAAAGTCGAGATTGATGCTTTAGCTATTTTCTGTCTCAAATGTAGAAAGAAGCATGATTTAAGAGAATGTCCTCTTGATGAAAAAGTCATAGATGCCTATGTGATTTGTTCAGAAAACCATGAGACCAAGAGTTGTCCTTCAATTCTTGGTCTTAAGGCTATTTTTCAAGAAGAAATAACTTCAAATCCAATAGAATCTCTTTGTTTTGTCTCTATAAGACCATGGAAGGGGCCACAAACTCAAGGGTTTAACAACCAAATTTATACTTAGCCCCCACCAAATTGGAATTCTTGGCAGCAACCTTGGCCTCAATCTCAATCTCAACCTTGGGCTCAAGGAATGAAAAATACCTATGGAATATTATCTAAATATTATCAATATCCTCCATCATATCCAAACTATCCTCCCAACAAATTCCTCACCAAAATCAACAACCCCAACTCCAAAACCAAAATCCTCAACTTTCACTACTATTCCCACAGAGACCAAATCAGCTACCTGCCCAACCATTACCAAACCCCAACAATAAAAAGCCTCATAATACCTATATGATAGAAGGACAACAATTTCCAACTTACATGATCACTCCTCTAGATCTCAATGATGTCCAACTTAGATCTGGTAGGATATTATAAAAGAAAAAGCCTTTTGTAGTTATTTAAGAACAAGATAATTTCGAGGAAGATTCTCTACAGCCAAATAAAAGTTTTGAAGAATGAAAATCTCTTCAAAACCAAAATACTAAAAATGAAAAACAAAAAGAACCAATAAACTCAACTCCTATCATAGAGCAACCATCGGTATCTACTTCTACACCTCCTTTTCTTGAAAGATTACAAGTTGATAGAGGGCTAGAAAAGCATATTATGTTGCCCAATTATGATTTTTTAGATGAATTGAAAAATGTTTGTATCAAAATCCCTTTGTTACAATCCATTAAGGAGATTCCAATTCTAGCTAAAACAATAAAGGAGTTGAGCATGAAGAAACTGGGAAGAAATCAAAAGAAATAAAAAGAATTCAACTTGTAGGAAAAATAGCAGACATAATGATGGGAAAAATTTCCATACAAAAATATTTAGATCCAGGAAGTCCAGTTGTAAAAACACATATCAATGGAGTTGAAATTCCAAATACATTGATTGATTTAGGAGCAACAATAAACATCATGAGCAAACAAACCATGGAACAACTCAAGCTTCCTAATCTTCTTTATACACCTACATTACTACAATTAGCAGATAGTTCTGTAATCAAACCAGATGATGTGTTAGAAGATATTTCAGTGTCCTTAGACTCTTGGGAGTACCCTATTGATTTTATGATCTTAACCCCTAAGAACAATCTAGGAGGAGATCCACTTATATTAGGAAGACCTTGGTTGGCTACAGCTGATGCTTTCATTAGCTGTAGATCTGGTGATATGTATATCTCTAATGGTAACTCAACTAATAAATTAACTCTATATCCTCCAGCTAGAACAATCACAGAGATAGATGACAAAGAATGGATTGATGATGAAAATTATATTCAACCTCTCTTTACTATTTCAACCATTAGTGAAGATAGTCAAATCTTAAATACAATAGAAAATTTTGAATCATCTCCAGAATATGAACATGATCAATTTCAAGAAAAATCCACTATTGAATATTTTTCATCTAGATAGATGTATCTTTATTCTATGGAAGAGTTTGGTAGCTCTATATTTGAATCTTTCCGAGAAAAACCTTGAACATAAAAAGTAACTTGGAGAAATTACAACAAGAGAAGATAATCAAAACATTACAACAACATTCTTCTACATATGCATGGGAATACATTGACATGAAAGGAATTAGTCCTAAGACTTGTATACATCACATCTACATTGAGGAAAATTGTAAACCTATCAGACAACCTCAAAGTAGGATGAATCCAAATCTTAGGGAAATTGTGAAAGAGGAGTTGCAAAAATTGTTAAATGTAAACTTCATTTACCCAATTTCAAATAGAGAGTGGGTTTCTCCTTTAGTGATTATGATAAAAATAATGATAAATGGAGGGTATTCATTTATTATCGAGAATTGAATAAAGCTACCCTAAAAGATTATTTTCCTTTTCCCTTTATAGATCAAGTGTTAGATACATTAACAGGTAAGAATTATTTCTCATTCCTGGATGGTTTCAGTGGTTACAATAAAATTCAGGTAGCACCTGAAGATGAAGATAAAACCACATTCACCTGTACATGGGGGAGTTATGCCTACCTAGTACTTCCTTTTGGATTGTGCAATGCACCTACAACGTTCCAAAGGGTAGTACTAGGAATTTTTTTCTAATCTAATACATGATTGTGTAGAGGTATATGTGGAGGAATTTTCAGTTTATGGGAATACATTTGAAGAAGCTTTAGAAAATTTGGAAAAGGTTCTAAAAAGATGTAAGGAATCAAACCTTTCACTAAGCCATGAAAAATGTTTTATGATGTTTACAAAAGGGATTGTTTTAGGACATCACATTTCAGGAGATGGAATTAAAGTTGATAAATCTAAAGTTGAAGTCATCTCTAAACTATCAATTCCAAGTTGTCAAAAAGATGTTAGATGTTTTCTAGGATTCATAGGATACTATAGAAGATTTATAGAAAATTTCACTAAACTAGCATCCCCACTCTTCAAATTACTCACCAAAGATTGTGAATTCATTTGGAATCCTGATTTCCAGTTGGCATTTGAGACCTTAAAAGAAAAAATTTCTGAAGCACCCATCTTAAGAGGTCAAAATTGGAAACTACCTTTTCACATTTCAACAAATGCTTCAGATACAACTCTGGGAGCTATATTAGGACAAAAATATTTGATCCCCTATGCCATCTATTACACAAGCAATAATTTGACTCCCACAGAGTTAAACTACACTATAACTAAAAAGGAATTCTTAGTTGTTGTTCATGCTATCAAAAAATTCAGACATTATATAATAGGCTATGAAACCTTTTTTCATACATACCACTCTATAATTAGATACTTAATGAATAAATCTATTACTAATGGATGAGTTACAAGATGGATATTACTCCTGCAAGAATTCAGCATCATTGTTCTAGACAGGTCTGGAAAACAAAACACAGTTGTTGATTTCCTGTCTAGAATTCAAAATATCAAAGATGGCACTCCAGTTGAAGATAAATTTCCTGATGAATATCTTTTTGCAGTAACTACTCAAACCCATTGGTTTGTAGATATTTCCAATTACTTAGTCACGGGAAAATTACCTTCACATTTTTTTCCTAGGGAGAAAACAAAAATCATTCAAATAAGTGCAAGATACTCATGGATTACTAATGAATTGTATAAAATAGGTCCAAATATCATTATTAGAAGATGTGTTCGAGAAGATGAAATGCCTGAAATCCTTAAGGCATGTCATTATGAAAATTTTGGTGGACACTTTGCTGATAAGAGGGAAACCTATAACATCCTTCATTTAGGATATTATTAGCCATCCATATTTAGAGATGCCAAAGAATATGTCAAAAGGTGTGACAACTACCAAAGGGTAGGGAAACCTGCTCCTTCAGATGAAATTCCACTAGAAACTCAGGAACTCATTGAACCTTTTGAAAAATGGGCCTTGGATTTTGTTGGACTAATTAATCCTCCATCTAAGAAAAAGAAGTATATATTGGTATACACTGATTATGTCACTAAATGGGTAGAGGCTAAAGCATTACCTTTTACTAATGAAATATCTGTAGTTAATTTTCTTTTTGAGGATATCTTCACTCGTTTTGGTGTTCCAAGAGAAATTATGACAGATCAGGGATCTCATTTTACATATAAGGTGGTGAAAAGGCCTGTGGAAGATTACAAGATCAAGCACATAAATTTTACTCCTTATCATCCACAAGAAAATAGTCAAGTAGAATCTACCAATAAGGTGATTGAAGGAATTCTCACTAAGACTGTACATCTACACTAAAGAGATTGTACAGAAAGGCTTCCTGAATCCTTATGGGCCTACAAAACTACATGGAGGAACACAACATGACATACTCCCTATGAACTTGTTTCTGAGAAGCAAGTTTTGTTCCCTATAGAGTTTCAGATCAGAACCTTCAAGATGGCAGTCCAATTGAGACTTGATTTATCAGAAGCACAAAAACATAGATTGGAGCAACTCAATGAGCTTGATGAAATCAGGCAAGATACAGTTCAAATAACCAGTATAGTCCAGAAGCAAGGGCTAAATTGCATGATAAGTATATCAAGGAAAGAAGTTTCAAGTAGGGGATTGGGCACTTTTGTTCAATTCAAAATTCAAGGATTTTCAAGGAAAGTTTCAGACTCATTGGCTTGGGCCATATGAGATTGAAAAATTCTTTGATAATGGAGAAGTGAAGATAAGGACAATCGATGAAGAAAAGGTACCTCTTCTTGTGAATGGTCATCAGTTGAAAGTATATCATAAACCAATTTCAAGAGAGGATTTTATCAAGATTTTCCAGGATAATACTGATATGAATTTGGTGAAGAATTCTTCTTCTTCTTCACTAAATTAGCTTTTATTTTTCATATATATATATATATAACAAAATAAAAATAAAAAACAAAGTGTATAAGTATGATAACCAACCATTGATTGGCATACTTATACAAAAAATACAGGGTGAAAATGAGAGTTTTTTGACATCCTATATTTTCTATTTCTTTTCTATAATAAGTAGTGACATAAAAATACATTCATTTGTAGTTCATAACTGGAAATTCATTTCATTTTTTAGTCTCATTCCATCCCACTCCATTCCCATTTCATTTACAATTTCATTCCATCTCACTCCACTTTCATTCTATTTTTACACATTCCATTTCACAGTCATATTCCATTCCCATTTCACTTCACATTCATGTTCCATAGCCATACTTCATTTTTTACAGGTCACATTCTGTAGCTGATTACATTCTACAGATGATCACATTCTACAACTGATTACATTTCACAGCTGATTGCATTCTGCAGCTGATCACATTCCACAACTAATTCGATTCTATAGCCACATCTCATTCAACAATTATGACACAATTGAACAACCTACAAATAAATGATGTTTGCAAGAAATTTAAGAATTATGTTTTGAATACCAACATGATAAAAGGGTACCTAAGGATCAACACCAAAGAAAAAAACAAACGAAAAGGTTAAGTTCTAAAAGGTAAAGTCCAAAAATTTATTTTAAATATGAAGGTTAAAATATAAATCATGTATAATATGGGTATTCATATGTTTCCTTGACAAATCATCATTTTATTTGATTTCAACCTCTATCATACTACATATCAGCCACATCCTCCATATTTTGTTGCATAACGGTCCATAATTGACTCCCTTGTTAATTATTAATAGTCATGACTAAGACGTGACATACTTGTCTACGTTTCTCTAAAACCCCTACCATCTATTTATTCATACAAACCCTCAATTCCTTTCAGTAGATCCGCAGCCAATTCATTTCAAAAGCAGGGAAGGGTAATTATGAAGGTTGAGAACTCTGCATAGTAGAATGCATGGGGCTAATTGTTAAATCAGAACCGATTGGAGCAAAGTACATGGAAGGATACCGACAACTAAAAGAAATGTTGTAGAAAGATAGATGGCTTAAATTCATCGAGAAATTTGATGGATTTCACAAGGAGATTGCAAAATCCTTTGCCCAGTCTTTTGATGGCACAAAGGTAGAAATAGGAGATATCAAGTTTGCAGTGCCTGAGTCATTCATGGATGAGGCTACATAGCTTCCAAGGCATGGTGAAAGATGGTTCAAGAACAAGGAGTTCCACATTGAATCATGGAAGGTGATACTAAAAACCCAAGTATGGATGTCTCTATTTTTAGAAAAGGAATCCCCAGTTCAACTCTTAAAAGTAAATGGAGGAACATGCTCTTGATTTTATAGAAATTTATCACTTGTGAAGGGAGGTTTGGTTGCATGTATGTCTACCATATCCGTTTATTGATGAATTTCTTAGAAAATGGGGAAATCAATCTTCCTTTATTCCTGCTAAATAGTTTAAAAAGGATGGCCTCAAATGTGTAAAAGAGAATACAGTTCAGAGATACCACCATGCATCATCATGGGTTGGTAACGATATTGATTGAGTTTCATTTAAAAAACATAGGAGATACCTGGGATGATTTCCTCATTAGAAACCATTTTCAAGAAGCACCTGAGTCACCTAAAGAAGATAATGTCAGAAGAAGCAGAAGAAAGAAGACTGATATAACTATTGAAAACAGACTCAAGTATTCATTGCAGAAGGATGATGAAAATCTAATTTCTAAATAACTTACAGAGATGAGAAAGAAAATCAAGACAAGAGGGAAGAAAAGAAAAGAGAGTAAGGTTACAAATGGGGGGAATGAAAGTCCTCCAAAACTAAGAAGGAGCTCTAGACTCTGAGGTACCATGAAGAAGACATTATAAAAAGGGACAGAGCTTATAAATTTATATAAGGAAACCCCAATACCATCTCCTATTAAAATCTCTCCTGCACATAGCCCTTGAAATTATCATGTTTATCATTTTGAAGGTAGCCCCAACAGAAGATCTCCAGGCATAGACCTAGTGCAACAACAAAAATATGAGTATGTAAAATCACTAGAGAATAGAAGTGCATCAATGAACCCAAAACATTCTGTCAATCCACAAGAACCTCTAGTTGATGCTCTCAAGCAAGATATCTATGAACTAGGGATATTGAAAAGACATATCAAACAAGAGAATGAGACCTTGAAGGAGCAAAATAAAATGGACAAGGAAATTCATGATAATACTGTTCTGCATCTAGCACTGTGGTATAAGGAAAATAGGAAATTAAAGAGGAAGAACAAGTTATTTAACATAACAGTCATTAACCTCAAGTTCAAGATTCTTATGAGAAGGCCTAGAATGACAGTCACTTCAAAGAAGAACAAAAGAAGGAAATTGGATGTGCTAGTAGAAGTGTCTAAGCAAATGCAGTAATGAAGGAGAACTCACATTTTTGGAAAATTGCATGAGGACATGCAATGATTTTGCAGTGGGGGTATGTTGAACCCCAGAATTACCCTCTCTTTAACAATTTTTCTCACCCCTTTCCATCACTTTCTCATTAGAGTGCAAACCGCAATCAATGATAAATGCTAGGTTTTGTCTTAAGGAAAACATTAAAATGATTGCCATATTATATTTTCATGTTCTTTCTATTTGAATAGATTTTTGAAATTTAGCTATAGAATGCAGTTTGTTTTGCAGCTAACTATTGATTCCGTAGCTATTCTCATGGTTTGGCAGGTTCCAGGTATCAAATGAAGAATTGGGCCCCATGGGTGTTTCTAGAATCATTTCTACATGGATTCTATCCTATTCACCCAGTCCAGATCGACATAAAAGTGAGCCTAAGATCATGGTCAAAGATGGAGTCAAAGTACGTTATTTGAAAGCAGTAGGACACTTGATTTTCTCTTTTGTAGCAAATCAAGAGTCCAATAGTCCTATTGAAATTATAATTTGAATTAGCCACTTGTAGCTAGTTTATCTCACAAACAATTATGTTATTTAACTTTAAATATCGGTTGTACAGAACTGAGAACACAGTTCAGAAATTAAGTGTTAAACTCAAGATTTTTGCTGATACTCTGTATTCAGAATTCATTTTATCATAATACAAAGTTCATGTTGCCAATGGCTGTTTAAGTGCATCCTTAACCAGCTAGTAGTCTAGCCAAATCATTTGCAGAGGGCCCCTGCACTGGAGGAGGTTTTTCATTTGTGTTTTTTAGTTCAATTTCCATTACTCTGTTTTCAACAAATCTATTTTCTAATTAGGTTTATGCTTCATTCCAGTTTTTGATCAATAGCATAGTGATAAATCACAACTGTGCAACCTTGTTCTTCTAAGATATTTCGTTGAGATAGATAACTCTGTTTTCAAACTAAATTAAGATTGAAGTGATAAGAATACACAATTGTTTAGTTTTCTTACTGTTTAGTTATTCATTTTCTTAGAACAGAATTGTCGATTAATTATATTAATGGATGTTTTCAAAAACCATTTCAAGATGATGATGATCCTAAACTAAATGGTTAAATATCTAATTCATACAGTGATTGAATTTACTTAGCACATTTTTATTTGCTTTCTAGGAACTTAAGAACTAAAGCATAATTGAATTCTTACATAGCACCTCAAGAATGCAATGCTTCACATTTGAATGTTGGAGAAAGTCAAATATACCTTAGTTGTTTACAATTAGTCTTACATGCTTTCACCTTTTTTCTATTAGATCCTCACTTAATTGCATCACTAATATTCCTAAAAGTCATTCCAAGGGGACTGATTAAATCATATTTCAAAACTGAATGGTTGAATGATTAATGAATGCAATTACTGAGCTACCTCTTACATGCTTTTCTTAGTTTTCTAAGATCCTTAAGTATAATTGGTTACTTAACACCATCTCAAGAAGATCAAACTTCATAATTGAATGTTGGAGTAGCTAAGAATACATTGGATGTTTTCCTTTGCATACTTTGCTTACTATTCTAGGACATTAAAGTTAAAGTACATAAAGTTGCTTACATATCATCTCAAGGAGGTCAACTTCATAATTAAATGTTGAAGTAACCAAAAGTACATTATTTGATTTCATTTTCTGTCTTTACTTAAGACAAGCACTGCAATTTCATTCTTAGTTTTAAGAATTAGATCCATGGATTAGGACTAATGATAAGATAAGATAGATGCTTTGTTTTCCAAATTAGGTTCTAACTAGACAACAGTTCTTGGTTTATTTTTATGAAAATTAGATTAACTTAGGAACAATTCCTTTTCTTCCTTCTTAAAATTAATTAGATTCACCTAAATCTTTTCATAGTTTTAGATTGTAACATTCTTAGACATCAAAGAACAAAAACCCCCTAAAAAACATAAAATGAAAAAAAACAAAGTAAGAAGTAGGTTAGCTAAGAAAATATAGTACACCACACTCCATCAGTTTACAAACCTCGATTGATAATTAATGCAAACAATTTAGGACACTAAGTTGACTAAACAATCACCCCAATATGGATGTTCTCAACAACCCCCGGTTTAATGGAGATGTCAATAGGCATTGTTTGCATAATTTTTCCCACGTTACCTTCCGGGAAAAATTCATGTTTCAATATGGCTTTTTGAAGCGGATGGGAAGGAGCTTGGGAAGTGAATTTCTCAAGACAAGTATAAATGGCCCTAAGGCTGGGCATGAACTAGGAACAATGATGACTATCATCCCAAGGAGGATCCTCAAGGGACATGGTTTCCACAATGGCCTCATCAGTGTGAAATATCTCATTCAAGGGGTCAGGAGGATCTGAAGCGTCGAGCCAAGGGGATTGAGAATACGTGTTGAAAGACACACTCAAAGGAGTATGATCAGAGGAAGGAGGTGCCAAAGCTGAGATAATTTTACAATAATAAACTTTTATTGGGCTTAATGACATCGCGTCACCAAAATAATTAGTTTGCTCGGGAGAAGGTATGATCCACTGATTAGAAGACATGGAGATAATATTCACCTGAGCAGTATTGTGCGGAGGAAGAGAAAAAATACCCATAAGGGTAGGATCTTTGAAAAGTACCATCCCTATTCTTTCATAAGGCGTAGGAATACAATCTACCTATGGAATATTTCTCTCGAAGGATGTGGAAGTGAAAAGGGAAACTGATTTATAGTGATGATCTTTCCTTCGTACGAAAAATGAAGAACATGATTGAGGGTTGGAGAATGAATGGCTTTTCAACATGCATAAGACACGATTCAAGTAGATACTCCCTCATCCACAACTGCTCGATGGATATTCTTTCCATTAGTCCCAACTTGGATAATCAGTGGAAGCTAGTGAGGGAGACAAGGGATGAAATTTTCCAAATTGAAAGTGATAAGGCTGGAATTGGTGGGGTCAACCCCTCCGATGTTAGATAGCAGTGCCTTCCATTGTGATGAAAAAATCTGAAGTACTTCCAATGCAGACATAGTGGACACGCTTGAGCCAAATCCTCAAAAATATTGTAATGTTGAGCAACATGGGCGTTTGGCTTATAGGAATAATTTCGGAGTACACCTTTGGAAGGTGACCATACAATGGGCTCAGGAATGGGCCTTTCAAAGTAAAGAGGGCCACAAGTAGGTGGGGGAGGAGGACCATCACTGATCTCTTTCCCTACTACTTGATGCGGTTCAGTATAATATTTCGATCGAGTAGTAATAGAGATGGGTGTAGCACCATGCATCATGAAAACCTTAGATCCAAATGGGGCAGAAGACTGAGGTTGCTCCACCATCTGAGTTTTCTGTGATGGGAATGGTTCTTTAGGAACTATTGGAGTGCCTTAAGTTCCTTTGAGCAGTCAGCTCACCTCGTCCCATTGTGGACAGTCCTTGGTGTAATGCTCATCGTCACAAATTAAACAAGGGTACTTCGGTTTACGTTTCGAACCATCATCAGCACTAGGTTTCATAGAATCCTATTTCAGGGCATTGACTTTAGCCTTGCCTTTACCCTTCTTATTACCTTTGGAAGCATTATTCATCAGAGTGGATTGGACCACATTCACTTCTACGGTCTTATGAGGATTCAGAGGTGGTTGAGAAGCATTATTAGTGGAAGAAATAGATTTTTTCTTTGTAGGATTCAAAGAAGACTTACAAGAAGTATGAGACATAGAACCAGTGATATCATTGACAGATGGCATCGTCGGTGCTTTAGTAGTTCCATGTTACGGAGCATCACGCAATATTTCATACAATGTGGAATATTAAGAGTACACAAGATCGAGGTACTAGGCATGAGTGATGCCTTGTTCCTCAGTAACACATGCCCCCATAGCAATGTCCTTAGAAATTAGACCAATAAAATAGGTAGTGAACCAATCAGTTAGAAGTTGATTAGGAATCTCAAACTTGGTCAAATGGCGATGACGCCTCCATTCATGAATATGATCAGAGATATGAGTAGCCTAATCTTGTTTCAAGGATGTTAGGAGATGCGTCCCAGTTTCATAACGAACTGGTAACTAAAAGTGCGTGCGAAATGCCATGGCAAGGAGTTGAAATCTTGAGAGATGCCACGGGAGTGCTCAATGTACCATTTTTCTACAACACCAGTGAGAATCCTTTGGAAAAGACATAGTCGAATTGAATTGTCAACCCAAGAGTTAGAGGAGCACCAAAGATGGTATGTCATAACATGCACTTGGGGGTCTTTTCCAGAATTGCCTTCAAATTTGGGATAATCGCCAGGGATTTTGGTAGGAACTGGGGGCCAATATGGATTATTAAGGATAGGATCATTTGTTAACTTTGACACATCGGGTATTTCTAGCGTAGTAAGAAATGGAAATTGCAGATTGAAAGGCATTGCAGGCCTTTGATAGACCCCAATATTGGGATTCCAACTAGGTTGGGAAAAATTCTAACCCCATATGTTCTGTCCCAGAGGATTTTGTCCGCAGGGGTTATAATTCAGATAATTTTTTCCATATACCGGTTAAGGACCAGGATATTGGTTCTAAGAAAACCACTAAGGTCTTGTCTGAGCAACATATGGATTTTGTTGTGGAATGTAAGCAGTTCCTTGGGGAAGAAATTGTACCATCGAAGGTTGATCTTGAGGAAAAAAAGGTGGGCCCTGAGGCTGCACGGGCTACCCCTAGGGTGCAGGCTAACTCAGATACTGAGGTTGAACAGGTTGTCCCTGCGATGCAGGTTGGCCTAGATGCTGGGGTTGGGCATGCTGTCCATGGGGTGCAAGTTGGCCTCGATGATGAGATCTACTAGGTTGCCCCTGGGGTATAGGTTGTTCTGATGGTTGAGATGAGCCAGATTGCCCCTAAAAACGAGGTTGGCCCAGTCGAGCAGTAGAGGGTTGACCTTGCTTTACAAAATTTGGGCCTTGCTGAACATAAGGCTAGTTCTGTTGCACGAAAGGTTGTCCCTGAGATGGATATGTTTTCCCCTGAGGAGCATAAGGTGCTCCTTGATGAACATAAGGTTGACTAGCAGGACTATAGGGTTGTCCATATTGGATTGAAGGTTGTCCCTGAGAGGGTTGTCCTTGTGGACCATAGGGTTGTCCCTGTAGGAACGTAAAATGGTTGGGGTTAACTGGTATATGTGGCATTTGAACGTACAATGGACTATGTGGAATGGGCCCATGGTAATAGATGTGACTTCTGTGCTCATTATAGTAATACGAAGGATCGATGGGAGCTTGAACCTATTGAAAACCTGGAGGGAAGTAATTCTATTGCTTAATGGCCATCATATACTGATCATACGTCAAACCTCCAGGAATCAGATTAGAGGAGATAGGTGTACTACCAATAGGTTGATGGAATCCTCATACATGAGGCTATGATCCACTCACAGCGGGTCCAACAAGTATTGCGGAAGTAATAGGAAGTGTCCCACGAACATGAGAAGATGGCGGTAATGACAGAATCACACTAATAGATGGTGCAGATGAAGCCACACAAATAGTGGGCTGGGTTGGAACATATGTAATGACTGCTGACGCGATAAGATTCGAAGGGGAAGGACTTGATATGAATGACCCTTATGAAGTAGCCGATGTACCCAACCATATCGGAGTCTGATACAAATATGCAGTGCCAAAAATGATTTGAATCAACGAATGATAACCAACCAAGAGAGATGAGGGCTGTGAGGAAGGTTGACCTGAGACATAAGGAAAATTCTCCGGAGGAAACTAATATTCAATCATAGAAACATAAGTCTCTTCACTACTAATAGGACTCGTGGCATCCATGTTAGATGAAGACACGCTGTCAGCGAAAAGGCGACAAGCAGTGGAAAGTAAAGCATGGGTTAATGGCGATGCAAGCGGTTCCGAGGGTAAAGGGGGATCTTCCCTAAAAGAGGCCCACACATCCAGAGGTTGCCAATTGATATAAAATGGTTAGTCAGGAGGAGACCAAGAGGCAAGAGGTTGAATACTCAAAATAATAGAACATCAGTAGCCTAAAGTCCTAACAGCTTAAGATGTCTCTGAAGAAACTCTAAGAGAAGGATCTTTAGTATGAGGTACTGAAGGGGACGACAAAACTAGTGGTTCTACCACTGTGACTTTGTTTCCAAAACAAGAGAGAAAAGAGATGATTGATTCGAGGATTCAAGACCAATCACTAAGGAATTACTTATGAAAAATACAAGAAAATAAATTTAATGGGCATGTAATCGTAGGTAATTAATTTTATGACACTGAAACAAAACTCTGCCTTTTCATATTTTAAGAGTCGGGGAAAAGGAAAAAGATGACTTTAGTCACTTTCAGGTTGGACGAGCTTGAAAGGACAAGTTCTCGATGATATTTTCAAATTTTAGAGAGTCACGGAAAGATCAAAATGACTACTTAGGAAATCTAAGAAAGAGGGTGTACCAAGCTCCCATGAACTGCAATATACACCTTAGTGATCAAATGAAAGATAAATGACCAAGGACTTAATGTACGTGTAGGCAGTCTCCCCGAATGCTGTGTTCGGTGTATCATGGTTACAGGTGGGTAGACTCAACTTCCTATGGATAAAGGATTGCAACCTATGAGGGTCTACCTTTATATACTCGATGGTACAGGGAGCACAGTTCCATGCTAGCACTGTCTAATTACAGATGGCGAATGACATCTACTAGGTTTAACAATGCCGGAAAATGCCACTAGCCTAGACCTCTTAAATGTGAACTTTAAGTTTCAATGCTTCCTTAGATTGATTGAGTTCATTTTAAAGTTTATCTTGAAATTATGTTTCAGTTTCAAGGCCTTACCGAATGTAATCTCAAATCTCTAATGCACAACTATATGCGAAATAAAATAATTCCAATTCAATGAACAACTAGCTAAGAGAGGGATATAAATTCACAATGAAGTAGCAATCAATCAAATGCAAGAAGAAATTTTCCTAATTCTCCTAACACAACCAAAGGAGACAATGAAAGGATTTTCTCTTGTTGTTCACTTTTTAATGAGAAATATACTAATGCAAAAGGATAATTTTCATTTTCAAATCAAGAGAAAAAATGCAAATTTTGTTCTTTTGGATGAATGATAAGTAATAATTCACTGTTACACAAAGGAAAAAATGAATACTAGTTTTGAGCAACTCGAATGAAATGATTGAAAACGAAGAGACCAATCTAACACGAATGTAAAGCACACTAAGAAAAGACATGCATTCCTTCACACGGAAATAGGACTTGTAGGTTTTAACCCTGATCAAATATTATCTACACACGAATCTTATAACATAAAATAAACAATAATGAGAGCATAAAACATAAAACAGATAAACACAGAGATTTTCCCCTGGATCCCAAATCGGGACGACCAGCTTGATTTTTCATTATATTCCTTTTAGTGTTACAACACATATATATACATGCCGAAGCATACATAAGCACTAATCCATTAACGGTGATTTAAACATGTATGGGTTCACAATAAAGCATTAAAATACAGAAGTCCCAAAAAAAACAACAGTACCCCAAGCAACAACAAGCTCATGCAAGCATGGGTGGGTCCGCATATGAGTGGGACCACATACCAAAAATTTTTTCGTGTAAAGTGGCTGCCCAGACCTCGGGCCAGGGGGCTGCCGCCCCCACTGCCCCGACACAAAAACAGCACCAGCGTCAGGCGCATGGGTCTGGTCCTTGGAAAAGAATGTAACACACAACATTCTCACTTGTTGTTTTCTTTCACAGTGCCACAGGAGAGCTTAGTCATTGCCCAATTCTTCAACACCATTGTTTCTCTACACCAAGAGAAATTTTGAGTGCTCACAGACTTCGTCAATGATGCATCTGCAACATTCTTCAAAGTGTCCACCTTTACCAGCAACACCCTTTTAGCCTCAACCATATCTCTAACAAAGTGATATTGAACATCAATGTGCTTTGTCTTTGAATGATAAGCAGGGTTCTTAACCAAGAAAATTGCACTTTGGCTATCACAGTCTATCCTTATAGCTTGTTGTACCAACCCCATACTTGAACACAATCTCTGCAACCAAACTGCTTCCTTGCTTGCATGAGTGGCTGCTATATATTCTACCTCTATAGTTGAAAGCGCCACTACAGACTGTCTTTTACTCATCCAACTGACTGCACCTCCAAATAGGCTAAACACATACCCACTTGTAGATCTTCTTTGGTCCAGATCTCCAGCCCAGTCTGCATCAACAAAACCATGAATGTCCAACATTATTTCTAATCCTGGTCTTCCTTGGTAGCACAAGCCATAATCACTAGTGCCACGTAAATATCTGAAAACCCGCTTCACTGCTGTCCAATGCTCCTTCCCTGGGTTTGACATGAACCTGCTCAATACTCCCACTGCATGTGCAATGTCTGGCCTAGTATAGACCATTGCATACATCAGGCTACCCACTGCACTTGCATATGGAACACGAGACATATCCTACTCTTCTTCTTGTGTCTTGGGACACTATTCAGTAGATAGCTTTACACCTACAGGAATAGGAATTTTCATCGGTTTACTATCCTGCATATTAAACCTCTACAATATAGTCTCGACATACTTCCTCTGGTTTAACCAGAGCTTCCTCTTTTCCTGATCTCTCTTAATTTCTATGCCCAAAATATAGTTTGCAGCACCAAGATCCTTCATGTCGAATTTGGAGAATAGCTGGGTCTTCAAATATTGGATAACTTCTTTGTCATTTCCAATCAACAACATATCATCCACATACAAGACCAAATAAATAACATGATCACCGATTAATTTAAAATAAACACAGTGATCCTCCTTTCTTCTGGTGAAGCCAAGTCCCCGTATATAGGTATCAAATTTTTGATACCACATCCTTGGTGACTATTTTAACCCATACCGAGACTTCTTCAACCTGCATACTAGTTCTTTCTTACCTTTCACCATAAAGCCTTCAGGTTGCTTCATGTAGATCTCCTCTTCTAGATCCCCATGAAGAAATGATGTCTTCACATCCATCTTTTCTATCTCAAAATAAAATGCAACAGCAACAGATAAAAGTAATCTAATAGATGTAACCTTGGCAACAGAAGAAAAAATATCACCAAAATCAATTCCCGGCACCTGGGAATAACCTTTTGCTACCAATCGAGCTTTGTATTTCTCCACCTTGCCTTCTACATTTATCTCCCTTTTAAACACCCATTTTCTCCCGATGGGCTTCCTTCCAGTCAACAACTCCACCAGATCCCATGCCTCATTTTTGTGCAAGGATGCCATTTCATCAACCATGGCCTCCTTCCAGAGTTTTCCATCCTCTGAATTTACTGCCTCCCTGATAGTTTTGGGATCATCATCAGTTATAGTTAAGGCAAAACTTGAATAGAAAGCAGATGGACTATACCTTTCTGGTTGCCTTCTTTCCCGAACTGATATTCTCAAAGCTGGAGTTTGTGGCTCTTCATCTTCTGAGTCTTCTTCTATTGTAGAGTCTGATTCATCCTCCTTTAGCTCAAAATATATCTTCTCAGGTTCCTTTGGTAGGACTTCATATTTAAAAACATCTTTCACTTCTCTAAACACCACATCTCGGCTGTACACAACTTTCCTTTTTTCTGGGTTCCAAAGCTTGTAACCCTTTAAACCATCCTTATACCCAATGAAGATGCACCTTTCAGATTTATTATCCAATTTGGTCCTTTTCTCCTTTGGAACATGTACATATGCATCACATCTAAATACCCTTAGATGTGAAAGAGAAGGTTTCTTACCAGTCCATACCTCATGTGGGGTCTTATCCTCCAACACTGATGAAGGTGATCTGTTAACCAGATAGCATGCAATCTCCACTGCCTCTGCCCAGAATTCTTGTCCTAACCGATGTGCCCAGGCATGCTTCTTGCCTTTTCATCAATGTTACTAATTTCATTCTTTATTTGTATTTCATTTTTTTCCTGGACATTAATGGAGTAGTCTTGTGTCTTGTTTCCCTTTCTTATAGAACTCTTGAAATTCCTTCTTGCAGAACTCCCCACCATTATCTGTCCTCAGCGCCTTTATCTTCTTCTCTGTCTGGTTTTCCACCAGAGCCTTAAATTCTTTAAATTTGTCAAAGACTTCAAATTTCTTCCTCAAGAAATATATCCATGTATTCCTTGAGAAGTCATCTATGAATGAAACATAGTACACAGACTTTCCCAGTGATGGAACTGACACAGGTCCAAACACATCACTGTGCACAAGTTCTAATATCTTGTTCGCCCTCTTAGCACCAGAAGGAAAACTAACCCGATTCTGCTTCCCATATACACAATGTTCACAGAAATATAAATCCAGAGAGAAATTATACATACCTTCTACCATACCATTTCTATGCAGTATCCGAACGCCCTTCTCTATAATATGTCCAAGCCTTTGATGCCATAACATGGTCTTTTCTCCAGAGACGACTAGGCTTTCTGCTCCACTTTCAGGAACCATAGAATTATTACACCCATCAATAATAGTGCTACCTTGTAGCTTGTATATATTTCCACTCTGAACTCCTCGCATTAATACCAGTGCTCCCCGAACCATCCTGCAGGCTTCTTTCTCGAACACTATTTTTACACCTGCATCATCCATCTTGCTTACAAAAATCATATTTCTGGCCAATGTAGGAATATGCAGAACACCAGGAAGTGTTTTAATCCTTCCACCTTGCAGCTTCAGCTTGACCTTTCCACATCCGACGATTCTGGCCCTCCTATCAACCCCTAGTAAGACATCACCACCATCATATTTCTCATACTCGCAAAACCACTCCCTATGGGTAGTGAAGTGAAAGGATGCACCTATGTCAGTCAACCATGACTCATGATATACATGTGTATTTGAAGAAGAAGCCAAATACACATCCCCACCTTCATCTGAGGTGGTTTTTGCCTCTGCAGAAGGAGCTTCATCAGATCCCTTTCCTTTCTCAGGAGCTTTAGATCTGCATTCCTTTTTGTAGTGCCCTTCCTTTTCGCATTTCCAACACACATTTACAAACTTTCCAGGAGATTTAGATCTCCCTCTAGATTTAGATCTCCCACTCGAAACCTTATTCTTGTTTATGTTCTGGGACCTTCCTCGTACAGATAAGCCATCTCCATTCTGACCCTCCATATTTCTCCGTCTCATTTCCTCCGACAGCAAGGCTGAGAAAATGTCATCAAAATTCAAGGTAGTTGTGTTGCTACCTATTGCAATAACCAGACTATCCCATGAATCTGGTAGAGAACACAACAAGATGATGCACTTATCTTCATATGAGATTTTAATATCAACAGACGACAACTAACTTACCACAGTATTGAAGGCATTCAGATGCTCTGTCACTGAGTCTCCATCCTACATCCTCAGGTTATATAGATTTTTCCGCAAGAAAAATTTATTCACTAGAGACTTAGATTGGTACAAAGTCCCAAGTTTTTCCCACAAATTCTTTGTTGTAGCTTCCCCAGATACATTCAACAATACTGAATCCGAGACACACAACCGTATTGTGCTTTTAGCTTTCCGATATAGTTTCTTCCAGTCTTCATCTGACATTGCCATTGGTTTAGTACCCGGATCTACCACAATCCACTGATCTTTATCCACCCGTAGATCCTCCATCTTGAACTTCCACAACTCAAAACTTTGACCATTAAATTTCTCAATCTCTATCTTTCCGCTGCTCGCCATATTCTTTCACCACAATAATCGATCCCGCAGATCTCCCACTGCACAGGGTCTACCACAGGCTCGAGCAAAAAACCCTCAACAACAAAGGCGTCCCCTTGAAGCCGAAACAACTCTGACACCAAATGTAGGTTTTAACCCTGAACAAAAATTATCTACACACGAATCTTATAACAGAAAATAAACAATAGCGAGAGCGTAAAACATAAAACAGATAAACACAGAGATTTTCCACTGGATCCCAAATCGGGATGACCAGCTTGATTTTTCATTATATTCCTTTTAGTGTTACAACACATACATATACATGCCGAAGAATACATAAACCCCAATCCATTAACCTTGGATTAGAACATAACCGTAGTTCCCTTGACCAGATCTACAAAATACCAGGGGTCGAAAACCATCGTACCCCAAAACAATGTGCAAAATCATGCACAAAACATGGGTGGGTCCGCATATGAGTGGGACCGCATACGAAAAAAAATTTCGCCGAGGCACTGCCGCCCCCCCTGTGACCCCCCTGTTGCGCCCGACGCAACATACAGCGCGTGGGCCTAGTCATGGAAATAATATAACACATACCCAACAAGAATTTCAAATCCACTAAGTGAGCAATGTCATTTATGCTCAGGGTGATAGATGGAAGGTAAAACGGACACCAAGATGACAGTTCAATGACCCAACAACACACTGAATCGAGAGAAAAGACAAAACAATCAGTCCACAAGTTGAAAAGAAAAGAGACTAGATTGACTCATACCCAACTCAAAATCTCAGTGAACATGTGGCCAACACAAGCAATGGAAGACACCTAGAAACCCTAGGATGATGAAACCACACTGATCAAATGAAAGACAAAAGAAATCCAAGTGGACTAATCCAGGAGGGAAAACTAATCTAGAGGCAAGATGTACTGGCAAAACTCAGGAAACAGGCCGAAATCCAAACCTATAGGATTCAACACAACTGTTCAGTTGTAATCCATGCTGAACAAGGGAAATTGCACCTGTAAAATAGGCAACCCATGCCAATCGATCCGATTGTCAAGGAAACAACAGTGTTGAGGTAGAAAACCAAGGAAAGGAGAAAAAGAAGCTGAGGAAAAGCTAGGCATAACAATATGAGAATAGGTAATATGTCTTGAAACAGTCAGATAAGAAAAACAAAATGGATAAATGGAAATACGACCAAAGTCAGATAGACAAGAAAAACTCTAAATGAGTCAACGAGAAACAACAGACACACTGATCCCCAGTATGGTCGCCAACTTGTTGAGCAGGAAAATCCCCTCTATGGATAGAGGTGACCCCTATAGCCTTGGAGTGGGTCTAAAAAAAAGGTAAAATGCTGGACTCCTGAATTCATAGCTTATAAATGAAATATGAACTGGAATAGATATCCTATCTCGGTCTGATGCTTTTGTCGTGTCATGTGGCAACGATCATTCAATATTTGTCTTCATGCCTTACACTCTGTGTTGGTGGCGATGTTCATGTGTCTGCACAAAGATCAAACAAACAATGACAACATACAAGCATGTACGTTCATCTACAACTATTCGGCTAGTCAAGGAGAGCTAAACACTTTGCATATAAAGGAAAGAAAAGTTGGAACTAGAAACCAGTCATGTATTATTGATAGAGAAAAATAAGTTTACAACCTTATGCCTTGATTTTGCAGATCTCCTTCAACAGGTTCAGTCGAGGTGCGTCTCAAGCATTCGTTTAAGATTGGACTTGATGAGGCTATGGGCCTAAACTCTCTCTCGACAATGGATTATTCTCTGCCTTCTTCTACACACCACCTATAGTAATGAATGTTCAGCTAGCTGAATCAATGTGAGGAGGAAGAATTTATAGGAGAGGAGGAGTTGGTTTGGGATCCCTCATAAGGTGGAGGAGAGGTCTATCCATTTGGGGAGTTTCAAAATTGTAGGAAACAACAAGACAGAGGAAGGAACTCGATGTTATTCAATTGAAAAAATCATGATGACTCTACTCACGAAGTCATTAAGCATAGAAACTTCACTTCTATTTTAAAAAACTTTCCAAAAACAGCTTGGCGTGGGTTCCCTTCTGAGATAGAGTGCCAAAGGGCATGGGGCCGAGTGTTAATTTCTCCATGGGCGCGAGGCCATAACTGCCTACCAGCACTGACCCAAAATCACATGTTTTTGAAGGTCTGTTTGAGGAATGATCAATAGAGAATATGTTCTTGACATGCTAAGGGATGCAATGACACTTAGAGCAAAGTATGACAATACACAAAATTCACTGAAATGATCCTCCAATGTTTGGGATGGGGATTGCTGGACGGTGACAAAATACTGTTTAATAGGGACCTTATTCATCATAAGACACCACATGAATAATTTTTAGGGGGGAATTTTTCTTTCTATATCGCCCACCACCACCATTTTGTCTCCTTCTCCATTCTTGCATCTAGAAGAAAGATAAAAAAATAACTTTGGAGAGTAGGTTCCAAAGTGTTTATATACTCCATTTAAGTTCATATTCCTTGTTTATCAATATGATATTGAAATCTAAGATAGATTTAAACCATTCCTGCCAAGCTATTTTAAATTCCCCCTCTAGACCAAGATCCTTAGTAGATAACTAACCATATTTCCAAATAGAGGTGAGAGTAGGGTTTGCATTGTGAGCCAATTTACTATAACCATGATCTCTTAGAATATTAGTAAGAGAAAGGGCCAACAAATGATTTGTACCACTACAAAGCTAAGGATCAATGCAAAATCTCACTATATCACCCCTTACAACTCTTTAGGAAAGACCACTTCTAATGATATCAAAAGAGTTTAGAAAATCCCTCTAAACAATCTTGATATATTATTTCTTGGCTTATTTGGTCTTCTTAACCATTCTTCTAAAGAAATGGGAGAAATATAATTTTGACAGATAATAAAAATCCACAGAATATGAGTAGAGATAAGTCACCATACACATTTTGCAACTAAAGCTTTGGAGAAATGGAATAATTTTTTTGAACCCTAGCCCCCTAGGGATTTTGCTTTAGCAATGGAATCCCAATTTAACCAGGAAAACACTGCAACTGTTTGTTACTTTCCCATAAAAATACTAGAACACAAACACCTGATTTACTCCAAAATAATCTTAGGGATCTAGTATAATGACATATAATATACCATAATATATTCTAATATTGATTTTATGAGGATTGGGAAACCAAATCTGGATAGCCATTTGTGGTACCAACATTTTAGCTACTTTTCTATGTTTGCTACAAGCCACCCCCAATCTGTTTTGTTGTAACAGTTTGGTTTTAGATGAAAATCAAAATATTTTAAACCAAACTCCAATGACTTTGAGCCATAGGGGAGAAGTTGGGAAATTTGAAGGAGATCAAATTTAGAGAAATTGTGATGGGATAAGGATGATTTCTAGGAATTTGTCGACATACCTCTGATGCGTCCAAAAAGAGATAGGATATCCACAAGAACCATGATCTCTTTGACATCATTCTTGTGAAAGATAAGAATAACATCAATGAAAAGGTGGGATATTATATTATTCTTGGAAATGAGTGAACTATGGAAAACCCCCCTCTTAGCATCAGAAAAAAGGAGACTTAGACCCTCTGCAACTAGAAGAAAAATAATAGGGGAAATGGGGAATCCCTCATGCAATCCTCTTTGTGTGTGGAAAAAGGGGGATGTTGAACCATTTATGAGTACCGTAAAAGAGATGGATTGAATAAAACTCATGATCTAGTTAATTTAAGTCGAGATTAAGTCCTAAATGATTAAAAGAAGTTTGATAAATAACCATTTTACTCTATCATATTCTTTAGATAACTCTATTAATTCCTTCTTAAACCACCCCAATGGCTTCGTGAATTTGTCTCCCTTCCAAGAAAGAAAATTGATCGATGGAGATGTATCTATAGAGGATGGTTTTAAGCCTATATTTAATAATCTTGGATATGATTTTGTAAATGGAATTACAAAGAGAGATGGGTTTAAAATACTAGAAAGAGAGGAGATGACTAGATTTAGGAATAATGGAAATGAAATTTGAGTTGAAGGCTAGATAAATACTACCCAAATTTCTTGATTCTTCAATAACCACTAAGAGAGTAGATCCGAAGAGTTCAAAGAGTTATAGGAAAAAATAAACACCCCACCAATTTGGCCCATGGATTTTGTCTCTTTAGAAACTATGGAGTACATCTTGGATTTCCTCCATAGAAACATCCTCCATTAATGGCTTACTTTCATCTTCATCCACCATTCTCAGAAATAATTGAGAAAATTGAATAACTAATTTGGTGTTTGATGTTTTCAGAGGGACTATAAACAAGTTTTCAAAGTTTCTTTTTCCAAGCCTCGCCAACCCATAAAGGAAGAGACCTCAACACCATTTTCATCCTACAAACTCCATATGGTGTTCATCATTTTCTATTCTTTAGAAAAGGCATGAAAAAATTTCGTTTTTTCATCGTTGATATTTAACTAACTGGCTCTACTTTTCATGCACCATTCCTCCTCTCTTGATGCGAAAAGGTTAGTCTTAATTTTTTCAAGGTTCCTATAGATGTTGTCGGATTCCAGAGAATAAAATAATTGCCTCTCAATAGATGAGATAACCATGAGATGTCTTTCAATCTCTTCCAGTTCCTGTAGTTCCTAGATAATTTTCTTCTTCTTTTCCTAGTCCTTAGTATTTTTTTTAGTTTCTTTTAATTTTGTTGCAAATTGGGTTGTTATTGAAAACTACGAGTGAGGGGAGAATGAAGCCTAGGTAGATTTAACTAAGGATAGGAACTCTTCATCCTTTAGCCATGTCAGATTCATCTTAAAGGAAATTTTAGGTTTCTTCTAGGTTCCCCTTATTTCTAAGAAAATTGGGGAGTGATCTGATATGCCTCCCTTACTAGTCCATTGTTTGATTAAGGTAATCAAGTCCAAAATACCTTCAACAATGATAAATCTATCTAAGTGTTTAGCCACCCATTCCGCACCAAAATTATGACTCCATGAGTTTGGGGAATTTTGACGGTATATATGTCCACCAGATTTCTACGTCCAAACTTTGTTGCAAAGAAATATGTTATAGGATATGACATGGCTTGAGAGCCCCAAGATTCTGAAGGTCCCAAGGAAAAATTCAGGTCACCACCAATAACAACATTGTATGTTTGATAGAGATATATATTAAGTATGGTCTCCTAGAAATCAATAAGATTTTGGGAAGGACCATAGATATTGATCCATAACCAGGGGATATACCTCAATACCCATTACTGATTCCATACTCCATATATTCAACAATGAAATTTGTTGAGGTTCCCATCACACTTCTAGAACCCATGATTAGCTAGAAGCATCCATAACCATGAAATTACAACCCTTCAAGAGTGATTCCACGTGTTATCACCCAAAAAAATGAAGCATCATTTGACAAGTTTAAATAGGTTCATGTGTCAAAAATAAGGTTGTAGGATTCATTTTTTATGCTTGGCCAAGGGAGATATTAAATTTTTATTGTTTAAGTTTACCCTAAGGTCTAAACCCACTCATTTTCAAACTCCCTCATATCACATCACTCATCATTTTGTGACTGATTTCAATTTCCACAGTTTTTATATTGAAAATGCCATTTTAGCCAAGAAACCATAGTTTCGTAGCAAAATACATTGTGAAAAGTCACTTTTCACTACAAAACTTCTGATAGTTTCATAGGGAAAACAATAAAATCTACACTAGATATGTTATGGAAGAACGATTTCCTATCTGTCTTATCAATATAACTGTTAGGTGTCAGAAAATTGTTGGGAAAGGGTAAGTTAGATGCCATTCGAGTCATGGAGGGATAAAATCAATGTACATGCTCAGGTCTGCAGTAATCATGATTAGTTTAAGTATGTATGAGTCATCATTGAGTCATGAGAAGACATCAAAATTTCAAATCCTTTCCTAATTCAGTCATTTCTCATTTCTCATTCCTTCTTGTGTGATATTGAGCTCTAGAGAGCTAGTGCACTAAGCCAAAGTTGTGGCTGGTGTTTTCAAAGGTTTTCATTGTGCATCATTAAGCGAGGCTGCAATTCATCAAGTGAGGCTGCAAATCATCAAGCGACGCTATGAAGGAACTAAATAAACAATGGCAAAGAAAAGGAGGACAAACAAGGGTGGCCAATTCTTGAGATATGAACCAACAAACATGAATTTGATCAATGAAGACCCAAGAGTAGTGGAAGTATTCAGAAGGACAAGTTGCCTACATTTTTGTGAGAAATTACAAGGCTATCATACATAGTTTTCCAAAGAGTTTTCTTTGAATTTCAGTGGAACAACCACTAAAATGGGAATGCTCAATTTTTCCATCACACCAGAGGTTATTGCAGCTGCTACAGAGATTCCAAGAGGACAGGAGAAGTGGTTCAAAGGTTTCAAGTTTAACATGGAGCAGTGCAAAGAGTTCATGAAGCTTGAGCATACTGAAATGGATCTCACCAATGCTATTGCAAGAAGCTGCATAAAGGACAAATATTCAAAATTGCTGCTCATTATCCAAAAGTACTTTACTTGTGAAGGGATATGCCACAAAGTCTACTCATATCATTTCAAGTTACTTTTTCATTTTACTAGTAAGATTTCCCTCGATTTGACTTTCTATTTGCATAGAAGTTTGTAAAAAATGGAGGATAAGGTCCAAGCACAATCTGAAGGGAGTGAGACTTCATTATTTAACCATGGTTTAATGAATTTATTGGTTTTAGATGAACTTCAAAGGTTAGGTAGAGGCTAGTCCTCATTCTTGTTTTTCAGTGGTTTTGATTTGGATGCTCTTACTCCTTCAAGACCTCCTAAAATTAGGAGAATCCCATCACCATTAGCAGCAGAAAAGAGGGAACCATTGGTAACAGAACCAAGTGAGCCTGCAAGAGTAGAAACAAGTGAGAAAATTATGAAGGAGCCAGAGAAATTACAAAGTTTTGACACACCAAATGTCCCACCTGAAAAACAGAAGTCAAAAGTGGTCAAACCTACAAAACAAAAACAAATTTTTAGTAAACAAGGAACCAAAAGGAGGACAAGGAGCCAAACAATGGCCTTAGAAGAGAAAACAGTGGCTATAGAAGACAGAGTAGAATCTAAATGAAATCTTGAAGATATCTTACATGCCATTGACATAGAATAAACTCCTATAGTCCAAGCTGAGGACATAGAGGAAGCTGGACAGAAGTTAAAAAAGGATAAATCTGCAAAGAAATTAGAATTTGAGGGAGAGGATGTAGGTTTTATGTTCCAAGAAAGAAATCCTATGAAAAGGCATGCTAGGAAGCTATTAGAGAGTAATAAATAAGTTCAACCACCTACTGACACAGTTCAGCCACCACAAGAGATCATTGACCTTTCATCACCTGCAGAAAAAGATACAGTCAACAAATCAAAGAAAGGAAAAGAGAAGGTGATGGAAAAAATAGAGTTACAACTCCTTGAAGAACAATTGAAATTGGCCAATCATGAAATTGCTGTTATGAAAAGAGAAGAAAGGAAACACAGTGTAGAGAAAATTCCATTTGAAAATATGAAGGCAGTTTGGGAAGAATAGGTTGAAACTCTTTCCAAGACTTTGGATAATACACAAAAACTTATCAAATGGACCATTCCAGCAAGGAAAGAGGCCAAACATGTTAGGAAGATGAAAACACATTTGAAATCCACCAATAAAAGGTTGAAAGATCAGGTTAAGGACCTCCAGGAGCAACTTGAATTAATCCATGATGAATTGTAGAACAAAGGCCTTAAAATGACAGTGCTTGAAGAGCCAATAGCTCAACCAGTTATAAATGAGGAAGAAATACCTCAAGGATCATAAGGTGAGTGGTTTATGGTTTCTAAGGCTAACGACATTTTAGAGATAAGGTTTTGGCAGTCATAGGGTTCCTTTTTCAAATTACACAAAAATCTGGATTTTTAGCACTTTTCAACAGTTTCGTAGCGTGCATGGGCTTGAAGGACAACAAAATGCTACGAAACTACTGTATCTTTTCTTCTTGTTTTTTGAACTAGTTTTCGCAGCTGTCAAGAAGTGAAATTGGTGTGGGAGATGTGTCTAAGGATGATGAGGACTATGCCAAAGGAAAGAATCAAATTTTTTTAGGGTAAATGGCATTTTTGAAGCGCTACGAAAGTACGCTACGAAACTGCCTAACTTTCATAGCGTACTGTATGGGAACCTTTTAAGCAGCTTTTTGGGAATTTATGGACAACTGGGTATTATCCAAGTGTTAGTGGATCATGAAAATAGTCATTCATCACTTAAATACCACAAAATGAAGATAAATTAGCAGCCAAAGCATTCGTGGAAGAAGATGAACATTTTCCTAAAAAAGTGGGTTTTGTTTCTATTTTTAGAGAAGGTCAGTTAAGTGGTCATGTAGTGATGAGTCCCATCACCCCAATTCGAAGCATACTTGTCAAAGAATGTAATTTTTTTAGAAAATAAGTTTGTTAAATGCAATAATCAGTAGTTTGAGTCCTATTAGGAAAATTTCTGTCAAGTAGGATAGTTGTCATTTTGTCATTAAGTAGATGTTTTATGGTTATGCAAGGTGTCATTAGGAAAATTTTTGATGAATCTAGCCAGGAGGTAGATCATCTCATGATGTAAAAAGTCTATTAAAGGCCATGGAGTCAAATTTGTCAAGGGTTGGAAATTTTTTTCCAAAACTACACCTTTATGTAATTTGACTGTTTCAGTAATACAGAGATTTGTTACTTGACAACCTTGAGATTCTGAATGGGTTTTTAGTGCCTACCTATCTTATCCATATCTTTTATGTATCCCATTTGCAGTGGTTTTCATTTATAATACTCAGAATTCATTCATGTAATGCTCTGACTTCCTTTATAGATGAATTGACTGTGTATTTTCCTATTTCATGTGTGTGTGTACTACTGCTAAAAAAATCTTACCTGCCTCAGCTTCCATGTCAAGAGAACTCACTGAATCACTGAAAGTGTTGACTCCATAAGCCTAATGTTTTCATACTGATACTATTTTCAACCTACACTCATTATAAGCAAGTTATTTCCAAAATAGAGTTAGCCATATACATCTTTATTTAATATCATTAACCCTTTGAGAGAGCCCTATCAGACTAAAGAGGCTAAGCTTCAATCAAAATATTGGTTTGAAACAGTTACATGAGATTGTCTGATTAGTAGCCTATGAGGTGCAGTTTTGTGATAACACCAGGAATTGAGAAATTTGACTATACGATCTTTTGGTTTCCTAGAAGGAAAATGATATCAGGGTCATTAGCATAGATCAATTACTTTAGAGCTCGTATTTTAGAGGAAGAATGATACCACTATAGTTGAATGATATTAATTTCATTGAGGAGACCTCATATGGGTTGAGATATCTCTAAGGGCTCTTTTAATAGACAATTTTTTACTCGAGGAAAGATCTTAACGATATTTTTCCTTATCTTTGGATGGGAAGGATTTTCTACCACAACATCGCCATTCCACGAGGGATAGTGAAATATGAACCAATCCCTAGATAGTAACCCCCTTCCTAGGAGAAACCATGCAGGAATGAATATCGTAAATAACAACACAAGAGACATGGTGCTCGGAAGCAAAGAAAATCAAGGAGGAGGAAGGGGAGGATACATCACTTGGAGCATTTGAGCAAGGACATAAAGCTAGAACAAGTAAAAAAGGGAATGACTCAGGAAGGTTGGGTGAGATGTAGAACATGGGACCTTAGATACCGTGAGAGAAACATACATGTATTGTGCACAAGAAAATTACAATCTTTTAAAGTTGACATAGAGGTAAATTAGGGGATGGATGACATGGTACTTGTGCACACTGGAGGCAACTGCACTAGAGGTTGATTCATTGGTTGGGAGAAATATGTTGTCCAATGTGTCTCTTTTTCGCCTTCGATGAAGCTATGAGGGTTAAAAATTTTATACGAGACTAAAAAATCATATTATTGACCCCCCAATTCAGAAAATCTGATAGATGATGGAGATTTAGCTCTGTGAAACTTCTTATGTAGTGGAAGCACATATTCCTTAGTGAGATGCCCATGTTTGTGGCACCTTATGATATTGGAATTGTAGTGTTGGAATTGATTTCAACAAGGTCTTAGTACTATTTATCATATGGTTTATGTCAAACTAATGATGGTAGTCCTCATGATTGTGATGGGTTTTTATTGGTTTGTTTCAGTGATCATGTTCTGTTGCAGAGGTGTTGATTCATGTTGAGGAGGTTGACCAATGAGGTATCCATGTTCTTGATTAGGTCTTCACGCTGATTACATGATGTAGAGGTGTATTGTGTGTTATTGATGATGTATAGGAGTTGGAAAAGGATCTACAGGTGTTCAAGGAAGTTTGATAGGTTTTGAAGATGGTGTAGGAGGCCTTACAAGTGTTGTAGATGTTGGACAAGCTCTGGAAGAGATGAGCTATTAGATGGAGGTAATATGCTATAGGTTATGAATTTCATGAGTTTGATTCTTTATATTGAGTCATTTACATGTACACATGGTGTCAATTTGTGTGTGGAAGGTTTTCATGATGTCCCTCACACTCTCCTAAAGTTGAGCTGAAAATTATGGACTGAGAGAAGTTCTAGCCCAAATTAAGCTACATGTGTAGGGAGTAGGACCTACAAAGTCCATTTGTGGCTTCTTAGCCAATGGTATGCCTATGGTAAGGGTGCAGCTATATCCTCTAGGAGCTACTTATTGTCCCTACCACTATAAACCTAAATGTGAAAATATTTGCATTCCTCACTCATCTTAGATCCTTTTATTGGTTTTTTCGATTGTTTTGTTCAATATTTTTCATTAAAAGGTCGAAAAAGGTTAACTAATTTTTAGAAGGTGGTTAAAGTGGAAATATCTCTCTCTTTCAATGAATATAGTGGCATATCAAGTCAAGGATGAAGATACATTGAAAATTTTGGATCATTCATTGAGTGTATGAAAATATATTTGTTGAGCTCATATATATATATATTGGGAGAGATAAATGATAGATAGCTTGGTTGTGCTATGTGTTGAGTGTGAGAGAGGAGAAGTGTGTGAAAGTTGTGAGAGATATTGTGCATAAATTTTGAAGCAATATGTAGGTATTGGAGAAGGTAGAAAAGGTGTATATCAACTATTATTTTATCTAGAGAGAGAGGATATGAAGTAAGGATTATTTGCATATATTTTTGGTGATTTGGTAGTTGCTTCTATATTATCCAATTTATTGTTTGTGTGCACCATTTTTTTGTGGGCACATTTATCCACTGCAGAGAGGGTTGTTTTTTATGTAATTATCAAATTATTTGATGCAGTGTTTGTATTGATATATATTTTTTAAGACTAATATGTTGTTGAGTTGTGAATTCTCCTTGGAGTCTAGTTTGAAAATGAATAAAAGCATGGCTCAAAGATTTTGAGGAGGTGGTGGCCTTCGTTCAGTGGTTGTTGAACAAGATAGGGGTGGTGGCTCCTTACTAGCAGTGATTGGAAAAGAAATATATTGGGAGTAGAATCTCCATCCCGTGGTGTCTAGATAGTATATTGGTAGTTGGGAAAGGATTGAAGCGAGTGGTTGCTTCTAGCAGGTGGTGGCCTGTGGAGTTGTGTGAGTAGAGACTTTGTAGATGGTGGTTGCTAGCAATATTGATCACAGCGGTTGTGGTTCCTTATTGGTGGTGGCCAAAAAAATAGATGTAAATGATATGATTATTAATAATAAGAGAACAAGAAGTAGCATAGTAGTAACAAGGGTGGTTTTTGACCCAAAGGGGGTTTTCCACCAAATTTTTTTGTTTCTCATGTGTTGAATATTTGGAGGTTTTGTGCAATGTTTTCATGCTCTGATATATCTCTATATGTTTTATATTGTGAATGGCTTAAATAATAATTAATTGGAGAAATTTTACATATATGCCTTCAGTAGTGAATCACCCCCCACTCCCCCCTCCCCCATGTAGTGCTCTACATTTCTAACAAGTGGTATCAGAGCGGGGCTCTTGGTTTCATTGTAATTGCTGGAGAGTATATCTAGGGAGTATTGGAAAAAAAAATGCAAATTGTTTTTCGAAATGGATCAAAAAGGAGTTGAAATTATTCACAAAGGTAAATTTGAAACATCAAAGGTGAAATTAGATATATATTTGTTGTCTCTTGATGAAAATAATTTTCTATCAGTGGATTATGGAATAAAATATGCATTTAATGATATGGCTAAACATATTATTTTGTGTGGGCTTTCAATATATGATAATATTTATGTGAGACACTGTGAAATTGCAAAAGAGATGTTGGATAGGTTTCAAGTTTGTATTGTGGAGGAAACTTGCAGATCTCAGAGAAGGGTGAAGGACCCGACCACTCAGTTGATTATAAGGAGAACAATGCAAAGGATTCTATACTTATAGTAGTGGAAAGTCAAGTCTCCTCACAACAAGAAGATGAAAGCACCAATGATAGAAATGATGGATCAATTATTGATCTAGAGCGATAGAAATAAGAGATCATAGGGAGAAATGAAGTGTTGGATTGGTTGGAAGATAAATCCAAGATAATGGCCCTAGAAGTGGAGATTCACAGGGAAATTTTTTTCTTCCAAATGGACTTGTAAATTTTTTGTATTGTGTTCATGATGGAGGAGCATGCCATGTGCTTACTTGACATGAGTTTATTGTAGGAAAAATGTTGAGTTAGGGTTTTTTGTTGCTGCCACATATTGCTAGTAGGATGATATAGTATGCTTGCATGGAAAAGCTATATGGTGCTAGTACTCATATTTCTAGAACACATTTATGTCATGTATTGTCATGCATGTGAAGTAACTATAGAGATCAGATGATGGTGTGTTAGAGTTAGCTCATCTAGAGTATGCATATTATTGTTCATGTCCTCTACTTCTAGATGTATGATGCATGCTAATGTTGAGATATTGTGTTTTCATATGGCTGAGTCATGATGAATTTATCTGTTTCTAATGCATGGAGAGAGTATATCATTTTCTATGGTGTCTTAAATCAAGTTATTGGTATATTTATGCTACTCGGTTTTCACCCTCATTATATGAGGAGAGAGAGTGAGTTGACCTTCAGAGCATGAGATCAATTAAATGATGAGTTTCTGATGGTGCTATATTTCTAGACCTTATGTTGCTACTACTGATGCATAGATTAGTTCTCTCTTATTGCTTATTTTTCCATGAATTGAGGATGTTGGAGAGATTTCTTACAGTTTTTTATCTACTACCAATGATATTTTTGTTGCTTGTTATTGTGCCTCTTTGATCATATACTATCTGCTGATGATGATGATGTATATGTTATTTTTGTCAGATGATTATGTTGTAGATGCTTGTGTGGAGCATGTGGTTTCTCATGGTTTTATGGCTGAGATATTGAGAAGATCCATGCTATGTATTATCATTCTATTTTTTTTGTTGCATAGAGCACATATCATTGCTCATGGATGCCATGTATTTGATGCATATCATTTTATTCGGCCTACATAGAGGAGAGCACAATTATATGCATTTGTAAAAGTCCTCTATCATTATTGTTTTATTTTGTTGGTTTATTTATCATGGAGAGACCCATGGTGTCTAGTATGCATTGTAAAGTTTGTTAAATCATCGATGTTTGGGCTAATGGTTTTTCAGGTCATGTATTATTTTGCATACCATTGATGTAGCCCTATTACATTGGGTGAATGATGTAAAATTGAGTCCATAGAGTCATTGGTTGATAATAGGTATGCCTATAGAGGAGTCATATGTTAATATAATGTACTTATCATACACATTTATTTTCTCCATGAAGCCTTGAATAAGTATGGCACTTCATTTCATATTATTGCTCAAAGTTAGTTGGAGATCTCGTTCACGAGGAGTAGTCTCTTTCACTTGGAAATGAGGCTTATTGCAAAGAAATGGAATTGTTTCTATAGCAGAAAGGAGAGTGTGCTTGCAAATATATTACATGCTTAGAGGGAGAATGTTCAGCATGATAGTTTGCATGGTATTGACTAGAGACATGTTGGTAGTTTAGTTCTTTGTTATACATTCTTATCTTGTAGGAGAGACATATTTTGTTTGTATCAGTCATGTATCAGCATGGTGTTGAGTATGACATTGGGAGTACTTATCTCATCCAACACATTATTGGCATTATTCTTCAGTGTTGATATTTCCCTTTACCATTGATTTCAAAGGGGGAGAGAATGTGGAATTTGGAGATCAAATTCAAAGTTGTGGAGAGTGTGTGGAGAATAGCCTCAAAAGTTGGAGATCAAGTTGAGGTTGAAATTAATGCCATAGAGGGAGCTTGTTGGCATTGTAGTGTTGGAATTGATGTAAATATGGTCTTAGTACTATTTTTCATATGTTTTATGTCAACCTTATGAAGGTATTCCTCATGATTGTGATGCATGTTCATTGGTTTGTTGCAGTGATCCTATTCCGATGCAAAGGTGCTAATTCATGCAAAGGAGGTTGACAAATTAGGTCTCCATGTTCCTGACTATGTATTAATGTTGATGAAATGATGCAAAGGTGTCTTGTGTTTTATTGATGATGTATAGGATTTGGAAAATTATTTACAGGTGCTAGAGGAAGTTTGATAGGCTTTAGAGATGGTGCATGAGGCCCTACATGTGTTGGAGATGTTGGATAAGCTCTAGAAGAGATGAGCTACTCTATGGAGGTAATATATTGTAGGTTATGAGTTTCATGATTTTGATGATTTTTATTGAGTCATTTAAATTTTGGCATGGTGTCAATTTGTGTGTGCAAGGTTTTCATGTCCTTCACACTATCCAAAAGCAGAGCTGAAAACGATGGACTAAGAGGAGAAGATATATCACAAATTAAGTTGTTATTGCATGGAGTAAGACATACATAGTGCAGATGTAGGATCCTAGCCATTGGGATTCCCATTGTAAGGGTGCGGCTATAACCTCTAGGAGCTAGTTATCATCCTTGCGGTTGTGGCCTAAATGTGAAAATCTCTACATTCCTCAGGAATCTCACATGTTTTATTGGTTTTTGTAATTGTTTTGCTCGACATTTTTGATTAAAAGGTCAGAAAAATGTTAAATAATTTATAAAAGGTTGTTAAAGTGGGAATATATCTCTCATTGAATGAAGATAGTTATGGATGAAGTCAAGGATGAAGATATATTCAAAATGTTGGATCATTCCTTGAGTGTATGAACAAAGATTTGTGGAGCTCAATACTCTTTGGTAATTATTGAGTTAATCACTTTAGATCATCTATATATTGGATAGAGTTAAACCATATATACGTTTGTTGTGCTATGTGTTGAGTGAGTGTGGGAGAGGAGAAGTTTTTGCAAGTTGTGAGCGATATGATGTAGACATTCTGAAGCAATTTGCAAGTATTAGAGAAGGTAGCAGAGGTGTACCTTAGCCAACATTTTATGCAGAGAGAGAGGAGATGAAGTAAGGCTTGGTTGTAGATATTTTTGGTGATTGGTAGTTTCTTGTGTATTATCTGGTTTATTGTTTGTTAGCATATTTATCTATTTTAGAGAGGCTTGTTGTTGATGTGATTACAGGATTATTTTATGCCATGGTTTTTTTTTATTGGTTCTATATTTTTTAGAGACTAATATTTTTTTTTTGAGCTATGTAGTTCATCTTGGATTCTAGTTTGAAAATGGATGAAAGCATGTAAATGATAATTTGAGGAGGTTTTGGCCTTTGTTCAATGGTTTTTTAACAATATAGGAGTGGTGTGCAGATAGTTCAGTGATATTTGGGTGAGGCTTGATGGGAGTGGTTTCTTCTAGTAGATGGTGGCCTATAGAGTCATGTGCCTAGAGATTTCCTAGTTGGTGGTTTCTAGCAATACTGATCACAGGGGTAATGGATCCTTGGTGATGGTGGCCAACAAAATAGATGTAAATAGTTTGATTATATTTAATAATAAAAGAAAGAAAAGTAGCACAACAACAACAAGGGTGATTTTTGACCCAAAGGGGGTTTTCCACTAAAAATATTTGTGTCTCATGTGTTGACTGGTTTATGGTTTTGCGCAATGTTTTGATGTTCTGATCTCCCCTTATATGTTTCAAATTTTGAATGGTTTAAAGAAAAATTATTTGGATAAAATTTATATAAATACCTTCATTATTGATTCATTCACCCCTCTCAGTAGTGCTCTACATTTATAACACATGCATTAGAAGGCTACCCTTTCATAGTACAGTTCCAGAGGTGCCATCATTGAACCCATGTTTATTGAACTAGAAATATTTTCTCTTAAATAGACACTTATGATAATCCTTTCCATGGACATTTCCCCCACAGTGAGGTAGGAGTCATACTCTAAATAAACTGTAATATTCCAAAATAGGAAAAATAGGAATATTGAACATAAAAATGGAAAATGCAGTAAATATCAACACATCAAAACATGAGAAGATCATTGAGCCATTTTATTAGATTTGATAGTATAAAATTAAGTACAATATCTTGAGGAAAAGACAATCAAGCTAGGCCAAACAAGCCTCAAATGACCCTATACATCAAGAAATGGAAACTGCTACTACATAAACTGTTGGGAGGCCATGAATGTGCAATCCTGATATAAATAACTACTACTGGAAACTAGGAATGCGTATATGTGCTGATATAGTGCTCATAAAATGTCAGGATCAGATATATAGGCTTTCTAGCACAATTCCAAGAGAACCCATAAAGGGTTTCCAGAAATATAGAAGATGAAAAATGTAGCCTTAGGGCTAAATTACACTCTATAACTAGGTAACTACTGGGAGGTGTTTGGTATGATATAAAAATGGTTGATATTCCTCCCCACTAAATTTCTGGATGAAGGGATGCTCCCCTCACTGGAAAACAAGCTCAAAAAATTCAGTTATCAACCCTCCACTGAAACTGCCCTCATGGATTACACAATTCAGGAAGGAGTCTGCGCTACTGAAGGTGGCTAAAGATTGGCCTGATGCTAGATGATGGAATAAAGCTCAAAGGAGCCTCTCCTGAGTGGGCACTCAAAGTCCCCCAAGCATGAGGGTGGGATTTCAGCCCGAAAACACTCTTGTGCTAAACAACACAATAGACTCCGCTAAACAACTAAAGTGTGGAGAAAGTCACAAAATACCATACATAAACAATATTTAGAATCCCCCTATGGCTACCATCCCCTTCCTTATGTGCTTTGTGTGCTTTCTCCCCCTTGATCCCACTCATTAAATATTCTACTCTCAAGGAGGCTTCCTCCTATTATGACTACGCTATCCTCCAATATCTCTCCACTACCTCCATGATTGCGCTGTTGATTTGGTCAATCTTGACCGCATCCACATGCATTTACCCTATTGAAACAAAGGAGTTCTTTATTCGAATAGATTCACTAATTCACATTCATATTAGAAGTGGTTTTAGAAATGGTCCCTCTACCCTCTTATTCATCTATCTTATTGAAAAAAACAAAAATTAATATTCTAACTAGCTAAAAGCTAATTAGGAATATTACAGTCCTCCGCTCCTAAATCTTGATTTTCCTCAAGCAAATGCAAGGATGGATGCTACAAAATCTTCTCTCCTTCCCATGTAGCATCCTCATTAGGTATATTCCTCCACTGAATCAAATATTATCCAATCACCCTGTTCCTTAGTTGCCCCTCCTAAGTGTCCAACATAGCTTTTGGTGATAAAACAAAATGGCTCACATCATAAATAGATGGGAGATACATGCTGACAACTACATGTTGTACAATGGCCTTTTTGAGGCATGAGACATGAAAAAAGTTGGGGGCCTTACTCCCCATAGGGAGCTCCAACCCATATGCTACTCCCCCAATAAGATGGATCACCCTGTATGGTCCACATAAAAGCTTCTCAGTCCCCTTCTCCTTCAATGTAGATTGTTTGCATGTCTGAAGATGGAAAAAGACCAAATTTTCGACCCCAAAATGCCCCTCTTCATGACCATGATTGGTATATAACTTCTACATATTTTGGGTTTTAGTAATGTTGTCCTTAATATTTTGAAATATATCCTGACTCTCTTGGATCCAATATTTGGCTCTAGGAGCCTTGCTTGCTCCAACCATTCTATCAACAATTGATAGAGCATCATCACCATATCGAACTAAAAATAGAGACATATTGATTTCCATATGAAATTTCTGATGGTAACAATATTCCCCCAAGTGGAACCAGTGCAGCCATGCTCTTTTCTATCCCGGAACACAGTTTTGCAAGTAGCTTCCTAGCCACTTGTTTACTATCTTTGTCTACCTATTTGTGTGGGGGTCATGATTGGTACTCGGTAGCAACTTGGTACTCCCTAAACGTAATAACTTCTACCCAAAGCCATCCAAGAAGTGGCTATCTCTATCTCTAACTATGGTATTGGGAAAACCACAAAGTCTAAGGAGAAGCTTGGCCCTTTGTGAAGCATTGCACTGTGAATAGATGGAAAAGAAAGGAAAATACTTTGTTAGTTGACCAATGATCATAAAGATACAATCCTTACCATGTACTGTTGCAAAAATGGTAATTAAGTCCTATTGAAGCCTCGAAAATCGCTGCAACAACATGGGGAATGACCACCCAGTCCAGACCTTAAAGCAGCTCCTTTTCCGTTTGAAATGGTGGTTCCGACTGGTTCAACTAGGTCCAGTTACCTTCTCTCGATCTCCAATGGCTTTAAAATATGACTTTCATTCACCAATGGAAAAGAGACATCAGATCAACCTTCTTGCTGATCAAGCAAGAAAGTGATCTTTAAGCTGATTTAGGGCTCAGCCAATGCACTACTAAAGTTTGCCTCTTTGGGAAGAGGACTTAAGAGAATGTAGAAATTAATCTAAATGCAAACTTGTTCTAAGATGCAAGCAAAAGAAACTATCTTAATCCTATCTTAATTAGGCAGATATAGATCTAAGCCAACCAAGAGCAGGTATTTAAAATATTGAGATTGAAATATGTCTTGTTTATAATGAATATCAAGTTAATGAAATAGTTCAATTAAATGACATTATGGATAGAAAAACGCATCCTATTAACACCTTTTAATTGAAATAATTAATCAACAACACACAAGAAATAGTTCACAAAATGGTATTGATCATTTAATCAGTAACTTGAATTATTAAACAATAATATGCACAAGAAATTCACAACATATCACTATTTATTCATCCAATATTAAAAGACAGATTTATGAGTAAATAGTTACTCAGAAATCAGAATTCAACCCATAAGAGCAGAGATAAATAACAACATAACATAGAAGCAAATTACCCATACTGACAAAAGTGCACAAATATGTAAGTAAATTGACACCATTCTTGTTATCATAAAAATAAAACCAGCATTTAAAATAATAGTATTCGAAATACCAATTTATTGAATCCATTTCTCTAGCTCCGGTCTCTAATAGTCCTTTATAATGCCTAAGCTTGTGCTTTCAAAATCATAGCTACAATAGTGCAAACTCTGTTCATTATACATAACTCAGAATGTAAAATAAAAACCTCAATAATCTCCAGATCTGAGATTCCACTCCTCCCGCCTACAACTCTAAATCCCTATTACAAAATTGCTTTTAAAATTCCAGAATTACAGAAGAGAGCAGCCCATATTACATTCTGCAATCTGCTATTTATAATATTTGCAAAGGAATTCTTGAGATGAAAGTTTGTTGAAGAAAAATCTGCCCAATCACTTTTATTATCTCAAAAAATTCCAATATTTTAATTGCTGGAGCATTCTCATTGATTAAGATCTTTTCTTCATATCTCTTCTATTGTTTTCCTGCAAAAAAGAAATCAAAATAAATCAAGATGCAACAATAAAATCAAAATACCATTTCTGGCATTAAAACAAATCCAATCAAATTGTATTTAAATAAATAATTGAAAATAAAATATAAACTCTCTATTTATGCATGGGATGGTTTAATTGGCCAAGGATATTATTGATGAACGAATCTGCAATTAGAAGAGGCTTAGAACAAATGAAAATGCAAAAAATAAATCAGAAAATTGATTTTGCTTTTAGAAATTCGGAGCTTGATTTTCTGCATGATTTTTGACCCAATTAATGACCAAATCTATTAGTGGAACCTCCTCGGAAATTTTCTCCTTGACTTTATCTTTCCAATGAGCCATCATGAGTCTCATTTGGGCAAGTAAAACTCATTCTATGAGCTTCCAATGTTGATGAGTCAAATCTGGCATAAATCTGGAAATTCTGTTACTGGGCTAAAAATCAGAATTTTTAGTTAGAAATTTAATCCTAAATTAAATTCTAATTATCTAATAATTAATTATTAACTAACTAATATATACAATTAATTCTAATTAATTTTCATCTAATTAGAAATTGATTAAGTTACATAATTAAATTAATATACAAATGATTTGAAAAAGTTAATTTAAATATGATTAATATTATAGTAGAAATTATATTAAAATTATAATAAATATTAAAATTATAATATAATTATTATAATATAAAAATATAAAAATTAATTTACAAACCATTGGAATCAATCCAAACCCAAAATCCATAAAACAAACCATTGAAATCAATCCAAACTCATTAATTCATCCATGTGAGTTTGTGGAAGGATATGGTGACTGCAATGTGAGGTGAGTGTGACGTGAGGGGGAGATACGGGAGGCACAAGGGGTGAAAAAACTTTGTATCAAAATCTTTTCACACATCGCATTTGGCCTTATCGCATATTGCATTTTTGAGTTGTCAAATGTTAAGGTTTTTTTAAGAATTTGCGATAAGACTTTGTGAGAAGGAAATTTGCGAGATATCGCATATCGCAAGAACCTTGGATCGGGGTTTTTTAAATGTGCATGTTATAAAAATTGTGATGGATCTGATATTGCGATATGCAATATGCGATGGATCCGAATTTGCGATATGCGATCTGCAATGGATCCGAATTTGCGATCTGCGATGGATTCAAATTTGCGATACGTGATCTGCGATGGATCCGAATTTGCGATCTGCGATGGATTCGAATTTGCAATATGCAATCTGCGATGTATCCGATGATGTATTTTTTTTTTTTTTAAAAATTATATATATATTTTTAATATTAAGTTTTAATTTTAATTAAATTAATTATATTTTATTATAATAATTAATTTAATTAATCTCAAAATTTAATGTTAAATATCAAATTTTTATTTTGGTTTTATTTTAATGATGTTTAGTTTAATTATGAAATTTTCTAAACTACAGCCACTCCAAAAATAAATAAGAAAAATAAAAATAGAATTTTTAACCCAGACTTAGATAAATGATGGGACTTTAAAGGAGTACCATTTTCAAACCAGTTGACCAAATAAGGCAAAACAAGTGTCAATGGGAAGCTTATAAAGAATTGATACTAACAAAACAAACAAAGCAAGAATCCAAAGAAAATAAAAAATTAACAATCGCATAGGATAATCAAATAAATAAAAAACCGAAAAGGCGTTTAGCCAAAAATTTATAGAAAGGGTCCCCATTATTTGAAGTGAAGACATCAAAAATGGGGGGGTTGTGTTTTACCACAACAATGGCGACACACGGGAGAAGAACGAGTTATCTCTGTTTGATATGAATAAGATTTTCCTAAAATCAAAGTAAAACTAATTAAAGAAGAGAGAATTATGCTTGAAATGCTTGACTAGGTTCATTAGTCTGAATAAAAGCAAGAATCATCTAACTGTAATTTTTCTTAAAATTTCTCATAAATTAAAATATTTCAAAACTCTATATCAGCCCTTAATTAGTTGTAGAGATAAAGCAGGGGTCACTTTACAGCTTAGCTTTTAAAATATACTCATTTGTCACAAGTAGAGCCACTGCTGCCAGTAAACATCTATAGTCTCGACAGGGTTACCTTTTAATCATCAATGATTCAGAATCCCATCTCTTCAAGAATTATTGACCTAGAGATAAATCCATTTATATGTTTTTTATTTTATTTTATTTTATTTTATTATAAATCTTAAAAGCCATTGTCCTGGTTTGGTAGCCAGATAGTTGACAATGCCATTCACTGGTTATAATTGGACTGAACAAGCTGGCTCGTGATGAGACCCCTTGTTTTATAATTATTTTCAATCATAAGCCATTACCCTGGTTTGTTTAGCAGTGTTGGTAATGTCAGCCTATTTTTCCCCTATGATCATGGTAGGCAGGCTCATGATGAGACATGTTATCTTTTAAGTTTAAATATATCTTTGGATTATACTCTAGAAAAATAAGACTCTTCGAGACAGGGAGAATCATTGACTCCTTAAGAGTTAAGAATGACAATTTTAGATTTAAAAGGTGCTTTGCTGTAAAGTGTCTTTACTTGGTTAAAAATAAATTTTCTTGACTGATAATAGAACTTTGAAAGATCTTAATAAAATATTGAAATCTCAAAATGATTACAATTTTGATGAAAAAGAAATTTCTCCAGATTTTATGATACTTTGTCAACTTCTCTAAATTGGTAATCTCTTCCTTAAGTATGTCTACCTTTATAATAAGAAAATAAAACTTTACTAAGAGATTTAAGAAAAAGCTAATAGGTGAATATCAACAATTTTTTCTCCATGTATGCTGACCATTGTTAGGTAACAAGTAGGCTTTCCATATAAATCATGGCAAAGTCACCAAAATCAAAACTGAGAATCAAAGGAAAATAATTCTTATGCTAAAGTGAGAAAAGAAATCAATAAACAAAAATAAAAATGAAGAAATTTAAAAGTGGAAAGGAAAATCCAAATTTCGTAGGATAAACTCAAACAAGAATGTTTATACCAATGTCTCAACAATATGAAGAAAAAGAAAATAATCGCGTAATCATTCCTTCTTATGTCAGGATTTAGAAAAATCATACCTTGCAGGGTTGTAAGTGTTTTAGGCTTTTTGAATAGTAGTGACGATAAAATTCAGCCACAATGAAAACTTTCTACCTAATTTCAATCTTTTTGTTTCCAAGCATCATCTTAATCATTTTCTAATAAAAAGGAATGCTTAAAGAAATAGATTAAAGGTTCAGAAACTTCCTAGCGTAGCTGTTTCAACGAATATTATCGCTGCTTATTGAAATAAATCCAGGATAAGAGTATAGACTTCGAAAATATGATTTGGCGGAGGATTGGAAACTTTTATGAAGAGCTGCAAAACAGATTTATATATCAGAAAAATGAAAATTAAAGTAATGAAATTGAAATTAATGAAAGTGGGTACATGAATCTTACCATTGGATAATTGCTTTTGATCTTACCTAAAAGGTATCAGTTTCTCCAAACTAGCTGACTTCTTATTTTAATTAACATTAAAAACTTGAAGAAGTCAAACTAACCAAAATCCTATAACCCAAAATCATTATTTATTTTATCCAAACTAAAATAAGCAGTAAAATGAAAAAATGGAATGCTTAATGTTCGAGGGAAAACAAATGCATAAAAAATGAGAATGAAAATTTGCAATAATGACTGTTTCTCAAAATATTATAAATTTCATATAAACTCCATGATTTTTATAAATTGTCCAGAATCAAGACCACATCCAAGATAATAAAATTTAAATGTGAAGATAGAGGGGTCTTGAATTTCTTTTTTAATTATGGAATTATATATTTAAAATTGAAATATATGAGAAATCAAAATGATTTGAATATGCTGCAATTTTTCATTAATAACTTTCTTACCATAGTGGTTACACAGGCTCGCTTTTAAAATAACACATCGCCGTATTAGATGATTCGCATCACATGTTTCTTCATCATGCAAGAATTCACCTTTGTTGCTATGCCATATATCGATTAAATGTTAATGGTTTAGAGGCATGCATTGAAAGATATCACACCGGAGATTGTAATGGCAAATTGCCGATATGAAAACATTTAATGAGAAGATGTGCGATAAAATGGAGCGATCACATCATTGAAGAAATATTATATCGGGGATCGGGGAATATTTACATTGTGCTTCCCATATTGCATAACGCACATCGCAGATTCTGAGATGTGATGTGAGCATAAATAAAAATGTGATGAAGCGATTGCGATATTGGTGATTTCTAATTGGCGATGCTAATCGGTGATTGGTGAATGTTTGGTACTCGATTTAATACAATATGATTCTTGCGATGCCGATATGAGATGAATGATGTGGTTAATTGGAGATCGCGATCGAAAAACTTAAGCACATGATGTAACAATTCTCGATACGTCGATATGTGATGAAAAGTGGACCCGATAAATTTATGATGAAAATTTAGTAACATAGCGGATCTGAGACATCGACCCTTTTAAAGTTATGCTCCTACCATTATTTGTGATTGAATGGACGCGATATTTTATAAACTTTATTTGAATTTCATATCAGGTCCGGAATTATGTGGTCATCGCAATATGGTAAAGTCGTTTATCGGAGATCGACGATTCATGATAATGGAAGTATATTCAACTGCAAACCTCCGATATGCGAAATGCGATATGGCATATGAGTGAGGTAATACATCGGAGATATTTTATGAATAATTTGTTATTAAAACTGCTAAGAGCTACTTCCGATGAAATTTTATGATATTGTTTTTAATTTCGATTGGGTTTCCCAAATGAATAAAAACAAAGTTAGAGAATGCTCAAATTCTAATGAATCTCAAATAAAATTTCCCTGAACATGTTGCCAATTTGAACTGGGTTTGCTGCTTACTTCAAGTTTTGAAAACAAATGAAAACCTGCAATTAAAACGGAAAAAGAATAAAAAATAAACTAAAGAAAAGATAAACTAATAATAGATGAAAATGAACTTGTAAATGCATACCTGGAAGGAAATTGTCTGTAGATTTTACCTCATGAATCTTCAAATTCTTCCTTCGATTTATCAAAATTCTGACTTTGTTCAAAATCATCTCATTGTTTATTCTAAATTGGATTGAGAAATCAGCCTAAATGAAATATGTTTATTCATGTTCAGGAAATGTAAAATTTACCAGAAATAAATATGAAACTATTCTTCTCTTTTGAATTGAAATAACAATTTATTACCTCTGTTCATTCCGAATTAACTTGAGAACAATCTGTATTGTTGTAGTGACTGTATAATAATGCCTTTAGTAAATAAATATGATGCGTATTACAACATCAGATAATAAACTAAAGGTCTCAATGGGATAAAGCCACTAATTGTGGAAAAATGTCAAAGCAGATTTGAATGTGTGCACACAGCAAAATGGGCATCCTTAAGGTCAGTTTAGCAAATTTCGAGGAAGATAATATGAACTTCATATGATTACCATGAAAGGTTAGACTGAATAATAATGATTGAGTCAGAATTAAGCTTATCATAGATAGTCATACATTTCATGGGATAATGAGATCATGAAGCTTTTATATCCTCAAAACCTTTATCATATAAATTTCAAAAGAAAATTTTAGAAGGAAATCCCAAAATTAATAAAAGTGGCTTTGAGGTGATTGATGCCAAGTGCAACCTTAATTGAATTTAATCAAGACATTATTCAAAAGAGACAGAGTAGAGGCATTGTTGTAAGAAATTTAAAAAGGAAAGTAAGAATTAAAATTTTCTGATTGGGAGAAAATGTTTTCACTGAACATGTATGAAAATGGCTGATTTCTTTGTTTTATTTTTAATCTATAGAATTGTTGAAAATAAATTAACTACATTAACTCTACTCCTATTCTAACCATATACTTGAAAAATGACTAGGTATAGTCATATTTCCAGTGTAACCATTTTCTCATTTTAATCCCTGCATGTATGTACAATTCAAATGTTAGTAATAAAAATACAAATATAATTGAACTAAGAAAATTAAACCTGAAATCAGAATGTACAACTATTATCAGAAGCTTATCTAAAATCTCCTTCTCATGAAATTTTCTTTCCAATTGAATACCAATTGGATCATAGAAATCTGGATGGATTTCTATTAATAATTGGGAAATGTTCAAAAGAGGAGATGAAAGGCCAGATTGTAGATATGAGCTTTTAGATTCAAAGGCCTGGAAGAAACTGTTAGTGTTATGTGTAAATGTTAAGCTATTGACAATCTTTCATGAAGGAAAAATTTCCAAATATTTTTCAATGAATTAATGAAAAATGGATGGAAATCTTTCAAATGAAATGGAAAATTATTAATTAAATTGGATTGCTGACAGACTTCTAAAAATACATTCTCTTGTTGATATTGCCTTTGAGAAGATAGAAGCTTTTGATAAAATATTAGCATTGATTGAAATTGAAATTGAAATAGCTTTTGTTGCTTTTGATTATAATATAAAACTTCAATTTTCCAACAGGGCAATGTATCAATTGAATGTTTGATAATAAAGTGCTCAATATGCCGGCATAATGTATCAAAAATCTGAAAATAAATCTGATTTAATACAAAATAAGTGAGGAAACAAAAATAAAATGAAATCACTATTGTTACAACTAATGTTACAGCACAATCGGGATTGTTTTGAAATAATTTCTTTTTCACAAGGATTGGCCAGAATTATGGAATTTGAGTAATTTCGAATTCCAACTTGTGAATTAGAAAGAGATTTATGATTATGAACATGAATGAAAGTTTGATCATGATATGAATCATAAATTGGAATATTTTCTCGAATAGTGAAATCATGAAGATGATTATCTGCTTTAGAGTGAGGATTAGTTGGAATAATTTCTAAATTGAAATGTTCCTCATTCTCAGATGTTATTTGAATTTTCTCATGAGGACTCTCTTTAGAAGAATAGAAATCAACATCCTCAATGTCAGAGTAATTATCATAAATCACTTCACAAGATTCTCTAGAATTCCCTTCAATCTTATCAAATATATCCAAACACGGAGGAACAAGAATTTCATGTTCATTAATGGCAAAATAATGATCATTAATTGCTTCTTTATCTTGATAAAAACTTAATGGTAATTCATTTAGATCAGCCTCTGTATTTTCTGAAATATCATTAACACCAAGAGGAGAAAAATTACCATCATTAAAAATATCAGGATAAAGGGAAAAATGTGAATCTGAAATAATGCATTTAAAAATGTTTCTGTTTGAGAATTCTTGTACATTATGCTCATTGTAAATTTCAGATTCTAAATCATTACTTTGCGTACTCATGCTTTTTTGAAGAAGATTGCTTTGCTGCTCTGATTTCAGCATTTGCTCATCATGAAAAGATTCAGAAATTTGTACAGCAGTTTGCATGCTATTATTTACTTTGATTGTTGCTTGCACTTGCTGATTTGCAATCTGATTTTTTGAATTTAATGCAGAGAAACTTTCAGATTCCAATGCAGGTCTTTCTCCAAAATTGATGTTGTTGTCTTCTTGCATTTGATTAGAAATATTTTCCGAGCTTTTTGAAACCACTTCATCACAATTTATTTGAACATCCAAATTGGATTTCTCATTTATATTGGAAGGGGATGGAACAAAGCTTGAACTAATTTCATATGGATCAGGAATAGGAGGAAAAGAATAATTATGTTCAAACCAATCTAGTGATTCTTCTTTCATAGGTTCATCTTTGACATTAAATTTTAAACAATTCAAATGAAGTCGAATATTAAAATCTCTAACAGACTCATTTTCATTTCGTAGATATTCAATTTCATCACATACCTGATCATAATCATAGGGGTCAAATTTACAAATGAAAATTGTAACAAATTGATCCTAGCTGTGAATTGAGGCAATCGGAAGAGTTCTACACCAATTTATGGCTTTAGCCGTAAATGTGAGGGTAAAAAGTCTGCATAAAATGCCTTCATCAATTCCATGAAAATCATAATTTGAAACATTTTGAATAAATTTAAAGACATGATTAAAAGCAGAAGAATTTCTCTCACCATTAAACTTTACCTCAGACAAGAGTCCTACCACTTCGGGAGGAGTATTAGAAGATGCACGTCCATGGATACAACTCAAAATTAGAAGTTTAAGAGGAGCCATTGTGATTAAATAAAATGTTAAAATTGAAAAGACTCCAACAGAAAACAAGTTTCAGGCCCTCCTTCTAGCGCCAAAATGTTGAAATTTCGAAAGCTACAAGAACATGGGGGATGACCACCTGGTCCGGACCTTAAAGAAACTTCTCTTCTGTTTGAAATGGTGGTTCCAACTGGTTCAACTAGGTCCAGTTACCTTCTCTTGATCTCCAATGGCTTTAAAATATGACTTTCATTCACCAATGGAAAAGAGACATCAGATCAACCTTCTTGCTGATCACGCAAGAAAGTGATCCTTAAGTTGATTTAGGGCTCATCCAATCCACTACTAAAGTTTGCCTCTTTGGGAAGAGGACTTAAGAGAATGTAGAAATTAATCTAAATGCAAACTTGTTCTAAGATGCAAGAAAAAGAAACTATCTTAATCCTATCTTAATTATGCAGATATAGATCTAAGCCAACCAAGAGCAGGTATTTAAAATATTGAGATTAAAATATGTCTTGTTTATAATGAATATCAAGTTAATGAAATAGTTCAATTAACTGACATTATGGATAGAAAAACACATCCTATTGAGAACTTTTAACTGAAATAATTAATCAACAACACACAGGAAATAGTTCACAAAATGGTATTGATCATTTAATCAGTAACTTGAATTATTAAACAATAATATGCGGAAGAAATTCACAACATATCACTATTTATTCATCCAATATTAAAAGACAGATTTATGAGTAAATAGTTACTCAGAAATCAGAATTCAGCCCATAAGAGCAGAGATAAATAACAACATAAAATAGAAGCAAATTACCCATAATGAAAAAAGTGCACAAATATGTAAGTAAATTGACACCATTCTTGTTATCATAAAAATAAAACCAGCATTTAAAATAATAGTATTCGAAATACCAATTTATTGAATCCATTTCTCTAGCTCCGGTCTCTAATAGTCCTTTACAATGCCTAAGCTTCTGCTTTCAAAATCAGAGCTACAATAGTGCAAACGCTGTTCATTATACATAACTCAAAATGTAAAAGAAAAACCTCAATAATCTCAAGATCTGAGATTCCACTCCTCCCACCTACAAATCTAAATCTCTATTACAAAAGTTCTTTTAGAATTCCAGAATTGTAGAAGAGAGCAGCCCATATTACATTCTGCAATCTGCTATTTATAATATTTGCAAAGGAATTCTTAAGATGAAAGTTTGTTGAAGAAAAATCTGCCCAATCACTTTTATTTTCTCAAAAAATTCCAATCTTTTAATTGCTGGAGCATTCTCATTGATTAAGATCTTTTCTTCATATCTCTTCTACTGTTTTCCTGCAAAAAAGAAATCAAAATAAATTAAGATGCAACAATAAAATCAAAATACCATTTCTGGCATTAAAACAAATTTAATCAAATTCTATTTAAATAAATAATTGAAAATAAAATATAAACTCTCTATTGATCCCTGGGATGGTTTAATTGGCCAAGGATATTATTGATGAATGAATCTATAATTAGAAGAGGCTTAGGACAAATGAAAATGCAGAAAATAAATCAGAAAATTGATTTTGATTTTAGAAATTCGGAGCTTGATTTTCTGCATGATTTTTGACCCAATTAATGACCAAATCTATTAGTGGAACCTCCTCAGAAATGGTCTCCTTGATTTTATCTTTCCAATGAGCCATCATGAGCCTCATTTGACCAAGTAAACCTCATTCTATGAGCTTCCAAAGTTGATGAGTCAAATCTGGCATAAATCTGAAAATTCTGTTACTGGGCTAAAAATTAGAATTTTTAATTAGAAATTTAATCCTAAATTAGATTCTAATTATCTAATAATTAATTCTAAATTAATTATTAACTAACTAATATATACAATTAATTCTAATTAATTTTCATCTAATTATAAATTGATTAAGTTACATAATTAAATTAATATACAAATGATTTAAAAAAGTTAATTTAAATATGATTAATATTATAGTTCAAATTATATTAAAATTATAATAAATATTATAATTATAATATAAAAATATAAAAATTAATTTACAAACCATTGGAATCAATCCAAGCGCAAAATCCATAAAACAAACCATTGAAATCAATCCAAACTCATTAATTCATCCATGTGAGTTGTGGAGGGATATGGTCACTGGAATGTGAGGTGAGTGTGACGTGAAGGGGAGATACGGGAGGCACAAGGGGTGAAAAAACTTTGTATTAAAATCTTTTAACACATCGCATTTGGCCTTATCGCATATCACATTTTTGAGTTGTCAAATGTTAAGGTTTTTTTAAGAATTTGCGATAAGACTTTGCCAAAAGGAAATTTGCGAGATATCACATATCACAAGAACCTTGGATCGGGGTTTTTCAAATGTGCGTGTTATAAAAATTGTGATGGATCTGATATTGCGATATGCAATATGCGATGGATCCGAATTTGCGATATGCGATCTGCGATGGATCCGAATTTGCGATCTACGATGAATTCGAATTTGCGATATGCGATCTGCGATGGATCCGAATTTGCGATCTGCGATGGATTAGAATTTGTGATATGTGATCTGTGATGGATCCGATGATGTAATTTTTTATTTTTTTTTAAATTATTTTATATATATATATATATATATTTTTAATATTAAGTTTTAATTTTAATTAAATTAATTATATTTTATTATAATAATTAATTTAATTAATCTCAAAATTTAATGTTAAATATCAACTTTTTATTTTGGTTTTATTTTAATGATGTTTAGTTCAGTTATGAAATTTTCTAAACTACAGCCACTCCAAAAATAAATAAATAAATAAAAATAGCATTTTTAACCCAGACTTGGATAAATGATGGGACTTTAAAGGAGTACCATTTTCAAACCAGTTGACCAAATAAGGCGAAACAAACGTCAATGGAAAGCTTATAAAAAATTCATTCTAACAAAGCAATCAAAACAAGAATCTAAAGAAAATAAAAAATTAACAAAAGTGTAGGATAATTAACTAAAATAAAAATCTTAAAAGGTGTTTAGCCAAAATTTTTATAAAAAGGGTCCCCATTATTTGAAGTTAAGACATCAATAATGGGGGGGTTGTGTTTTACCACAACAAGTCCATAGAAGGGCTCTCCCATTTCCTTCTCGGAAAAGGAAGTGACTGTAACAACCTTGCAGGATGGTTGTTTTCTTCTTCATTCTTCTGGAAAACTATGAACTTCCTTATATGATTTAGCAGATCATCCTTGAGACCGTTGAGAATCTGTCCCTAATGTCCCAATATGTCTTAATGAAACCTTGGTGGCTGAGGAGGGGTGAATGATGTGTTGCATGCTAAATTTTATCATGTAGCTTAGAATATATAGTCAAGAAGATACGATCTTGGTAGTATATGACCCCATCCATCACTCTATACCACTCATCAGTCACCTGCCCATCAAGTACCTCACATGTGAAGTGGTTCTTGAAATACTCCACCAACAACTGGGATTGCCAATCTGAATCCACACTCATCATTGACAGTGTTGTTGGTCTCTGTGATAAGGAATTTGTTACCTCATGAATTCTCTCTTTGACATGTTCAATGTTATAATCATATGCCAGAATTCTGCTAACCCATTTTTGCTGCCTCTCTTGCAACTTTTTTTTCCCAAGAAAAGATTGAAGATTGTGATGGTGAATGTTCACTTGGACGATGTTGCCCATCTAATGTTGTTTGAGTTTGGACAATGCATGGATGATGGCCAACAACCCCTTCTCATATATGGAAGACAAATGCCTATGTGGTAGTATCTTCTGATTCTCAAAGGTTGTGGGAGGGCCTCCTTACACCAGAATTATGCCAACACCTAGCCCTAAAGCACCACATTCCACCACAATAGGCTTGGTGAGATCTGGCAATATTAATATCGGGAAAATACTTATCTCCTCCTTGAGCAAATCAAAGGCCCTCTGCACAGTGTTTTTCCCATCAAAGGCTCCCTTCTTAGCTATATTTATGAGTGGTGCCACTAGTTGTGAGAACCCTTTAACAAACTTTCGGTCCAGGGGGTTTCCTGGTGGAATGCCTCCAAATATTGTAGAATCATGGTCTAGAGTAGACTACATTTCTGAGTAGAATGATTTGTCTTTCCCTCCTATGCACAAATAAATCTCCATATTATGTGCAAAGACTTCCTGAGGTGGATAGGTGTGCATGCCCCTGATCATTTGATGCTTACCACTCTTCTTATCTGTCCATTCCATCTGCAAGGTCTCCCAATCTGTGGTGACCTTCCCTAGTGTAATCAACCATTGTACACCCAATATCACATTGGTGTTAAGGATATCTACCACAAAGAAGTGATCAGTCAAATTATATGTCCCCAAGGTTATAGACAATGCCGAAACATACTTCACACACTACATGGTTCTAGCTCCTGGAACCAAAACTGAGAATCCTTCAGAATCATTTGTGGGTATGGTTCTCTTTTGCACTAGCTAAGCATCAATAAAATTGTGGGTAGCCCCACTGTCTATAAATACTGACACTCATTTCCCCTGAACTGTGCCTCAAACTCTCAAGGTTAGATACTTGGGTACTCCTCGCAAAGATGTAACGGCCCCTCCAATTGGAGAAAATGCCCCATTTCCACCTCTTGGTGGTGATGGATACTATCCTTGTGCCACAGCGTGGATGTCTCCTTCTGGATCCTCTTCTTCCTTCTCTTAACTATAAGATAATACCTCAATATAGTGTGCCTTTCCCGTGGCACACCGATGCCTTGGTGCCCATGGTTCTTGGAAAATGAAGCAAAGCTTCATCCTCCTCAAATCTCTTCGAAATTCATCACTAAGAGGTCCTTTTATTTGTTCTCCTTTGGGGTAGGAAACTTCACATCTTCCCCCGTTGACTGGAAAGTGGGATTTTTCTGAAATGGATATCTTGCCCTTGGCAAAGCATCTTGTAAGTCCCTAGCCATCTCAATGGCATCTTGGAGCATAGTTTGTCTAGTGGGCTTTACCAATCCATGCAAAGGCTCTGATAACCCTTCAATGAACATGCATACTATCCTAGTTGTAGATAAATCTGACACCATGATGGAAAGTTTGAGGAATTTAGAGATATAGGTCTCCGGATTCCCCGACTGCTTGATCTTGGCTAGCGCAACAAGGTGTGCCTCTGGATCTCTTCGGTCAAATATTTATACCAACCTCTGGGTGAATTCAGCATATGTAGTCACATTTGCATGCCCCAATGTAGATAGACCATGAAACCACCATTCATGTGCTTCACCTTCAAGGTGCAGCGCTGCTAGCTTAATATCTTCAATATTTAGTACTTGGTTCAACTAGAAATATATGTCAAATTTTTCTACCCAAGCCTTGGTTGTGCACTTGGATGACCCATCAAAAGCATACAGAAAGAATCTACCCATAGTACGCTGTATATCTTTGTTCTGCATGTACCCTCCACTCCTATTGTTATTATGGGGTCTCCTATTATCCTTGTTCTGACAGAACTTTAGGAAGTTCAGATTCTCCTTGAAATTTTTGGATTGAGATTCATATACTAGAAATTAGTCACCAAGAGCCTCTTCTTCTTGGGGTCCCCCAGTCCCATTTCCTACTACTAGGAATGTAGGCATGGTGGAGCATTGAGAAACTTGTTGCACAACTGGTTTCTCACACTAGTGATGTGAAGTGCCAGAGCTTTCTCCATGTAGAAACCCTCTTGGGATCTCCTTTTGTCTTTCCATCCTCATCTCCTTGATTTCTTTGGAAATATCTTGCATGGTTTGGAGAAGAAGCTTTGGAAACTCTTTTTCATCCATTTCTCCTAATATTGGAGTCTTGCCTTTGTCTTCTTCGTTTTTTGTGTAATCAAACCTTCAACATCTATTAATATACTACTTCTCCCATTTTGTAAAAGGTTATTCTTATTTTGATGAAATAGATGTGATGCCTCACAGGCTAGGCCAAGATTATGCTCTAATACCACTGTAATATTCCAAAATAGGAAAAAAAAGAATATTGAACAAAAAACTGGAAAATGCAGTAAATATTAACACATCAAAACATGAGCACATCATTGAGCCATTTTATTAGATAGGATAGTCTAAAATGAAGTACAAGACCTTGAGGAAAATACACTCAAGCTAGGCCAAACAAGCCTCAAATGACCCTTGCATCAAGACATGAAAAATACTACTACATAAATTGTTGGGAGGCCATGACTGCACAATACTACTAGAAATAACTATTGCTAGAAACTAGGAATCCATAGATATACTGATATACTACTCAAAAAATGTTGAGATCATAGATCTAGGTTTTCTAGCACAATTCCAAGAGAACCCAGAAAGGGTTTCCGGAAATACACAAGATGAAAAGGTAGCCCTAGGGATAAATTATGCTCTGTAGCTGGGTAACTTATGGGAGGTCACTGATCTAATATAAATTTTTTTGATACTCCTCCCCACTAACTTTCTGGATGAAGGGATGCTCCCCTCATTGGAAAACAAGCTCAAAAACTTGGGTTATCAACCCTCCATTGAAACTGCCCTCCTAGATTGTACAATTCATGAAGGAGACTGCATTGCTGAAGGTGGCTAAATATTTGCTTGATGCTAGATGATGGAATGAAGCTCAAAGGAACCTCTCTTGAGTGGGCACTCAAAGTCCCTCGAGGATGAGGGTGGGATTTCTGCCCAGAAACACCCTTGTGCTAAACAGCACAACATACTCTGCTAAACAGCTGAAGCGTGTAGAAATTCATAAGAGACCATATATAAACAATATTTAGAATCCCCCCTATTAGAGCCTAAATCTACCTCAGGCTGAAAGAAGGCAGAGTTCAGGGTAACATCAAACCACGCTCAGTCTGGTAGCTAGCCCTACCAGATCAGGAGAGGGCTCTCTCCGGGTAAATCTCAATAAAAATAATCAAATAGGGTTTGAGATGACTTAAAATGAATACTGATTTTAGGCTAGGTAATAAGTGCAAGGATTTGATTTAATTTTTGGGGGTTTTTTGTTGGAAAAAGGGAAAGGCAGTTTTGGGCTTGGGGATTAGGCCAGTCTTTGCAGAGTTCTGATCGGGGCAGGGTAGGCAATCATTTTGATGCTTTATATTGAGAGGATGAATAGATCAGAATGGTGAGGAGCTAAGGAGGGCAAGAGGGTCTCAAGGATCCTCCTCAAACTGATGAAAACATCAAGAATTAAACAAAACTAAAAGGCAGAGCACAACAAGCTAACGAATTCTACCTTTGTTACTCATTTGTTTAATTTCAGAAGAAAAAGAGAAAGGAAATGGTACACATAAATATCATTGAAATTAAAAATTACATAGAGAAGAAAACCATCAAAACTCAGAGCCACAAGGATCCCAAAAAGTGCTACAAAACCCTGGTCTTTCCTTTGCCAAAAATGCAGAAGTGAATGTACAATGAAGTCTCTAGCTATCCCAAGTATCCAACCCTGAAAATATCTAAGAAAATACATGATATAGACCATGCTAACTCCTCCCCATGCCTCTAGGGGTCGATCTCATCATTCTAGGAGCTGTTGCAACCATGTCTAAACAAGGAACTGAAAAATAGGCAACACAACAACTTGCCTCTATATGGTAGGAAACTGATTCATTCATTATATTTTCACTTTTTAGTGAATGAATATACTAAAACAAGTAAATATGTGCCAAAATTACATCCAAGTTATCAAATTACATCAATATAAACCAAGAATTACATAAAAAAAGTGAAACTGGTTCAAACTAGGTGAAATTCTGAGCTGTGGGGTGAAAAATAGGCCAATTTCCTCTATGTGCCGCGCTCAAAGTTTGTATGCGTAACAAAAATTTGGAGCTGATTTTGAGGCACTTCCTAAAGTCCAAATTGAGCTCATGATAGCATTATGGAAAGCCCTGGATGTTCACTATCCAACCCAAGTGGAATTTCTGGATTTGGATATCATTTTCCCCTCCAAAACTTCAATCTCCCAAGACTGGTCAAAATGTGCAAAATGAGGCTGCCTCAAGGTAGAGTGTTGTTGCAGTCAACTTTGGAATGTCTTCCTCAACTCAAAATTGAGCTCATGATAGCTAATTGGAAAGCTCCTTGTGTCTAGTTATCATTTAACTCATCAAGAAAGTCATTTGGACAACCAAGATAGGATAAATCTTGATTTTCCCAAGGTCATTTCAGAGGCGCATCAATTCTCCTGAGGAAACTGTATTTTTGACATTTCTCTAGAACCATGAAACCTGTGTAAAATGTGAAGGAGGTTTTCCTTCCTTGGACGATTTTGGACAAAAACCACTCTCATTTTTCCCAAATTCATCTTTTATTTCTCAGAAACATCATTGGAGTAAAACCTATCCCGATGTGTGGAATAAGGGATTTGTCGAAATGAAGTGAAATGAAGGGGATAAGGGGCTTCTAAATCCTTGATAAAATTTTGGGAAGTAGGGAGGGATGTTAGGAAGTATGGGAATGTGGAATTTCAGAGATTGAGTGAGGGGAGGGGGTCCAAAAGGTAAAAACACAGGCCTAGCCTAGAAAATTGCCAAGTTGTAGCAAGAAACTAGGGTTTGTGCAAAAATGAGGAATTTGGGGGATCTAAATGATGGGAAGTGTTTAATAAGGTACATTTAGGATAGGGGAAGGTGTATGAACATCAGGATACAAGTTCTGATGATGATTTGACCATCCAAGAGAAATTACCTCCAAAACCCTAGGAGAGGGAAATGAACCTTGCCTAGGCACAACTGAAGCATGAACAAGGTGTCAAATGACTCAGTGGAACTTGAAATGATGATGAAAACCCTTTGAATGATGGTACACTCAGCTGAATAGTGACATGGACCGACATTTGGACAACTTTGACATGAGTAAAAGCAAACCCTAGACCTAATACCTAGTGACCAAATTTTACTTGAAGACTCACTGAAATTACAAAATTTGACCTTGATACCTTAAAATCTCTTTGTAAGAGCATGTTTGATCACTGGAGGAAGCTGCAAAGGTTGACACTAACATTGGCTCCAATGGGGATGGTAGCTCCTTGGAGGTGCCAAGAACTACAAATCTTTGGAAAGAAGACAGTGCCTTCATCCATTGGGCAATGGAGTCAAAATACGAAAACTGACACTATGAAAACTAACTCTGACTCAAGGCTAAAAATGTAAGCCATAAAATGTGACTAAAACATAACTAACCAACTGGAAAGATGCTCGTAATTGAGCTTATTCATTAAACCTACTCTAATTGTTCTTTTCTTCACCTGATCAAGTGAAATGGAAGAGCCAATGAAACCATGTAAGCATCTTGGCTGCTATTTGATTTCTTCCCAAATGCTTTTTGATGCGCAGAAAAAGGGAAGAATCAAAAGGAAACTCCCATGGAAACTTGGCCTCAAGTTGACTGCTGATAAACTTGCAAAGCATGAATTGACTGGATGACTTCAAGAATATTGCGAAAGGATCTTCATAAACATAAATATTGATTTCCATTAACAAATTAATGCTCTGGTCCAGGTAATCTTCATAGCTGGATATTAAGATTTTCCTCACATCTGTGTTGTCTTTCTTTGGTGACAGCAACAAGCTGTCAAAAGGATCCTGAATAACCAAACTCTGTTGTTGATTCCAAACAGAACAAAAGTCTCCTTTATCAATCTCCTCATATGACTGCAAACCTTGATATGGGATTTGTAATGAAAAATCTGTTAAACAAGACAATGAAGGTGACTTTTGAATAATATTATTATCAACATTATTTTCTGGCACATGGTTAGCCAATGGAGAAACATTTTTACAGCAAAAATCATCCAACACACGAGCAATAGGATCATCAAAAACTTGAGAAAACTACTGCGATGTATCCATTGAAATGGTATGACATCCTACATGTTGTTCATATTTTTCTTCAGAGATATTATGAAGATTTTGCTTTATAAACTGAAATTCTTCGAAGCAAAAGGGTGCATAATCCTCTTGCATCATTAAATCATGTATTTCGGCTTCCACACCTTCATCTGTAATCTGACCTTCAATTGCATTTGATGGCTGCAAATATGGAGCTAGAGAGGGTTTTGTATCAAGAATGATTTCATCAGTCATTTCAGGGGAAGATTCCTCATTAACAAATTTCTCAATAATTTCACTATTTGTCTCATCCTCAACATTAAAACTGAGAGATTGTTGATTTCCTACAGGTTTCTCATTTGAAGAGTTACTATGCAATTTACTCCTCAAAGACTGAAATGATTCAAAACACAATGGTACGGAATCATCTTGTATCATTTGATCATATGTGCCAGCTTCCAAGTCTTCATCTACAACTTGTTAATCAATGACATTCGGGGGCTGCAAATCTGAATATGAGAAGTCTTGAACAAGGTTTTTATTGCCCTTAGGATGGTCTAGATTAAGACTTGTTGATGATTGATTTGTGATTGCATGGAAGTTGTCTTTGATGAATTGAAATGAATAAAAAAAAAAAGGCAAAGATCCTTCTCTTACTTCAAAACTTGCTGCACTTTCCTCGTCATTTTCATAGCTGATATGCATCGGTTGATCACTGTACTCAAGTTGCTGAAAGTGAACGTCCTCCTTACACAAACTAGTTGCTGATTTTTCTGCAACATTAGCTTCTGTTTGGAGAACATAATCATCATCATACTGATCAAACTGAGGAAAATCATCAGTATAGAGCACATCATCAAGCATACATATCAAATCAACAGATCTTTCTTCTCCAAGATGATCTACAAAACAATCATTATGACAACTGGGATAAGAAACAAAATGTTTTGGATCAACATCTTGTTGATAAACGTCATTTTCATTTTTTGCAGTCATTTTCCACACCATCTCTTCTACTGCACTTACCAACATGTCAAGATTTTCCTCTAAAGGTGTCAGCTGCTCTGCAACATTCTTCTTTTCTTCTTCCTTTAGCCTTGCCCTTTCAGATCAACAAATGAGCCTCTACATTTACTGCAATTTTCTGTATTTCTACAAGTGTTGCAACATTCCTTTCTCTCAGCTGAAACTCCATTTCCGGATCAAAAGTGCCTGGGTAATGTAATAGAGAAGATATAGGAGGAGGTCTTATATCAATAGGTATCGAAAAAAGAAAGAGAAAAAATCCTAATACTAACATCTTCTTCATCAACTTCAAAAAGATCAAGAAAAGACTCAAGATGCTGAACATGTTGCTCAGCATTGACATTGTCGTGTTCACCATCAAATCTTGGTAGATATAGGTCATGATTTGCAGGGAAAGCATGGAGAATAGAAGGTAAAACAAGAGGTTTATACCTATATGGGACTATAAAAGGTGTAGGAGTATATACAAGAGCTACAGGATCAATTTTTTTTTCTTTAAGCTCATCACTCTGAAGGGATTCATCATCAGATGTGGTAAAAGTAAGGAGGCCAGGATCAAAGGGAAACTCAGTATTTACACTTTTTGAATAGGCCGAGAGAAGATTTTGATCACCTTTATCATACTAAAAATTATGAAAAACTTTCAGGATAGCTTCAAGAACAGCAACGAAGTAGTTTACAAGAAAGCAGAATAGATCCTGAATCACATTCCACTTTGGATACCTGAACTGTGTGTAAGATCCTTCCATTTTCTCAGAGAAAGAGTTAGTCCTCCAGTGGAGTCTCTACATTGAGTTCGAGTCACCAGGGGAATGATTTCAGCCTTCTTATGTTTGATCGTTGTCCACCCTCAACCATCAGATCTCAACTTGATACATGTACTGGGTCAATTTGCAAGTCAGATGTTACGTTGACAAGCTAGACCGGAGATTGACTGAAGCAGCGTTTATCTACTTCGCTGATGCATAGCAAAAGCATTTCGAAGGCTACCTAGTGTGACTTCAGGCTCCGTATGTAGCTTATAAATCAAATAACACTAACAAGCAAACCATTTCTTCCCTAGTATGGTCGCCACTATGTTAGAGCCTAAATCTACCTCAGGCTGAAAGAAGGCAGAGTTCAGGGTAACATCAAACCACGCTCAGTCTGGTAGCTAGCCCTACCAGATCAGGAGAGGGATCTCTCCGGGTCAATCTCAATAAAAATAATCAAATAGGGTTTGAGATGACTTAAAATGAACATTGATTTTAGGCTAGGTAATAAGTGCAAGGATTTGATTTAATTTTTGGGGGTTTTTTGTTGGAAAAAGGGAAAGGTAGTTTTGGGCTTGGGGATGAGGCCAGTCTTTGCAGAGTTCTGATCGAGGCAGGGTAGGCAATCGTTTTGATGCTTTATATTGAGAGGATGAATAGATTAGACTGGTGAGGAGCTAAATAGGGCAATAGGGTCTCAAGGATCCTCCTTAAACTAATGAAAACATCGAGAATTAAATAAAACTAAAAGGCAGAGCACAACAAGCTAATGAATTCTACCTTTGTCACTCATTTGTTTAATTTCAGAAGCAAAAGAGAAAGGAAATGGTACACATAAATATCAGTGAACTTACAAATTACATAGAGAATAAAACCATCAAAACTCAGAGCCACAAGGATCCCAAAATGTGCTGCGAAACCCTGGTCTTTCCTTTGCCAAAAATGTAGAAGTGAATGTACTATGAAGTCTCTAGCTATCCCAAGTATCCAACCCTGAAAATGTCTGAGAAAATACATGATATAGACCATCCTAAATCCTCCCCATGCCTCTATGGGTTGAGCTCATCATTCTAGGAGCTGTTGCAACCATGTCTAAACAAGGAACTGAAAAATAGGCAACACAACAACTTGCCTCTATATGGTAGGAAACTAATTCATTCATTAAATTTTCAATTTTTAGTGAATGAATCTACTAAAACAAGTAAATATGTGCCAAAATTACATCCAAGTTATCAAATTACATCAAGATAAACCAAGGATTACATAAAAAAGTGAATCTGGTTCAAACTAGGCGAAATTCTGAGCCGTGGGGTGAAAAATAGGCCAATTTCCTCTATGCGCCGCGCTCAAAGTCTCTATGAATAGCACAACTTTGGAGCTGATTTTGAGGCACTTCCTGAAGTTCAAATTGAGCTCATGATAGCTCGTTGGAAAGCCCTAGATTTTTAATATCCAAACCAAGTGGAATTTCTGGATTTGGATATCATTTTCCCCTCCAAAACTTCAATCTCCCAAGACTGGTAAAAATGTGAAAAATGAGGCTACCTTAAGGTAGAGTGCTGTTGCAGTCAACTTTTGAAGGTCTTTCTCAACTCCAAATTGAGATCATGATAGCTCAGTGGAAATATTTTTATGTTTAGTTATCATTTGACTCACCAAGAAAGTCATTTGGACAACCAAGCTAGAAGAAATCTTGATTTTCCCAAGGTCACTTCAGAGGCACATCAATTCTCCTAAGGTAACTGTATTTTTGAAATTTATCTAGAACCATGACACCTGAGTAAAAATTGAAGGATTTTTTTCTTCCTTGGCCTATTTTTTACAAAAACAAAATTTAATATTATAACTAGATAAAATCTAATTAGGAATATTACATGAACCCCTAAGAGATTACCAAAATCCTAGAAAATTAACTCTTGCTATTAGTGAGCAGGGAGTCCTGGGATTCTTATCCAGTGAGGGATGATGTCGTTTAATTAATGTATGGCATCAAATTGCAGAGACTAAGGTTTGAAAACAAATGGCGTGTTATATTTTCAAAACCTAACCAACAACCAACTTTGAGTCCTTGACATCCTAAAAAATCAAGTGAATCCAAACCTTTGTGAGAACCCTAATTGACAAAGGTTTTATAATTAGTGGGAAAGCCTCAATCTCAGCCCATCCATAAAGTAGGTTTAGACCCGATTTCCATCTGAAAACTCTACTAACCAATTAATTTTTTTTATAAAGCCTTCACTTGATGTATAACCATGACTAAGCCAAGGAAAAGAGCCATAATCATTTCCTTAAACAACTTTATTCAATGGTGTTTCTTTCTCTTACCTTGAATGGAGCGTTTACCTTTGCTAGATTGTTAAACACCTTGCTCGGCTTTGTCGACACAATCGACCACCATTTCTACTCGATTGATTTGGATAGACCTCCGATTGCCAAAAATGGACACCAACTCCCTCAATAAGCTACTCATCAAGGGAAAATCAATGGGAATGGGAGGGATAGTGAGAGATTAGGTAACCACAAGAAAGAAAACACCCTTGCTTAGACCATAGTCCCTTTGAACGTTAGCAGAAAATGGTGGAATGGGAGTTCCAAACCCTAACTCCAAGTATTCAATTTTTTATTGGCGTGATGCAACCTAGGGAGACAAGCCCAAACAACAAGAAGTAAAATGGATCCGATGAGTGCTCCCAAGATCCCTAGAAAGATGTACCTAACTTGATTTATTGCCTGTAGAGAGAATAAAATTTGGATCAAAATCCTCACTACCAGAGGTTATAAACCCCAAAGTTTGAGGAGATGTAAAGAAAAACAGAGTGTAATCAGACACCCGCACTTTAGTGCGGGAAAAAACACCAAGGCTCGCATGATCTAACAAAGGTGGTTGGGCCCAAATTCCTTGATTGTCTGACATATCCAGGTCATAGTCCAGAGTTTCCTCTCCCCCCATGGTCGGGGTCCATGTCATTTCTAGGTTAGAGAAATCAAGCCCCAAATAAATCCACCTATATAAAATTTCTTCGTAGAGTGGTAGATAAAATAAAAAACCCCGAAAAATAGAAGAAATGATAGGAAAAATGTGTAATTGACAAATAATTTTAAATAAACACAAAGACAATGAAGATTATAAGAAGAGAACCATGGAAATTTCTAGTGTAGGAATCCTCATTGAGAAACTAACCTCCTAACCACCATGAAATCCTATGAGATAACTTGAAACCCTAGTTCTTCCATCCCTTCTGCCAACTAATGTCCCCTAGGAGTGAGTTGGTGTCAATCATTTTTGAAGTGGCTAACAATTTTGAATGATGGAAAATGGGAATAATAAGAATATAGTCAATTAAAAATAGTTTATAGTTTCAAGAAAAAAACATTTCAGGTAAGTGACTATTTTATTTAAGATGTAAATTCAAGTATTTTATTTATGTTTGAATTAATGTAACACAAAAATCAATGCACGTCATCAATAATTTTTTTGTGCTTACATTGAAATGAATGAATCTCATGGAAACATTCAAATAAAATTAGAAATCAACATCTACATTGAATTAATTCATCTAGTACAAGAAATCAAATAAGATTATCAATCAACATCTATGTTGAAATCAATGCATCTAGTGCAAACAATCAAATTGGATTAGAAATCAACATCTACATTAAAATCAATGCATCTAGTGAAAACAGTCAAATAAGATTATAAATCAACAACTCCATTGAAATCAATGCATCAAGTGTAATCAATAATATAGGATTATGAATCAACACATACACTGAAATCAATGCATATATTTTAGTGAATACATTTTATCTCCTGCTCCCTCTCTTCCCCGTCTCTATCTCTCTATCTCTCTCTCCTCCTTCCATATATATATATATATATATATCCATCTCTCTCTCTCTCTCTCTCTCTATAGAGAGAGAGAGAGAGAAAAAGAAGTATATATATATATATCCATCTCTACTTCTTTTTCTCTCTATCTCAGCCTACAAAAACACACACACACTCTCTCCATAGCTATCTATATCTCCCTCTCTCCCCCCTCCATCTATATCTCTATCTCCCTCTATCTCTCATTATTTGTCTCTATATCTCACCCCCCATGCATACACACTCTCTTCCCATATATATCTATATCTATCTCCCCCCTCTGCCTCTCCATCACACCCTTGTCACCCCCCTCTCTCTCAACCTTTCTCTCTCTACGTATTTTTTATTCCCTCCCTTTCACTCCCCATCCAACTCCATCTCCCTCTCCCTCCATATCCCCTTCTCTCTCTCAAGTCATATCTCTCTTCCTTATTCTCTATCCATTTCTCTCTTAACTCCCTATGTCTCTCCCCTATCACTCTCTCTCGATCCATCCTCCAACTCTGTCACTATCTTTCCCTCCAAATCTATCTCTCCTCCTCTCTCCTCCTCTCTCTTCCTTCCTCTTTCCACCTACCTCTCTCTCTCTCTCTCTCTCTCTCTCTCTCTCTCTCAGCCCTCTAGGTCTATCTCCATCTCTCTCCCTCCATCCTTCTGTATCTCCCCCTCTCTTCCTCCTCCATATTTTTGTTTCCCTCTTTCTTTCGCTTCCCCTTCTCTCCCTCCCTCTCTCCTTTCTTGCTCTCTCTATTCCATATTATCCTCTCTCCCTCACTCTCTCTCCATCTCTCCCTTGTCAATCCCTCTCTCTCTACCTCTATATCTCTATTTATTTGTTCTTCCCTCCATCTCTCTCCCTGGGCCAACTCCATCTCTCTCTCCCTTCCACCCTCTCTATCTCAGCCTACAAAAACACACACACACTCTCTCCATAGCTATCTATATCTGCCTCTCTCCCCCCTCCATATATATCTCTATCTCCCTCTATCTCGCATTATTTGTCTCTATATCTCACCCCCCATGCATACACACTCTCTTTCCATATATATCTATATCTATCTCGCCCCTCTACCTCTCCATCTCACCCTTGTCACCCCCCTCTCTCTCAACCTTTCTCTCTCTACGTATTTCTTATTCCCTCCCTTTCACTCCCCATCCAACTCCATCTCCCTCTCCCTCCATATCCCCTTCTCTCTCTCAAGTCATATCTCTCTTCCTTATTCTCTATCCATTTCTCTCTCAACTCCCTATGTCTCTCCCCTATCACTCTCTCTCGATCCATCCTCCAACTCTATCACTATCTTGCCCTCCAACTCTATCTCTCCTCCTCTCTCCTCCTATCTCTTCCTTCCTCTTTCCACCTACCTCTCTCTCTCTCTCTCTCTCTCTCTCAGCCCTCTAGGTCTATCTCCATCTCTCTCCCTCCATCCTTCTCTATCTCCCCCTCTCTTCCTCCTCCATATTTTTGTTTCCCTCTTTCTCTCGCTTCCCCTTCTCTCCCTCCCTCTCTCCTTTCCTACTCTCTCTCTTCCATATTATCCTCTCTCCCTCACTCTCTCTCCATCTCTCCCTTGTCAATCCCTCTCTCTCTACCTCTATATCTCTATTTATTTGTTCTTCCCTCCATCTCTTTCCCTTCCACCCTCTCACCTTCTCTCACTCCCCCCCCCCCTACTCTCTCTCTCCATATGATCATGAATTGTCACTCTGTGTAATAAAAAAAAATGTAAGGTTTAATATAATAATAATTATAATGGAGATGATTATTATTATAATATATTGGAATAATAATAATCAATATTATTTATTGTTATGAAAATAATAATATATAAATAAATAACATGTTAAAAAAATAATAATATGTTAACTTTACATTATAGATAGATCAATTTCTTCTAATCAAATGAGTAGCTTTGTGCCTTACATTTTACATTTATATATGTTTTAATTTGAATATTTATTAAATCATATGAAGCTGACGTTTTTTTATTGACATTTAAAAATGTTGACATACTTTTTTACATCACGCCTACACATTTCCCCTACATTGGGCTATAAAGAGCCTATTTTTGCAAATATTGTTTCTTAAATATTTTTGTTACCTTATTTAATATGATATGAATGTTCATTCTCTTTCTAATTTTGTTAAAGATATAATAAATATAAAATATAATTTTATTTCAAATAATAACTAGCACAACTATATAAACTAAATGGTTAGTAAATGTTGATAAATATCAATGTAAAATAAACTTCAAAACATTTACTTCTTACTTCATGATACATATCACATTTTTAAAATTAAAAAAATAATAAAAATTACTAAATTATAACTATATTTTAAATTATTATTGTTGTTATTATTTATAGAAAGAATTAATATATAAGTTAAACATATATACTTTTAAGATATGATGGAATAATATTTTTAATCATGGAGATTTACTGATCTCAAAGGAGTGTATTAGTTTGTTGTGTTAAGTGTCATTTCATTTAAAAAACATGTACAATTTGTCTCCATTTGTTTTCTTAAGGAATGAGTTTTTTTAACCATGAAACATAGATGAATTTGTGAGTTTTAAGCATGAAAATAAGCCTTAATAACACTGTACAATAGTGTATAAATGAGAAATAACACCACACATAAGTTTTACATAGTAGGCATGATGAAGCAGTTCACCCCTCTTGGGCTACATCTACTGGTCCCGCTCCTAATGGCATGTCCCTCTTTATCATTATGATCAAAATTGCAAATACATGTGTTTACAAGCCTCTAATGGTTGTTTTCTCTGCACGAGTGGCTCTAGAATTCTCAAATTAGTCTAGGTAGACTCTTGTTTCACCTAAATTGGTCAAAAATTGACCTCCCAAAGCCTTTTCCCAATATCAGCTAGAAAATATCCACTAATTGTGGAGAACTGTAGTTAATTTGGAAAAATCCCTAAAATATAGCCTCATACTAAACTTCCACCAATATAAACCGTCACATTAAACGCAAGTGGTTAGGGGAGGGGGTGGCCACATGCTGACCCTTGGAACCCCCATGGTCACGGTTTAGCATATAAAATCCACATTGAATTTCAGAGTGGAACCATTAAACATAGTTTTGAAACCCTTTTCGAAACCATTGCATAAGTTGTCACCTTACTACACATGTGACAACGCTTTTCCGCCGAAGGTTACGATATCAGAAAATTGTCACATTAAATTTTATGTCACGAGGTGACATGTGAACACGACCATGAAGCTACTGGAATAGTGGTCTGAATAGCCGCCAGATAAAGGTTTTATGTTGTGAAGCCAGCTCCAAAAGTAGAAGAAAAGAGATATCAACGCCTTAGAAATAAGCCACTTCAAGGGGGCAACCTCCAATACATTAGATGAATGAAAAATTCTTGGATTGTACTGGAGGCTTCCCCCTCGAAGTGGCTTATTTTTAAGGCGTTGATATCTATTTTCTTCTATTTTTGGAGTTGGCTTCAAAACATTTGGTATCAGAGCAATTTATAGTTCCTCCATTTGCAACTATCACTTGACATTCTGGTGTTGGGTATAGGAAACAATTAAATTCCTTCTCATAAATAGGTTTCTGTAAATACTTTCCAAATTTTGTGAAACCAACTCCAAAAAGAGAAGAAAAGAGATATCAATGGCTTATAAATAAGCCACTTCGAGGGGGCAACTTCCAATACATTACATGAATGAACAATTCTTCGATGATACAAATGAACAAAACCTCCTTCTATATATAAGAGTCCATGGGGCCACAATATAATCCTAGTGGGGCCACAATGTAATCCTAGCCAACCTAACAATAATAATGTAAGGGCACAATAATAACAATATGGGGGTTACAGGGGTACAAAAATAACAATAAGGGGGGCTACACTAACATAATAAGGGACTGCACTCTTAATATAGGGACTTAACATTTAATAAACTGTGACATGTGATACATATTATGCCTTGACCGCTGGGAGAGAGTTATGAAGCCGCAAGTTTGATGTTGTAGATAATTTTCATATGTGACTACAAATAATGGGGCCACCAACGGGTTGGGACCACTGGCAGTTTCCGCCCCAACACCCCCCCCCCCCAAATATGAAACTAATACAACATAAAATGATGGGGAAGACTATATGGGTAAGAATTAATGTGTAGCAGAGATGGTGGAAGTCTTTGCTGGCATACCGGAGGTCTCGGGGTCGAACCTCTTGGACCTCACATAAGTTTTAGTCAATGGTCAAGGGGACACGTGGCAGCCTCCAGGCTGGCCATGTGTCACCCATCCAACAGCCCAAATAAAATTCGTACAACCCAAATCTTCAGCCCTGGATGTGCCACGTGGAAAAATTTGATTGAGTTTAAGAAAATGGAATGCTCCCAGTATATGCCACCCACTGACTATACCTACATCCTGACTGGGCATCCTAGTCACTCCCGTCACAAAAATTTTAGCTATTTAGGAAAAAATAAGAATGCAATATCTTCCTCATATGACATTGATTTTTTGAACTGTTCGCGGCGCTGGAATCAAAACGACGATACCTATCCGGTCGCTCAAGTTCAGTACAGTTTCAATCACTTTCAATTTTGAGCAAAAAACATGATCTCCTGATCACACCTCCCCATTGGGAAGCTTTTTCACCCCAAAAGACTTTAATTAGCTGTTCAGACGATGGGAGTACAACTCCCTCACCTTTTCAACTTCCATCCACCTTGCTTTACATGGTTTTCTTCACTGGAGCCCAACTCAAAATTAATTGACACTTCACCTCTTAGAAGTGCGTGTCCTCCTATCAAGTATGGTACCCTCCTTGACCTCATGTAGAAATTATGTCGAGAAATATTCTATAGATGGTAGCTAAATATCACTCTCTTGATCATCAATCAAAGGAGGCTCATACAAACGTAAATTTTCCACATTGAAAACAGAATACATTTGAATATATGAAGGCAAGTCAAGTTGAAATGCATTTCTACCAAATTTTTTGATGATCTTGAATGGACCATAGCAAATGGGCTTGAGATTTTTACCTTCTCCTTGCATCCTTTCTTTGCTTATGTGCAACCATACTTCATCTCCTTCTTGAAACTTGTGGTCAACTCTATGTTTGTCATGCCTCTCCTTGTATTTTCTTTGACTCTTCTCACGTTGTTCTTGAACTTGTTAATGAATAATCTAAATTTTCTCAATAAAATTTTGAGCCGTGTCAATATCACTATGCCCATCCATTGCAACATCCTTCTCAAAGATGAATTGTAATGGCGGTTTCGGAAAATACCCAAAGCAGGCTTCAAAAGGTGAAGTATTTGTAGAAGAGTGCTTGGCCTAGTTGTAAGCGTGTTGAATGTAATGTAGTTGTTAATCCCACAACTTGGGATTTTTGTTGCAATATCCTCTCAATAGATGCACAACAGATCTGTTCACCACCTCGGTTTGGCCATCAGTTTGCGGATGAAAAGCTATACTCTTTTTCAACTTTGTGTCCATCATCTTCCAAATATTGGACCAAAAATTCCCAACGAACCTAGAATGTCTGTCACTAACAATAGAAGTTGGAAATCCATAATGAACCCATACATGTTGAAAATAAAGTTCAACAGTAATGGTTTTCTTACATGGCATATATATACACATTTTACTGAATCCATCCACAACTACATAAAGATAATCATGTTGTTTTCTTGAAATAGGTAGACTTCCAACAAAGTCCATGGAGACACTTTCCCATGGCCTTGATGGTACTGGTAGTGGCATGTAAAACCCAATATTCCTATTGCTAGGCTTGCTTGTTGCACACATAGAACAACCTATTATAAAATGTGACACACTATCTATCATGCGAGTCCAATAGCATTACCTCTGTAGTGCGCCACTATTTTTCTTACCCCAAAGTGTCCATCAATAAGAGACCAATGAGCCTCTCTCATGACACTAAGTCTCTCTCCTTGTTATACACAGCTTGCCCAAATGAAACAAAATTTTTTTATGCATGTGATAATCATTTTCCTTAACTTGATTCCCTTCACTCAAACTAGCATACACATCTTGAAAATCAACATCAGATGCATACTGTTCTATGTAACTCTCATGTACAATAGAATCGTTTTAAAGAAAAGTAGAAGCACTTATAATTGGCCTTGAAATAATATCAGAAAATTTATTGAAAATACCTTTCTTGTACCTTACGACCAAGTGAAACTGTTGAAGAAAACCCATACACCTAAAATGTCGTGATTGCTGCATTTTTGTTTGCGACTGCAAGTACTGTAATGGTTGGTGATAGGTATGTATAATTGTCTCTTTACCCATCAAGTAGTGTTTCCACTTCTTGATGCTTTATACCAGTGCATATATCTCGTTTTCATATGTAGGATAATGATTTACAGCACCATTGAATGTTTCAAATTGAAAAGTGATAGGCTTACCATGCGGAAAAAGTACTGTGCCCATGGCATAATCACTAGCATATGTTTGTATCTCGAATGGTTGTCTAAAATTAGGTAATGCAAGGACTGGAGCTGAACTAATCTTGTCTTCTAAAGCTTTAAAAGCTTGTTGCTGTTTGCCTCACCATTGGAAGCCTTTCTTCACACTTGTCACTGCATGCATAGGAGCTTCTATAGCCGAAAAGTTAGCAATAAACTTTCCCCAATACAGAGCTGCGCCTAAGAAACTTCTTACCTCAGTTATTGTTTTGGGAGTGGGACAATTCACAATGGCTTCCACTTTAGAAGGATCAATTCTCAACTCACCTCCTCCTACAATGTGTCCCAAATAAACCAGAGAAGTCTTTCTGAATTCACACTTTGACATATTAAGAAATAATTGCTCTTTCTTCTAAACATCAAGCACTCTTTTCACATGCAAAACATGTTCTTATCTTGTTTTTCTTAAAATAAATATATCATCTAAATACACAATCAAAAATTCATCAAGAAATGGATGAAAATCATTATCCATAACATGCATGAAAGTCGCTAGTGCATTACACAAACCAAACGACATAACCAACCACTCAAACAATCCTTGTTTGGTTTTGAATGCAGTCTTCCATATATCACTTTCTACAATTCTTACTTGACGATATCCACTTCGTAAATATAAATTAGTGAAATTTTTTTTCTTCTTTCAGCTGATCTAGCAAATCATCTATCCTTGGGAGTGGGTATCAATTCTTTATTGTTATCTTGTTCAAAGCTCTAAAGTCTACACACATGCGCCAAGTCCCATATTTCTTTAGAATCAAGACTATGGGTGAACTGCATGGCGAAGTGCTTGGCCTTATGAGTCCCTTGTCCAACATGTCCTTGATTTTCCTCTTTATTTCAGAATTCTCCGTTATCGACATGTGATACATGCCGATGTTTGGAAGAGGACAATCTTGGTGCAACTGAATCTCATGCTAAATCTCCCTTTTTGGAGGCAATCTTGTTGGCTCTTGAAACATATCATGATGTGCATCAACTACATCATATAAATATGATTTCAAATTAGGATCAAAATCTTCAAATGGTTCATGATTAAGATCATCTTTAGGCTTAAACATTAGAAGAAAAAAATTCTTACTTGAATTCACCAGCCTCTTTACCTGTCCAGTGTTTACCATTGCAATATTTATCTTCTTGCGATGTGCTCTAACAATGTACTCCTTGTCATATTTGAATAAACGGTATTTTCTCTCATGGTGATGGAAGATCTATTTCCTATCATACAAGTAAGGATTGCCCAACAAAATTCCTGTAATATCAAGCGGAACCACATCTAATTCAACTGTGTCAACAAAATGTGCATTTATTGCAAAGCACAAAATGCACTTCTTTGAAACCTGTAAATTTGCATCCTTACAAATCCACCCAAGAGGATATGGTTTTGGATGTGGAATGGTCTCAAGATTAAGTTTCTTGACCAAGTCTTTAGAGATTAATTTTCTTTGTGACCCACTGTCAAACAATGTGTCAATCTTGGTATGTTTGGATATGACCCTCACATGAAACAATTCATTTCTCTCTTCTTCATTTGGAGCTTGTATGTGACAGTTTGATGTACTAGTATTGCATTTTGTTTCAATTTATTTCCCCTTCATGTTCTTTAATCCCATGGCTGTAATTTTTTATTCATCACCTGAATCCTCTCCTAAGTCATGTTGAGTTGTAGCTACAATTTTCTGCTTCCCTTTGTTATTGTTATACTTGGGTCTCTTTTCAGGATGTAGTTCCAACAATTTTTTTCTTCATGGCCTTCTCTTGAAAAATGTTTACAAACCAATTTTTATTCATATTTATTGAAATATGCATTATTTTTTCCCTTACCTTTTAATTTCTTCTCTTTGTTTTTCCCCTTAAAATGTTTCTTCCTACTCTGATGAGTAATGTTTTTCCCTCTAGCTTCTAGATGTGTGGCCTGAACACAAACCTCATCTAGACTTGTAGGGTTAAACATGAGAATGGTATGTCTTAGGTAGCTATGTAAGCATCCTATGTACTTGACCAAATTATCTTGGCTCTTCAAATATACCCCTAATAAGAGAGCTCTTCTCCTAAATTCTCGGGTGTATTCTTGCACATTCTGTCCTTTCAATTGTCTAAAATTTTGCTAGTTCATTATGGCTTTCTGCATGTGAGCTAATGGATAAAAATGTTGTTTTATTGCAGTAATGAAATCAGTCCATGATAGAATAATCTTACCATGCTTTTTTATCTCCTCCTTTGTTGTGGCTTCGCACCAAACAAGTGCCGCACCTTCCATCCTCAATGAAGCTAGTTGGATTTTGGTATCATCATCATGAAGGTTATGAATTCTCAAATAGAAATCCAATTATCAAGATTTTCTGCATTGACTTCGCCATTAAACAATGGAAATTCAAACTTAACATCAAGCTTTAGAAAATGAATTTTACCAGTGTTCTTTGACTTGTGTGACTAGTGTAGTGTACTATAGATGAAGTAGAGGATGATTCTTTGATTTATCTTCATCATTGTGACCTCTTGATCATCCCTGACCTTCCTTGTGAATTTTTTATCCTTCTCCTTCTAGTATTTCATTCCTTTCTTGATAAAGGACTCTCACCATTTCAATCATGTCAAGGAATGCTTTCCTGAACACTCTTTCTTCTTATTTGGGATCGACCTCTTCATGGATTTCTTCTTCCTCTGGAGGCATGATTAATGATTCTTCTGCTTCTTTTGGAAGTGAACTAAGTGGTGGAGAGTGTGGCAATATTTCCCTCCTTTTCTATGGTTCACTTTGAGAGCCTCTTGCTTCTATCAATTTGCCTTCTCATCTCTTAATCTTGAACCTAGTAAGCATGTGAAATCTTGACTATACCTGCATGGTGACTGGGCATCCCAATCACTCCTGTCACAAAAATTTTAGCTGTTTAGGAAAACGAACAGAACGTCCTCATACGACATCAGTTTCTCGAACTGTTCACAGTGCCGGAATCGCAACGACGAGACCTATCCGGTCACTTAGGTTTGGTACAGTTTCGAGCACTTTCAATTTTGAGCAAAAAACATGATCTCCTAATCATTTAAATCCACTTTGCCTTGGATATTTTTAATCTATAATTAGTATTAATTTTGGATGAATAATGTTATTTGGTACTAGATTGTCAACTGTCATTGGGTGAATAATATTATTTGACACCATAATATTGACTATCGACTATGGAGATACTAAGTATTGGAGAATTATATTGACCAACAACAGGGGAATCATTCTGTCTTTAGCCATTCTGTACATTTCATTCCTGAACTTCTATTACTTCTTCCTTTTGAGACTTTTTATTCAAAAATCCATTCTCTCCATTACATAGGTGAATTAGTTTGAGCGCTCAATTCTCTTTGGGTTTTCATTTCCTTCTTGGTGCTTACTCTAAGTTTTCTCGATCTCTTAGGTATCTCCCTTTTTCTTTGAGTATTTTTTAATGCACGTAATTAATGAATGCTAGTGATGCCCTTTTAAATGACATGAATTGGTAGCCTTTTTTTCAACAATTTGTTGTTCTTGAAATTTTCTTAGTATTGAATGTCCAGAAATTGCATCTCAATGATTGTAGATAATACATTTGGTGGGTTTGAATGTTTGTTCATTTTCTTGCAATGAGATATATAAGTTTTATTTTATACATATTGTATAGATATTGAGAATGCTCTCTTCATATGATGCCATTTCTTCTTTTGTAAAGTTACTGATGAATTGACTCTTCATTTAAATTTTCAGATGTAGGAATTAGTTCTTCTTCAACTATGATGTTGATGCTTTAAATAATTTCCTTCATAATCTCACTTTAACACTTCTTGCACTTTAACCATATAGCATTAATATCACCCAAATATTTATGGTCATAATAGTGAGGTTGAAGGATTTGGAGATGATCAGGAGATCATGTCCAAGTTCAAAAATTATCAAAAATTAAAGTGCTAAAAAATGTTTGCAACCTGAACGAATGGAAAGGTCTCATCGCTATGATTCTGGCACCATGAATGGTTCGCAAAACAAAGGTCGTATGCAGAAGTTATTAAGGTTTGAAAACGCCCAGTAAACTCCATAAATGGACCTTTGACTCAGTTTGACTTATGAAATTTTATAAAAGAATACATATATGTTAAACTTTATTTTCCATAATTTTTTATCGGCCAATCATTGGGCACCACGTGGCCTACCCAAGAGGCTGCCATGTGGCCCCAGGCCAGAGGTGGATAGCTTGCTAAAATTTTTGTGAGTCTTTGGAATTCGAACCCTAGACCTGAGCTTGCATGTAAAGAGGCCCAAACGACCCGCCTATGCAAAATTTCTTAACACTTATGGGTTTTCAAATGTATTTATGCATTAAAGTTTCAAACAACAGAAAAAGGTTTAGGGATAGCCCCTCAGGGCTAGCCCCAACTATGGTGACCAACGCTTAAAACCGTAGCTTAAGAATTTAACTCTACGGGAGTGGAAATGGTTAAGAAACCATGTTATGTGACAGCATGTTGCAAATATTAAATGCGGGAGGTAGTGGATGGCTTATCCATGTGGTTACACAGGTGGCTTGGGCAAAGGTCCATGTGACCTCGTCACTACAAAATTTAATTTAACCATTAACGATTTTTCTGAATTTGGAGCGGCTTCCACCATTTTCGGAGATTCCACTAATTTGGCATTGTTAACTGGAGTTTCTCTAGTTTTGGAGGAGTTTTTTTAGGGATATTGGGCAAAATTTGTTTTTGCCATAACTCCTTCAATTTTCGACCAATCAGGAGGCAAAAATAGTCAATTTTGGGTATTATCAACATTTTGAGAAGTTTGGCATAGGTTCAAGAGCCATCAGAGGTCATCTTCAGTAGGTTTAGCTTTAGGGAAGATCAATGAGCCATCAGGGCCACCATAGTGTAAGCAGTGTATTGGGCATCCTTTGTCTGTTTTATGCAAATGAATAGTCATCTCTGGCTATTTCATACATTTTGAAGCTAATTTTATAGAGAGAACAACCTATTGAGGCATATTTTCACTTTTACTTACAATTTTTAAGCAATAAGATATAAGGGACATGCCATTCAGAGCTGGACCAACAAATGTAGCCTAGGAGGGGTGAACTGCTTCATCAAATTTGCTGAGTAATGTGCTATGTGATATTGTATTCCCTATTATTTACTGTTGTGCAATGATAAATAGTTAAAATACATACTTAATCCTCACGCATAGATTTTTTTAACTAAGATAAAACCATTTTTTTCACCTGCAAACTTCAGAGAACCTTATGCACACATTTTAATTACCATTTGGATACTTAGGACAGAAAAAATAATACATTTCATTCAGATCAAGTTGGTATCAGAGCTCAGGTTTGAGCATTAGGGGAGCTAGAGTTCTACTCTCTGTATTGTTCTTGTGCAAAGTTTGTTTAACTGTTTGCAAGGTTTTTCATGATTACTAGGCTGAATCTTAAGGTAGGAGAAGGTCAATTGGCGAAGATTTTAAGTAATCATCAGCCAAGGAGGGCAAGAGTGCCATTATCTCCACCTTCAATTTCACCTCAAAGAGAAGAAGAAGAAGCCATAAGCATGACTTAAAGAGAAGGAGAAACCCATTAAGAAGTTGATCCCAAAGAGGAATAAAGGGTGTTTAGGAAGGCATTCCTTGATTTGACAGAGATGGTGAGAGTCCTTTATCAAGAAAGGAATGAAAGGCTTGAAGGAGAAGGATCCAAACTTCATAAGGAAGGACAAGGATAGTCAGGAGGCGATAATGATGAAGAGAAATCCAAGAAGGGTAATGGAGGAAATGGGGACAGTGGAAATTTTCCATCATCACCCTCATCTTCATCTTCATCAACCTCTAGATCATCTTCAGTACATCATTCTCACAAAGTCAAGAACACGGGTAAAATTTCTTTTCTTAAACTTGATGTTAAGTTTGAATTTCCAAATTTTGATGGTGAAGTTAACGAAGAAAAGCTAGATAATTCGATTAGGCAATTAGAGGTCTACTTGAGAATTCAAAATTTTCATGATGACAAAACCAAAATTCAGCTATCTTCATTGAAAATGGAAGGTGCAACTGTTGTTTGCTGGGAAGCCAAGACAAAGGAGGAGATAAAAAAATATGGAAAGATGATATTATCATGGTCTAGTTTCATTTTTGCAATAAAACAATAGTTTTATGCATTAGCTCACATGTAGAAAGCCATAATGGACTGGAAAAATTTTAAACAATTGAAAGGACAAAATGTTCAAGTTTATACTCAAGAATTTAGAAGAAGAGCTCTTTTACTAGGAATTGATTTGCATAGCCAAGAAACTTTACTCAAGTATATAGGAGGTTTTCATACTTACCTAAGACATACCATTCAAGCTTAGATAAGGTTTTCATTCAAGCCACACATTTAGAGGCAAGGGGTAAATTTTTTTTTGATGGGAATGAGGAAAGTGAGTTTAAAGGAAAAGGGAGGAAAAAGAGAAACACAAATTCTAGGAAAGAGAAGGGAATTTTTTTTCTGCAAACACTGTTCCAAAAAAAGGCATGATGAGGACCATTGTTGGAAACTTCATCCAAAGATGAAACTATAAAGTTTTAAAACCAAATATAAAGCCAAGGATAAATGCAAGATAGTTGCAATAATTGAACAAGATCTAGGATCAAATTCAGGAGATGAAACTAAAATCATAGCTATGGGACTAAAGAACTTGAAGGGGAAAGAGAATGAAACTAAACCCAGTTTTAGTATTTCCAAATTTCACATAGAAGCTCCAAGTGAAGAGAAGAGAATTGAACTGTTTCATGTGAGGGTCGTTTCCAAACATACCAAGGTAGACACACTATTTGACAGTGGGTCACAAGTGAACCTTATTTCTGAAGACTTCATCAAGAAACTAAATCTTGAAACCATTTCACATCCGAAACCATATCCTCTTGGTTGGATTTGTAAGGATGCAAATTTACAGGTTTCAAAGAAGCGCATGTTGTGCTTTGCCATAACAACACATTTTATTGATACGGTTGAATTAGATGTTGTTTCGCTTGATATTATAGGTGTGGTGTTGGGAAGTCCTTATTTGTATGAAAGGAAAGCTATCTTTCATTGTCATTAGAACAAGTACCATTTATTCAAGGATGGCAAGGAGTTTATTGTGAGAGTACATTGCAAAATATTAGACTCTTCTTTAGTGAATGCAGGGCAGACGAAAAGGCTTGTCAATGCAAGTCAAAATTTGACTTTTTTGATGAATAAACAAAGGGAAGTTTTATATAATCCTTTTCATGTAAATGCTGATGTAAATAATGAGTTGTTTCAGTCTGAAAGCAGGTTGTCTTTGAAAGAAGATGACAAGCAGTTGTAGCAATCGTCTTTGGTGTCGATCGGTGCAGAAAACCACGTGTCACTGCAAGGAGGTGCAAATATCCAACAGAGGGTAAAGCATCCAAGCAAAGAAGGCACAAATTTCAGCAATGATCATTGATGGTTTTAGAAAGGAAGGGTACTATGGCGAGGAAACTTGGTCTGGAATCGACACAAGTACAAAGCTAATTCAACAAAAAATCGCCATAAGGACAGGATGCAAGGTGAAAGTAATTTTTAGTTTCCTTTGAATATAGACCAATGTAGAAACAATATGTTTACTGCAAAGTTAAGTTGTTGTTCTGCAAGTTTCGAAAATGTGCAGCATGACAAGGTCAAAGTTAGCAACAGTTGGTCAATGGATTCAAGGAAAATTTTGTCGTTTCATGAGAAGATCCAATTAATGAAATCAGGGAAATTTCAGTGGATTAAGATTGGAAGAGTGGAGATTCAGTCTCCTCATCTTTAGGTTCAGTATTCCAGAGAGCTTTTGGGGTCCAAAAGCTTCCTAGTGGGGAGGTGTGATCAAGAGATCATGTCCAAGTTCAAAAATGATAAAAAATGAAAGTGCTCAAAAATGTTTGCAACCTGAATGACCAGAAAGGCCTCGTTGCTATGATTCTGGGGCAGTGAATGTTTCACAAAACATAGGTTGTATGAAGAAGTTATTAAGGTTTTAAAATTCCTAGTAAACTCCAAAAATGGACCTTTGACTCAGTTTGACTTATGAAATTTTATAAAAAAAATATATATGTTAAATTTGATTTTTCATAAGTTTTTATCAGGCAATCATTGGCCACCACATGGCTTGCCTAGGAGGCTACCACGTGGCCCTAGGCCTGAGGTGGATAGCTTGGAAATTTTTTTGTGAGTCTATGGGATTTGAACCCTAGACTCGAGCTCACATGTAAAGAGGCCTGACCGACCCACCTATGCCAAAGTTCTTAACACTTATGGGTTTGCAAACGTATTTATGCATTAAAGTTTCAAACGACAAAAAAAGGTTTAGGGCTAGCCCCGACTATGGTGACTAGCACTTAAAACTGTAGCTTAATACTTTAATCCGTGGGAGTGGAAACGGTTAAGAAACCGTGTTATGTGATAGCACGTTGCAAACATTAAATGCGGGATGTAGTAGATGGCTTGTGCATGTGGTTTCACAAGTGGCTTCGGCAGAGGTCCATGTGACCCCCCCACTACAACATTTAATTTAACCATTAACGATTCTGCCGAATTTGGAGTGGCTTCCACCATTTTTAGAGATTCCACTAATTTGGCGCCGTTAACTGGAGTTTCTCTAGTTTCGGAGGATTTTTTTTAGGGATATTGGGAAATTGTTTTTTTTGCCATAACTCCAATTTTCGACCAAACAGGGGGGAAAAATAGTCAAATTTGGGTATTCTCGACATTCTGAGAAGTTTGGCATATGTTTTAGAGCCATCAAAGGAAATATTTAGCAGATTTAGCTCCGTGGAAGATCAAGGAGCCATCAGGGCCACCATGGTGTAGGCAGTGTATTGGGCATCCTTTATCTGTTTTATGCAAATGAATATTTATCTCTATGATGCAGGAGCATCAAGGGTATTTTTTTATTTGTAAATATGTTAGAAAAGGGGGTGTGACAATTTTTAATATTTTATTTAATTAATTTTTTATTTTAAATAAAATAGGAGAAAGTGAGGATTTTTGTAAATATCCTTTTATTAAATAAAAGGATATGAGAAAATTTGGTTAGTTAAGGATATGAAGGGATAAGATTCTAGATAATAGGTATTCTGCCGACCCTCTAAAGGGTGTTGAGATATTAAGGGGATTGAGCATTTAATTAGATCATTTTTAAAATTGTATAAATAGGAGGGGGTTTTGAGAGAAAAACACATTGAGATTGTGAGTGAGTGTGTGTAGAGAGTGAGAGGCTTTCTGCTTGGATGCCTTCAGGCAGTTTGTAAGGGCCACAAATTATGAATATCAGGCCAAACAAGAGTTTGTAAGTCATTTTTTTTTTTTCAGTTTATTTACATTGGTTGATTGATTGAGAAATTGTATATTTGTTTCCTGAAGTTCATGGCATTGTTGAATTAATGAAGAAATGATCGATGGGCTTGAAATCACATTTATTTTGTCTGAAAACTACCATGCAAATCATTAAGGTTAAAATGGCGTTAAAATCTCTGTTTGAAAATTAATAGGGCGTCGTTCTAAGTGAAAATTTCTGTTGGAAGTCGATTTTAATGTGTGTTTAAGGGCGCAGGCTTGAAATGAAATAGTGGCAGCATTTGCAACATTGATGAAATTCGATTTCACATCCTTTGTACTGTTATAATGAGTAATAGTCGATATGTTTAGAAGAAGGTGCAATACCAGATCTAAATCAGAAGTAGATCCTCATTTCTGTTATGAATTGTGTTGAGCGCTAAAAGCAGGATCGATTGCAATTATTTTAATGTTGTGAGTCAAGGATCAATTTCAGTTATTAATGGTGTGAGTTAGGTTGACAACTGCTGGTATGAATAGCGTTGAAATAACATAATGATCTGACATGCTATGTAGGGTTTTTATACACCATGTAACAATCGATTGAAAGGTTTTTCTGTGTGAAGAAGATTGGAATGGAATTGTGTTAATTTGCAGATCTACATGCAGTGAAAGGATCTGGAATTATGAAACTGAATTGATTGATTTATGGTGTAAAGGAGAATCGATTTCATACAGAGTCTACGTTTGTGAGAAAAAGACGTGGAAAAAATGCTGGAAGGGCGTTTGGGAGGACTGAATAGCAAATAATTGAATGCGCAACTGATTTTTGGGTAAGTAAGATTTTAATTTTGAATTGCATTTGCTATCAATGCAAATTTATGTCAAGATTCGAATAGGAGGAGGGCCGATTTCATAAACCCAATCCAGAAATGTCAAGCTTGAGCGTTGAATACGCTATCCTGTGCAAAAGTTTCAATACTCATTAATGGAGTCCTGAATTCTATTTCACAATGGAGGAAGAGCGGTTCTGATTGTATCCATGAAAGAATGATTTGTTTGTAAAATTGACATCAATTTGTGAAAGACAGTGTTTGCAGCAGCGACCCTGTTTAATTGAGGGACAACATTTACAAGAGTGATTAATGGAAGTTCTGAATCGAATTGCAGTTGGGATCAGTAGTCGAATATCCAAGTCCGCGCTGGAAATGATCTGAGTCAGCGCTGGGATCTAAATGCAGGTATGGCAGTATCATTTTCTAAATTAAATGAACACGTTGAATGGATGAGTCTGCGAAGTTTAGAAAGAGCGCCACTGAATTCTTGAGAGGTATGTTGTGGCTTAAATCTGAGTTTGTAATTGCCATAGCGGATAACTGTTTGAAGAAATGTGTGAACGAAGTTGAATGAAATGGGATGGAGTTTTGTAATTGCCAGATTCAGTTTTAATACATGGCGCATTTGTTTGGTTGAAATTTGTTTGTGAAATGAAATGTGAAAAGGCGCATGTACAAGATTTGGGTTTATGAAAGCATGTAAAATGGGGTTGGAAATGCAGATTGCAGATTGAGATCATGTGTATAAATACATGTGTATGGTAGAGACCAAGCAATAAAACTAGTGATTGGTTAAAATCCTTTATGGGGCTTTTATAAAGGTCTCTAATGCATTGAAGCGTGAGTTTAATCCCATAAAAAGTTTGATTATTGGGTTTATGATTGTGAGAAAAAGCTTCCGCAAATGATACTGAATGAAATTGCCGGATTTAAGATGTCAATTGGGATTAAATGTTGAGATGTATTTTTATATGCAACTTTATTGAAGATTCTGGGTATTGCAGGCTTGGCTAGCCCTGCATCATTTTTGGTATCAGAGCTTGGCTCTGTTGAGATTGAAGAATGTTTGTTTTTTAATGAAGACAGAAGGTTTTTTTGAAGAACTGAAATGTATTTTTGAATATGTGATGAATGATTGAAAGGAAAATCAGATTTTTAAATCTGATACGCAAACTACACAAGTGAACAGGATTGCAGGGAGGAAAAGATCATGCAAGATCTTAAAAGGTGAGATAGTTTTCTGATTTGAAATTTGTGATTGTAGTTATGATTGCAGATAAGATGATGGCAGTGAACCTGGCATTCAGCTAAAGGCTGGATAAGGAGGACCATTGTAGTGTCCTGAAGAAGAAGGTGGGTTGAAGAGATAGCCTGGAGAGAGCAGAGAGAGTGCTCAAGGGTTCCAGAGGCAGTGAACCAAGTACTTACCAAAAGACTGAGTGAGGAGAGCTTGGTGAGGTAAGTGGCAACATAAGAGATTGCTGTCGTAAAGGATAGTACAACTCATGGTGAGTGAGAAACTCATGGAGAAGATGATCATGGAGAATCAGAGAAGAGGTTCAGAAGAATGCCACAGAGGTGAGATGACTAATGAAGTCAGAGAAAGAGAGATTGTAGTAATGAAGGTACAATTGCAGGTACTAGAAGAATGGCTGCAAGAGCAGGAACATCAGAATAGAGGATGGATCTTTCCACTGAAGGGAAAGAGAGTGATTTGGCGACCATTGCAGGTGAAGTTGAGGCAAATTGTGATTGCCTTATTGAAAAGGGAACTTAGAGTTCTTGAGCCAGAGATGGAATTTGAAGATTCCACATGTAGATCTGTTCAGAGAAAAGTATTGGAGGAAGCATTCAAGACTGAAAAGTCTTGTGATTTAAAAACTAATGAGTTGCGTATGTTTGCAGGTATAGTATAGGGAGATGAACAAGCTTTAGAGTTTGTTCAAGAAGAGTTGAATCTGAAGGTTGTTCAGATCGATGATGAGATAGCAAGATCTCAGAAGGAGATGAAGACGAAGGAGTCTAATCAGGATGTTGATGCAGAAAGAGAAGGACCAGCTGATGATTGGTCAAGCACTGGTGAAGGTATGGAAAATCGTGTAAAGTTTCCGAGTTCTACTCCTAATGAAATTGTTGAGTTGTATAGGAAACTAGATCTTTAGAGAAGAGAATTGGAGAGACAGAGGACTTATGTGCAGGATAATTTATTGAGGAAGCAAGGCAGGAAAGTTTTCATGAAGGACAGTCATGAAGCAGATGATGGTAAGAAGGCGAGACTAGCTGATAGTCTCTTGATGAATGAAAATCAGCATACTGATGTGCTGAGAGAGGAGTCGGGAAGTAACTCAGAGCAGCATAATGGAGTGTTGCCAGAGGAAGCTGAGGAGAAAACTAGTGAAGATTTTCTGAGTCCTGAAGAAGACTTGGAACTGCAGATGACTGAATCAACAAATAAGACCATTGGGTCTTGTGATTTTGAAGCTGACAATGTGATTGTGTTTACAGGTGATATAGAAGACAGTTCATCACTTGGAATTGTCTTGGAAGAAGGAGAACAGTTGCAGAAAGAAGATGAGACCGTAATGTCTCATAAACAGAGGCTTATTACCATGGGTGACAAGGAAGAGTTGGCTTGTCTGTATAGCCAAAAGAAGATTGGAGGAAAAATTTTTGAAGCTGCTACAGTAGTACAGGATGAAGCTGTAGTGTTTGAAGAACTTGATTTGATTGCCAGAATCAATCAAGATGATGGACAATTACTGAAGATTGTCGAAGGGCAAGATGGAGATTATGCTGGAGTTAAATTGCAACATATTGATGAAATGCTGAAATGTTTGCTGGAGATATTTGAACCAGAGAAAGAAGTTGCAAATGAAATTGCAGGTGACGAGAAAAACGATGTTGCAGAGGGACAGGAATTTTGGGAGGTAGCGACATCTATGATGGCATCTAAAGCAACATGTGGAGCAAAATCCATAATAACAGCTAGAGAAACATGTTTTATTGAAGATGCTGGAAATAATCAGCAGAAAGAGGATATACTGGACAAAGAAATTGAGTTGATAAGGAGGTTAATGATGAAAACATCCCAGAGAAAGACAGCAGCAAGAAAGAAAAGGAAAGACAACAAGAGAAAGACAACAAAAGATTGCAAGAGCAGAGCAAGTGGAGCATTACAACACAAAATATGGAAACCTGGAGGACAACATCAAATAACAACAGCAGTAAAGAAATTGACAAGCAAAGAAAGATTACAAAATAAAATTTGGGATCCAGGAGGAAATAATTATCTAGACTTATGACCAGGTGGTCATGAATTTTCTTACATGAGGAGTCTGATGCAGGAGCATCAAGGGTATTTTTTTATTTGTAAATATGTTAGAAAAGGGGGTGTGACAATTTTTAATATTTTATTTAATTAATTTGTTATTTTAAATAAAATAGGAGAAAGTGAGGATTTTTGTAAATATCCTTTTATTAAATAAAAGGATATGAGAAAATTTGGTTAGTTAAGGATATGAAGGGATAAGATTCTAGATAATAGGATTTGTTGAGATATTCTAGTGGTGTTGAGATATTAAGGGGATTGAGAATTTAATTAGATCATTTTTAAAATTGTATAAATAGGAGGGGGTTTTGAGAGAAAAACACATTGAGATTGTGAGTGAGTGTGTGTAGAGAGTGAGAGGCTTTCTGCTTGGATGCCTTCGGGCAGTTTGTAAGGGCCACAGATTATGAATATTAGGCCAAAAAAGAGTTTGTAAGTCATTATTTTTTTTCAGTTTATATACATTGGTTGATTGATTGAGAAATTGTATATTTGTTTCCTGAAGTTCATGGCATTGTTGAATTAATGAAGAAATGATCGATGGGCTTGAAATCACATTTATTTTGTGTGAAAACTACCATGCAAATCATTAAGGGTAAAATGGCATTAAAATCTCTGTTTGCAAATTAATAGGGCGCCGTTCTAAGTGAAAATTTCTGTTGGAAGTCGATTTTAATGTGTGTTTAAGGGCGCAGGCTTGAAATGAAACAGTGGTAGCATTTGCAACATTGATGAAATTCGATTTCACATCCTTTGCACTGTTATAATGAGTAATAGTCGATATGTTTAGAAGAAGGCGCAATACCAGATCTAAATCAGCAGTAGATCCTCATTTCTGTTATGAATTGTGTTGAGCGCTAAAAGCAGGATCGATTGCAATTATTTTAATGTTGTGAGTCAAGGATCGATTTCAGTTATTAATGGTGTGAGTTAGGTTGACAACTGCTGGTATGAACAGCGTTGAAATAACGTAATGATCTGACATGCTATGTAGGGTTTTTATACACCATGTAACAATCGATTGAAAGATTTTTCTGTGTGAAGAAGATTGGAATGGAATTGTGTTAATTTGCAGATCTACGTGCAGTGAAAGGATCTGGAATTATGAAAATGAATTGATTGATTTATGGCGTAAAGGAGAATCGATTTCATACAGAGTCTACGTTTGTGAGAAAAAGACGTGGCAAAAATGTTGGAAGGGCGTTTGGGAGGACTGAATAGCAAATAATTGAATGCGCAACTGATTTTTGGGTAAGTAAGATTTTAATTGTGAATTTCATTTGCTATCAATGCAAATTTATGTCAAGATTCGAATAGGAGGAGGGTCGATTTCATAAACCCAATCCAGAAATGTCAAGCTTGAGCGTTGAATACACTATCCTGTGCAAAAGTTTCAATACTCATTAATGGAGTCCCGAATTCTATTTCACAATGGAGGAAGAGCGGTTCTGATTGTATCCATGAAAGAATGATTTGTTTGTAAAACTGACATCAATTTGTGAAAGACAGTGTTTGCAGCAGCGACCCTGTTTAATTGAGGGACAACATTTACAAGAGCGATTAACAGAAGTTCTGAATCGAATTGCAGTTGGGATCAGCCGTCGAATATCCAAGTCCGCGCTGGAAATGATCTGAGTCAGTGCTGGGATCTAAATGCAGGTATGGTAGTATCATTTTCTAAATTAAATGAACACGTTGAATGGATGAGTCTGCGAAGTTTAGAAAGAGCGCCTCTGAATTCTTGAGAGGTATGTTGTGGCTTAAATTTGAGTTTGTAATTGCCATAGCGGATAACTGTTTGAAGAAATGTGTGAACGAAGTTGAATGAAATGGGATGGAGTTTTGTAATTTCCAGATTTAGTTTTAATACATGGCGCATTTTTTTGGTTGAAATTTGTTTGTGAAATGAAATGTGAAAAGGCGCATTTACAAGATTTGGCTTTGGATTGAATGATGATATGAAAGCATGTAAAATGGGGTTGGAAATGCAGATTGCAGATTGAGATCATGTGTATAAATACATGTGTATGGTAGAGACCAAGCAATAAAACTAGTGATTGGTTAAAATCCTTTATGGGGCTTTTATAAAGGTCTCTAATGCATTGAAGCGTGAGTTTAATCCCATAAAAAGTTTGATTATTGGGTTTATGATTGTGAGAAAAAGCTTCCACAAATGATACTGAATGAAATTTTCGGATTTAAGATGTCAATTGGGATTAAATGTTGAGATGTATTTTTATATGCAATTTTATTGAAGATTCTGGGTATTGCAGGCTTGGCTAGCCCTACATCACTATAGCTATTTCATACATTCTAAAGATGATTTTACAGAGAGAACAACCTGTTGAGGATTATTTTCACTTTTACTTACCATTTTTAAGCAATAAGATATGAGGGAAATGCCATTGGGAGTTGGACCAACAGATGTAGCCCAAGAGGGGTGAAATGCTTCATCAAATTTGCTGAGTAGTGTGCTATGTGATATTTTATTCTCTGTTATTAAGTGTTGTACAATGATAAACCATTAAAATACATACTTAATACTCACACAGAAATGTGTTTAACTAAGCTAAAACCATTTGTTTCACCTGCAAAATTTAGAGAACCTTATGCACACATTTTAATTACTGTTTGGATACTTAGGATAGAAAAACTAATACATTCCATTCAGATCATGAAAAATCATAGTGATGTAATGAAACACAATGCATTGTCTTAATCACACGATGACCTTCTAATTGTAGAATCATTTTCATATTTTTCTATATTAGTATTTCTTTGGCAATCACAAGAATATATATGCATCAAATTATCCTTTGCAACAATTTGTACTTGATCATATCTTGATCTAGATTCCTTCATTTGAAAGTTGGAAATAATGTGGTTCAGATGTTGATCTCAAGATTATTCATGATGAATAATTCTTGAAAACTCGACACAAACATGAATAAAATTTTCTCCTCTAGGCTTGATGGTAGCATATATCTTTGAAGACATCTTAGTTTTGAATGAAGCATTGTAGCTTAATTACTAGTTTTCCCTTTGATTTAAGAGCTAATTTCCATAGTAGTCTGTTTTTCTTCTCCTTGCATGTATATATTTGAATACCATTTTCTCCTCCACTTGATGGAAATGCCTTTTCTTTTTCTTGCATGTATATATTTGAATGGAACTCAGGTTTTCATAGATCAAATTTTAGTTAAATACAAGGATCATCATAATGTTTATTGATGCATTCCATATAAACATTTAGATTTATCAGACGATGAACTTTTTTAAGAGGATTTTGATGATGCAATCTTATAATGAGTTAGGCTTATCTTCCAATATGCTTTGAATGGATATGAAAGCAAGACTATGTACGTTTGAAAATATTTATTTACATGCTTATGTACAAGATATATACATGTGTACATAAAAAAAAAAAAAAAAAATCATTAAAGGGTGAACTCTTAAATGGTGAAACTAATTGATGTTTCTAGATCATGAAGAAAGTGACTTAATCTCACAATTTGATGATTCCTTTGTTCTTGCTACTTCTTAACTATTAAAGTTCTTGACATAATCATAGGATTATTGTTCCTCTTAGTTACTCCTTCCTGCTCCTGAAATCTCCCCCTTAGATCGTGCAGTCAATTTAATATACTCGGTAATGTTTTAGGTTCTCCTTTTGAAGTCACATTAGTCAAAATAATTTTGCAGGAACTATCCCTAACTTGTTTCTCATATATCTAAACGGTTCTATAGAAAGAGGCTTTGTAAATATATATGTTATTTGTTCTTTTGTGGGCATACATTCCATCTTCAGTATTTTCTCAGCCACTTGTTCTCTGACAGAGATATACACTATAGGGATATGTTTAGTTTTTGAATGAAGCACATGATTTTTTGAAATGATTATTGAACTTGTATAAATTTTTGCATTTGATAGATATAGGCTCACTGGAATTTATCATCATATCCTAAAGTGTATGTTTCATCCACAACACTTGTGTCAAACAAGCTGTAACTGCTATGTATTCAACTTTTGTTGTAGATAGAGAAACTGATGACTATTTCTTACTTAACCATGCCACCAAAGACTCTCCTAGGTAGAACACACCACCACTTGTATTTTTTATGTCCTCCACATAGCTGGCTCAATCTGAATTTGTCTATTCTGTCAATGTAAAGTCCATCCCTTTTGGATACCATAGATCATAGTCTGTAGTTCCTTTTAAGTACTTGAAAATCCTCTTTATTGCTAACAAATGAGTTTTTTTAGGTGTTGATTTATACCTTGCTACTAATATGAGTTCCAACATTATATCTAGTCTAGAAGTTGTTAGGTATAGCATAATTCCTATCATAGATATGTAAATATTTTGATCCACATCAGGTGATTCATCATCCGCACATACCTTGCATCTAGTTGTCATGGGGGTTGAGTCAGGTTTACAATATTCCATTTGGAATTTTTTTAGCATATATCTTAGGTATTTCCATTGAGAAATGAATATTCCTCTAGTGTTTTGTAGTATTTGCAGCCCTAGGTAGAAGGTACATTAGAGGAATTTTGAGGTCTAAAATGGGCCTCCTAAGGAAATTATAAAATAATAGTGGAAATAATAAAATAAGATTTGATTACATCATCAAATTTTAGAGGGAAAAGACAAAAAACTACTTTTTGAATTCATATTTTGAACTTATCTCCCTAAGAGTTTACTCAAATTTCGAGCGGGAATACCCGTTGGATGAAAAATTTAATTCCCCATCCAAGGAGTACCCATGTTGCATACTTTTGATGGAATTTGTTGCACGAAAAATGAGAAATACATAAAAAACGTGATTGCAATCACATGTTTTTATGTATTTCTCATTTTGTGTGTAGAAAGGTCCATCAAAATTATGCAACATGGGTAATCCTTGGATGAGGAATTAAATTTTGCATCCAATGAGTATTCCCGCTCGAAATTTGAGCAAACCCTTAGGGAGATAAGTTGAAAATACGAGTCAAAAAAGTAGTTTTATTATTTTATTATTTTTTATTATTTTTACTTTTTTACTCCAAAAATAGTGAATCATCCCCCATGGTTGACATCATCTTCTTGAATCCTATTGGTTCTTAAAAATTTTATTTTAGTTGTACATTTTTCTTAGGAGGCCCATTTTAGACCTCAAAATTCCCCTAATGAGTTCTCAAGTCATTGACATCTCGAATTCAGACTTCGTCTCTTCAATGAAACTTTTTACTAGATGACATTTATTGCTACCAAACATTGTATCATCCACATACACAACCAAAATAGTAATTAATCTGTTGAAAATGGCAACAAGAAATAGTGAAGGAGGCCTCCTGAAACATCTTTCCTGATCCTAGTTGGAGAGTGATCACCTAAACTAGGTGGGGACCACACATGTGATTTTTGTTGAAAAGTCTATTTTTAGACATATGGAGCATGGTCTAGGAGTTGCGGGATGCTATTCTTGTATGATTGGTCAAGTTGGTAAAAATAGATGGACATCTATTTTTAGACATACAGGTCGAAGTCTATTTTTAGACTGCCTGTCTAAAAATAGAACAGTCAAATATTATTAGCCCTTAATAATATTTGGACTATAAACATTATCTTATCCTCTTGGAGCGCTTCAGTTCGAGCTACAGATGTGGCACATGCAGCTGGTAGAAGGAAATTCGAATTTACTATGGGTTAGTTGAGCTATTGCATGTTTGACTTCAGTTAGAACTCATGTGGCAGAGTTTGGTGGAGTTGATGAGACAATTGATGGAGTTGTGTTCGGTTTAACTTAGTTGAACTAGTTGTATTTAGTTAAACTGACTAATACACTAGAGATGAGTGGTGTGAATTAAATATTATTTAATTCACTAATTATTAACTCATAAATCAACTAAAGAACACATCAGTTAACTCAGTGCATGTACAGTTTAGTGAAGACCAGTGGAAGAGGTAGGAGAAAGGGTGGAGTCTACTATCAGTTGTGACTATAGTGTCCATCAGATTTGCACAATCATTGGAGGAGGTTTCCAATGAGGACTGCGCAGTTAAATCCAAGGGAATTTTAATTCATTCTATTCCATTCTCTCATCTTGGATTGCGCAGTAGAGGCAAGCAAACAATGGAGGAGTTTTGAACCCGTGACTTGTTCAAAACTGAGCTAGTTTGTGTGTAACTTTTGGAGATAGTACTGAGTACTTGTGAGGAGTATTGTACTGATATTGTTACATGATTCTTCTTCATTATAATATACAGACATTAGGGGGTTTTCAGCTGTAAGCTTTCCCCGGTATACATACTGTGTTATATGTGTTGAATTTCTATGTGCGCATGTGAATGTTTTCAATACCGCTTGTTGTTTTTATTTTTGCATGTGATGATTAATGCGTAGAAGAGATTATGTGTTATGTATGAAGCTCAAATAGTATGTGACCAGGATAATCTTGGTTGAATAAGTGATTTATTCAAGGAATTTCTACATGGTATCGGAGCGATATTGATCATCAGATCTATTATTCAGAAAGTGATTGCATTTTATTTCTTCAGGCAAAGTTTGCAATCGGGCCAGGTAGCCTTCGGATTCATCCTTCTTTGAAGGTGAAAGGTCTAGTAAATTCCCATGCAGTCGATCTCTGATTTGGAAATAATTTTTTCTCACGAATTTTAGATCAGAAGCGGTGGAGTTTGGAGCTGTTGGAATTCAAATTGCAGAATTGTTTTTCTTGGTGTCAAAAGCAAAGATTTCTTTCATCGGATTGCGATTGAAGTATGCCTTGGAAGGCAGCTCGAATTATATTGCATGGAAAGACAGGATGGAGGCAGTGTTAGATGACAATGGGCTGTTGGAATTTATAGAGAAAGAAATTCCAAAGCCTACTTCTACAGATGCTGTTGTGATTGAAGCTTGGCAAAAGAAGACAGCAAGGTGTTGAAGGATTCTGTTGGAGGGCGTGAAGGATCACATAGTATCCAGCCTGCATGGTAAAGCTTCTCCATTCTTGATGTGGAAAGCTTTGAAAGAATTGTTCCAGAGAAAGAGCGACCAAAGGAAGTTGGCACTCAAGGATAAACTCAGGAAAATAAAGATTGAGAAGAATGACACTATTCCGGTATACTTGCAAAAGTTTGTCCACTACAGGGATGAGCTTGGGAGTGTAGGAGTTAGTGTGGATGATGAGGAGTTGGTGAGCTTGGCTCTCCTTGGGCTACCGAAGAGTTGGCATTCCTACCAGGATAGTGTCAATGGTCGGGAGAAATTGCTAGGATGGGAAATACTGTGGTCTGATCTTGTGCAAGAGGAGATTCGGCGGAGTACCAGAGATGGATCTTCATCAAAGGTCTCTAATGAAGAGGATTGCGCTTTGGCTGCCAAAGCAAGGAAGGGGAAGGGCAAGAAGGAAGCTTCTCAATCTGGTGCGGATGGTAAAAAGCGTGACATGTCCAAAGTGAAGTGTTTTCACTGTCATGATCATGGACATTACGCCACGAATTGTCCACAGAAGAAGAAGAACAAGCAGGTTGCTGGAGCTGCAGCTGGTGAGGCTCTTGCCTTGCAATTTGAGCTAGACTTCTCATTGATCACATGCATGGTGTCTAGTGCATTGGGATCGGGGTGGTATTTTGATAGTGGTGCTTCCTTTCACATGACGGGAGATGAAAATATTTTCAGTGACTTGGTGGAGAAAGGTCTCCAGATGCATGTTGAGTTGGGTGACGGTGGACAATACAATGCAACCAGCATTGGTACCATAACCTTTCAGAGGGAGTCAGGTAAACTCATTCTTTTACAAGATGTATTGCATGTACCAGGTCTAACAAAGAATTTAATCTGAGTCGCAATGTTAGAGGATAAAGGGTATGAAGTTGTCTTTAGTGAAGGAAAAGTTTTCCTTCGGCATAAGGCAACAGGACAAGTCAAGAAGGTTGGGATTCGATCCAAGAATCTCTACAGACTTGAAGTAGATGGGATGTCTACGGAGCTTCCTACTGTTGGGAAGTGTGAGAAAGACATGCAACTTAAGCTTGAGAGGGAGCAAGTTTTGCATGCAGGTGATAGTGAACCTCGGGATGTGGAGCAGCCACAAGAGGATCATGGAGTGGAAGAAACCACTCACGCAGAGAAATTTCGTGCCAGGTGGGCAGAGGGAGTGCATGCAGCTATACCACCAGGTATGAGGTGGGGCGGCATGCATGAATAATCCCAAGAGGAGATTTCTGGGTAGGATTCATTGAGAGGGTGTGGATCTCATGAATTGAACCTGGCTACGAGGTACCCATAGCGCAGCAGTAGCATGATCAGTTGGATCGATGTAGGCAGATCAAAGTGACAGTGTCGGATACTAGAGTGTGGATCAAAGTTGACAGCAAGTGCAAGATTTCAACAACGCAGTGGTTCCTGATGACATGTGCAGTAGCTAAGCAGAGGTCAAAGACTTTGATGATAGATGCATCAGACTGATTGAGTTGTTTGGAGCCTATTCAGTTTCGGAGATGTTGCATGCAAAGGGTGCATGGTGCATGCATGGAGTTGCATGGTGCATGCATGAGTTTTCATGGCGCATGCAAAGGGTGCATGGCGAATGCATGGAGTTGCATGTCGCATGCATGGAGTTGCATGGCACTTGTGAAGGTTGCAGGGTGAATGCATGGAGTTGCATGTTGCATGCAAAGATATTCCTTTCTTGTTGAGAGGGAGTGTTGAAAATGGAAACAAGAAACAGTGAAGGAGGCCTCCTGAAACATCTTTCCTGATCCTAGTTGGAGAGTGATCACCTAAACTAGGTGGGGACCACACATGTGATTTTTGTCAAAAAGTCTATTTTTAGACATATGGAGCATGGTCTAGGAATTGCAGGATGCTATTATTCAATGATTGGTCAAGTTGGTAAAAATATATGGACATATATTTTTAGACATACAGGTTGAAGTCTATTTTTAGACTACCTGTCTAAAAATAGAACAGTCAAATATTATTAGCCCTCAATAATATTTGGACTATAAACATTATCTTATCCTCTTGGAGCACTTCAGTTTGAGCTACAGATGTGGCACATGCAGCTGGCAGAAGGAAATTCGAATTTCCTATGGGTTAGTTGAGCTATTGCATGTTTGACTTTAGTTAGAACTCATGTGGCAGAGTTTGGTGGAGTTGATGAGACAGTTGATGGAGTTGTGTTCGGTTTAACTTAGTTGAACTAGTTGTATTTATTTAAACTGATTAATACACTAGAGATGAGTGGTGTGAATTAAATATTATTTAGTTCACTAATTATTAACTCATCAATCAACTAAAGAACACATCAGTTAACTCAGTGCATGTATAGTTCAGTGAAGACCAGTGGAAGAGGTAGGAGAAAGGGTGGAGTCTACTATCAGTTGTGACTATAGTGTGCATGAGATTTGCACAATCATTGGAGGATATTGCCAATGAGGATTACGCAGTTAAAGCCAAGGGAATTCGAATTCACTATATTCCATTCTCTCATCTTGGATTGCGCAGTAGAGGCAAGCAAACAGTGGAGGAGTTTTGAACCCGTGACTTATTCAAAACTGAGCTAGTTTGTGTGTAACTTTTGGAGATAGTACTGAGTACTTGTGAGGAGTATTGTACTGAGATTGTTACATGATTCTTCTTCATTATAATATACAGACAGTAGGGGGTTTTCAGCTGTAAGCTTTCCCCAGTATACATACTGTGTTATATGTGTTGAATTTCTATGTGCGCATGTGAATGTTTTCAATACCGCTTGTTGTTTTTATTTCTGCATGTGATGATTAATGCGTAGAAGAGATTATGTGTTATGTATGAAGCTCAAATAGTATGTGACAAGGATAATCTCAGTTGAATAAGTGATTTATTCAAGGAATTTCTACATCATCTCCATCAACCTTTATGTACATATTACTATCAGCTCCTCCTCTCTTGAAACCTTGTTTTTTAAGGTACTTATCTAGTCTAGAGTACCATGCTTGTCATTCTTGTTTAAAACCATATCATTCCTTCTTTAGCTTGCAAGCATAGTTAGGTTTATCTTATAACAAAAGCCCTTCATATTGTTCCATATAGACCTCTTCCTCAAGTTCTTCATTTCGAAAATAAGGTTTCCCTTCCTTTTGGTATGCTTTTAAATCCTTGTAACAAGCGAAAGCAAAAAACATCTTGATTGCCTCCAATATCGAAATTGGTGCAAAGGATTATTCATAATCAAGACCTTCTACTTGTGAGTACCCCTTGCATACTAGAATGGCTTTTTTTCTCACAATATGAACCTGTTCATTCATTTTGCTTTTGAATACAAATCTTGTGCCAATGATATTCTTTCTGATTGGCCTTGGTGTTAGTTCCCAAGTATTATTATTTTCGATTTGGTCTAACTCCTCTTTCATAATATCTATCTAGTATTTTTCTTTGCTTACTTTGTCAAAATTCTTCGGTTCAATTTGCAACTACATAGCAATATGACATTGGTCTGCTTTTCCTGCAAGTTTCCTCCTTATTTGCACTCCTTCACCTTTATCTCCAATGATTTTAATTTCAATATGTTTATTTTTTGTGTGTATCAAGGGTTATTTTGAATGAATATTTGTATCTTCTAAGTATTCATATAGTACTTCATTCTCTTTATTGTCAAGATGGTGATGATCTGGAGGATTAACAAAACTTATGATTTTTTCTTATCAGATAGCTCTTCATCAAACCTTTCATATATGCATTCCAAAATCTTATGAAACCTCTTATTATAGCACCTACATCCCTTAGTGTTTGATGAATATACCAAAATTATTACTTCATTTGATCGAGCATCAAACTTTCTTAAATTTTCATCTTTACTTTTGACATATCATTTACTCCCAAATAATTTAAAATAATTGATTGATGTTGGTTTTTCATTCCACATCTCATAAGGTTTCTGATCACGATTTTTTCTAAGATGTGCCTTAATGGTATCACCACTTCTACCTAATGGGTTTGAGGAATGTTTATTTTTTGCATCATGGCTCTTGCCATTTGTTGAATAGATTTGTTCTGTCTCCCTTCAACTCCATTCTGTTGAGGTGTGTTTGCAATAGTATACCTTCGTTTTATACAAAATTCATTACACAAGTCTGAAAACTCATCTGATGTAAATTCACCTCCTTTGTCTGACCTTATGCACATTTATTTCACAATGTTTGGTTTTCTGCAAGTGTCGTGAATATTTTGAACTTATCAAATGCTTCTGACCTATTTATGAGAAATTCCACGCATTTCAATCTCGAATACTCGTCAATTATCAACATGAAATATTTTTCTCCTCCTGGTGCTTCTGTTCTGGAAGGACCACACAAATCCATAAGAACTAGTTACAAAGGATTACTACTTGATAGTTTATCTTTGACTGTGAATGATGTTCATGTTTGTTTACCCAATTGACATGACTTTTAGGCTCCTTTACCATTGGTAGATCTCTAACTAGTCTCTTCTTACTAAGTCTGATGATATGATCAAAATTGAGATGCCCCAATATCCTATTCCATAGTCAGGATTCGTCTTTTTTGTTGATGTAGCGTTCTTCACTCTCCTCCTTCAAGATATATACATTATTCTCTCTTCAAACTCCTTTAGCCAAAATATTCCCTGTAGATGTTGACCTAATTTCACAGTCTTGAACTCTAAAGATAACATCAAAACCTTTGTCACACATTTGACTTAAACTCAAAAGATTATGTCTTAGACCATCTACAAATAGTACATCCTAAGCCTCTCCTCTTCCATTATTCAGAATGATTGTACCCTTTCCTCTAATTCTTCCTGATTCGTCATTGTCGAATGTGAAATTTCCATTTTTATTTTCATCCAGGGATAAAAACTTGCTTTTATCTCCTATCATATATAGAGCAACCATTGTCCACATACCATTTACTATTTTGATCTTCAGCATATAAAACTAGGTCACACTTATCAACTTTATTTTCTTCCTTCTTCTTTCTCAATTGCACACATCCATTTGTTCTATAATTATTCTGATATGATAATCCATTTTCCTTAAGTGGACATTCAGATGAATTTTTCCCAAATTTGTGTCAATGTAAACATTAAATGATATCAAGGAGAGGAGCATGCAGATTTTTATTTAGATTCATGTTTTTTTTTTTTATGTATGTGAATCCATTATTAGCCTTACTTCTATTGGAATTTCCCAAATCAATTCTTCTGAAATAAGCTCTACAATATGTGGCTTTATGTACAAAATTTTTTCAATAGTAAAAATATCCATAGAAAAATATCTGTACCTCGTAGTGGATGTTGCTTGAGGATATGACCATCTAGAAATTTTATAATCTTGTCTTCTAAAGAAGTATGGAAGTTTGTTGCTTGATTTTCCAGTCATTTTGTCTTCTTTACTTTTCCGGTAGGGTTTGTTTGCAACTATTCATTTGATGTTGAAGTTTTTCTCAATTTTTTGTCCTTGGATTGATGTGAACTATCATTGTCTCCCCAAAAAAATTTTAAAAAGTGATTGTCCTTCCTGCCTTGGAATCACTGGATTCTCATTGATAGCCTAACTTGGTCTTTATGAGTGGATACCTTTGAGAATTTAATTTCACATCTAGGTGTTCATAACCTTTTATCTGTTGAATATTCATGTTTAATTCAGTTTGTGCCTTCTCTAATCTCTTCTTCAGACCTACCACGTCTTCTTCCAATCTTTCACACTTGTCACTTTTATCTTTTATTTTTTGCATCAAAATGTCTTCCACCTTCTTTTCTTCTTCAAGTTCAAATTTCAACTTGATAATGTCTTCTGAATTTGATTCTTCTTTTACATATTTCAATAGAATCTCTTTCGACTATATATTCTTTAGTTTAAGCCTTTCTATTTCATCTAGGGCACTAATCAACTCCCCCTCAATATCTACCTCACCTTCCTCTTCTTCTTCATATTCCTGGTAGTCATTTTCAAGTTCTTCCAAGGCCATCAACATGAATTCATTGGTTCACTAGTTCCATCAGAACTAGTACACTTTATTTGATTGTTTCTCCTAGACCCATCATGACATTTACAACTTCATCAACTCCTAAAATTATTTTAGCTATATATTCATCTTAATTCATTTTTAAGGTCTCAAATTGTGTCCTATATACTTGTAATTTGGCCATATTTACCTTTTTATATCCTTCATGAATATTTTCTAATTTGACCCAAATATCCTTGGTTGTCTTACAATGCATTACTTTAATAAAATCAGACTCACAAAGACCACTAAGAAGTGCATTCATAGATTTTGCAATAACTGTAAAATTTAGTTTGACATCTTTCTCACTAGTTGTTTCCTTTGGTTCTTCGTACCCTACCATCACAAAATCCCAGACTTCTACTCCTAGAGACATTAAATATGTCTTCATTCTCACTTTCCAGAAGGCATAGTTTGTACTAGTAAATATAGGAGCTTTATTTGCTAAGCATCCTTCTTAACTAACCATTTTATTGACTTAGGAACTCCTTCTAGTTCTTAGATTGCTACTGAAGGAATCGAATTTGATACCAATTAATGGGAATCACGATTGCTTTTAGACCAAAACTCGCAAATGTTAGTCAACAATAATATCACTAGAGATAAGGATCCATGATAGGTGGTTAGTCCAGGTCGCAAAACACATGAGGAACATTGGATTATCCAATGTCCAACAAAAATACCATGACTGAGAAAAACCTTAAAATTTTGAAAATAAATTCAACCATGGAATTAAAACCAAATTTCATGACTACAAAAAACCTTAAGTTTTCAACATATTTCAACCATGGCATTTGGAAAAATTATATGACTAAAAAAAATTAAAAACAAACATATGGATGGAAGAGTCATTATATAAAGAGTAATTTCTTTTTTAAATGCTAAAAATATAGCTATTTTAAAATCTTAGCATAAGACAACTTAACACATTGCAACAAAAAATTAAATTTCAACCATCAAATTCACACGCGGTGTAAGTGAACTCGACCCATCACAATGAAAATTTAAAAATCTACCTTGAAATTGACATATTGTAAGAGCTCACATGATCCACTATAACAAAAACTTTAAAATCAACTATCAAATTGACATGGACCATCTAGAAAATAAAATAAAATAAAACAAAATAATAAATAAATATATAAAAGTGAAAAAAAAAACAAAATAAAAATTAAAACATTCAATTTAAAAGAAATAAAAATAATAAAAAGTAAATAAAAAATAAATAACTCCAAAAGAAAGCAAAAGATAAATATAAAAAAAAACACAAAAAAATAATAGAAATAAATAAATAAAACATCAAAAAAGTTAAACAATATAAATAAATATATATATGAAATAAAAATTATTAAATAATAATAATAATAATAAAATTAAAACAATTTAAGAAAAAAAATCAATAAAATTAAATTAAAATAATAATAAAAGTACTAAAAAAATTGAAAAAAACGTTAAAAAAAAAATAAAAAAATATAAATTCCAATGCCCCTAACCACCCGAGGGGATGTCGGCTAGGGCAAGGAGACCTATCTGCCCCTCGGATGACTTACATTCATTTGAATTTGTTTTTAATTTGTTTTTAATGTTTTAATTTTTAATTTTTTCAATATATATGTTTTTTAATTTTTTCTAAAAAAATGATATTTTTATGTTTATTTTTTAATTTTTTTCTTTATATATATATATATATATATATATATATATATATATATATATATATATATATATATTTTTTTTTTTTTTTAAATGTTTAGTTTTTTTTTTCAATCGTATTTTTTTTAGTAACATTTTTTACTTAAAATTTTATGTGACTCTTTTTTTTTTTGAAACTTCAAATTTCATCATCTAAAATTCATAAAAATTTCATAAAAATTTCTATTTTCTTAACTTTTTTTATTCAATTTTTTCATAAAAATATTTTATTTAACATGCCATTTTTAGCGAAAAAGTCACGAAATACGTTTTTTTTAGTTATATGTTTATGCAAAATGTGTATTTTTTGTTGAGTGTTTAAAATTTTTAGTTTTTAGTGAAAATTATTTTATGCGTATTGAAGTATTATTTAAGAATATATCAATATATAAGAAATCCTAAGCTCAAACTATCAATTTTATTATTATTTTTTAAACTTTACAAAAAAAAAAAAATTTCATTTAAAAAAATCATTGCAAAGAAAAACAAAAAACACAAGTTTGGAAAACCCTTAAAAAACAAACATCTTAGGACAAAAAACAACAAGAAGAAGAAGACAACTTGAAAAATTGTTAAATAATCAACATTTAAAAAAGAATTGTGTATACTTAGGACATAAGAAAATTTAAAGTGTCAAAAATATGCCTTAAAAAATGTTGATGTTTTTCAAAATCTGCATGAAAGTCATGACCAATATTTAAAAAAAGTATCCATACTTAATATATCAAAATATTTAAAGTGTCAAAAATAAGCCCAAAGAAATGGGGTTGATGTTGCATCACCACTTTTCAAATTGACATTAAAATTACTAACATTTAAAAAGATATATGCATACTTAATAAATAAGAAAATTTAAAGTCTCAAAAATATGCTTTTAAAAAAAGATGTATTGTGAATCAACACTTTTCAAAATCAGATGATTTTTTTCTACCTCTAAAAATTGGGAACTCGATATAGTTTATGTTTAATTGGTAACTGTGTTTTAAGCATTCTCCACAAGTTCGTTCTTTGTTCTCTACTAAGGAATTATCACTAAATTTTAAGTAAATTTTTCACTTCCTAGTAGCCCTCTAATGAACCTTCAATTAAAGGATAAAATGAGATAGCATATAATATTTGGACTATGCATTGTGATATATGCCAAAGTTAAAAGAGGATGTAGCCATTAAGGATGGCCTTGTTATGGAAATCATGTTAGGTGCTCAAGTGGGGAAGAAATCTAACATTTCTCTCGCATGGATGCATGCTAAAACTGCTATTAGAACAGGTGGATAGTGTCCCATTTAGTGGGTTATTAGAGTAGGAAAAGCCGTAAAATTTATTTTCCATAACCTCCTATCATTTAATGCTCATGGGGTTGGGGGTTTTCAAAAAATATTGTCCCAAAAAAGGCTCTTCAAAGTTGATTTAAAAAATATTATTCTTATTCAAGAAACTATGTGTATAAGATTGGCCTTTCTTCTCTTTAGACACAAATGGTAAATATATAAGTATTCTTACAACATGGATCCCAGATTTAAGAGTCATCTCTTCCTATTTTATCAATTTTGGTTCATAGAAGTAGAGGAAAGGGATATAGACATGACTCTCAAGGTGATCAATATTCATGGGAATTCTCAAATAAGATGCATTTCTAGGAAGTGTTAGACAAAAAAATAATTCTAGGTGGAAATATTAACTTAGAACTCTCACTTAAAGAAGTGTGGGGAGCCCATTCTAGAAAAGATCCTTTAAAAGACTTATTTTTCACATTTTTTTAAAGACCTAAAGATTTGGATCCCTCCCAGTTGAATCCTTGCCAGAGGAGGAAATTAAGGGAGAAGAAGGTATCTCTACGGTTAAATAGGTTCCTCATTTTTTAGTCCCTTATGGAAGTTTCATGGGTGATAAAATCTTGGATTGGGATAGGTGGGATCTCTAACCACCTTTTGATCATTTTTAATGTGGAAAAGAAGGAATTGAAACCTCCTTCTCCATTGAAGTTCAATCTTGTGCGGCTCCTCTAAGAAGACAATAAAGACTTGATTACCTCAATTTTGATCCATCTACAAGCTAGATTAGGCTCCTCCTTTATGAATTCATTTGAAAACAATTTGATTAATGTGCAAAAAAACTACAAGGGGTTGGGATAAGTCCTTTAAGAACAAATCCCAAGCTCTTTTAAGGAGGCATAACAAAAAATAATAAACCTTTTTGAAAATAATGATTTGGGATTCTATTTAGAGGAATACAGCTCTATTCTTAAATTTCTTGAAGCTTAAAGGAAATACCTATTGAAAAAAAGAGGAAAAAGTCTAGTTTTTAAAGAGTAGAGAAATATAGATCTAAGGGGGAAATAAAAATACTAGATTTTTCCATTGATACACTAATTATCAAAATAATTTAAACACTATTTGGGAGATCAAAAACCAAGAGGGGGAGATTATTAAGTCCATTTCAGGAAAAGGACTGAGGATGAATCTCTTTATGTTAGTAGGATCTTCAAAGAACCGATGGAATTCCTTGTCAAAGAGATTGTAAAGATACCCAATCTAGTCCCAAGGGTGGTTTTTGATGAATGAATGAAGAATTGGAGGTTGATATAACTGAAGAAGATCTTCTCTCAACTCTTCCTTCCCTTAAGAAAGGTAAAAGCCCAAGACTAGATAGTTTTACGACGAAATTCTATTTGGGTTTCTATGATCTCATTAAGTAAGATTTTTTAAAAGTTTTTCAAGATTCTAAATGAACAGAAAAAGTACTAGGGGCATTGAACTCTACATTCTTATCCCTCATCCTAAAAAGGAAATAATTTGTATCCTTTGAGGATTTCAGACCTATCACTTTTTTCATGTAACCTACATACTTATCTCGAAGATTATTGAAAATTGGCTAAAAATCTTCCCTAGTGAGCTGATTTTTGAAGAAAATTTTGTTTTTCTAAGTAAATGAAAAATTCATGACATCGTGACTAGAACACAAGAGGCCATGCACTCAATTAAAACTACTAAAATCCTTTCGGTTTTTCTAAATATTGGTTTATTGAAGGCTTACGATAAGATAAGCTTGGTTTAACTCAATTTAATTTTTATCCAAAGGAGAATGAACCTATGAAAATTCAATTGGATTATTGGAGGTATTGAATTAACCTCCTTTGTGGTCCTTATCAATGGTTCCTAATCTAGGTTCCTTTGAGCATCCCATCACCTCAGACAAGGTTTCCCTACATACCCCTTCCTCTTTCTACTATTAAGGGAAGGCAGGATCAAGCCAAGGAAGAACACTAAACTCTAGGGAAAGGCAAAATGAGTCAAGGTTACACTTTTTGAAACCATTACCCATCTACTTTTTGTTGATGATGTTTTATTGTTTAGTGTTGATTCTCAACAAGACTTCCAAGGCCTTAAAAGGATTCTTTACCTTTATTTCTAATAGATGGGATGGAATTTAATTTTACAAAGTCATGTATTCTCTACAATATAGTTCAGGATGACATGATAAGATAATTATATTTGTTTCCTTCCTTTCCACATCATAATATGAATGAAGGTTTCAAATACATGGATTTTAACATTAAACACAATCCTTATTTTTTAATGATTGGTTATGGATGTATACAAATATAGACGCATGCATTTTCTTATGTGTTAATAGGTGGCTATATAGGGGTAGTCATTTTGTTTTATTGAAATTATTTCTCAAAAACATTCTTATCTATTGGTTTTCAATAACAAAAGTGCCAATAACGATTTGGATAAAGATCAGAAAAAAAAGAGCTTCTATTTTCCATGGATTGGGAAGAGGTCAACTAGCAATATATCATTAATCAAGTGTTACAACATCACCCTCCCTAAAAATTAGGTGGTTGGAGAACCAATAATATCTACTGTCTTTTTCGAGCCTTAGTGGCCAAACATATTTAGAGACTTACATATAAAAATTCTCTATGGGCCAAGTTATGACCTCAAAATATCTCTGAGGGTGTTCTATGGAGGAATAGTTCAATAAGCTAAAGAAATTTTTTAAGAACATTTCCCTAGTTTAGAGAGTATTCATTGAAGCTTTCTTGCATGTCAGTATTTGAACTATTTGGAAAATAAGAAATGGGAAAAATCCAAGATAAGCGAGGACATGTGGGAAGGAACCTATGGGTCTTACACATTATCAGAGGACATCCTCGAACATCTACAAGACCAAGGTAGTCTTGATGGGATGAAAAATCTTGGGATAATCATAGGTGGGGCAAGAAAGGATGGAAATCTAAAAGTAGATCTTGGTTTCGAAGGATATTTAACTAAGAAATGGCGTGTCTTTGTCAATAAACTTTTCTCCAATTACATAAAGTTAATTGAGGAAAATGAGACAATACAAGTAAAACACCTTGTAGTGGATATTTTTATGAATGATTCTAGTGTTACAAGGTTGATCAAATTTTGGAAAAAAACCTCCACGATTCATAACAAAGGATTTTACTACAATTTAGACAAATACTTAATATGACTATTTATTTTTATTTTATTTTTTTGAGTTTTTTTCTTCTTCTTTAACGGTACTTGTAGTATTTATAAATTCAATAGTGCGTAATATAATTAAAGGCATTAGAGCATAAAAAAATTTCGAAGGCACTAGTGCTATTACGTATATTATGCACATGCATATAACTTACTAAAAAACATCATGCCATGCACAAATTGAATTCATTCATTCTTATAAAACATTACACACTAGATACGTCTTTTTATATAACACATCGGTTGCATTTTTATATAGTTCATATTGGTATCGTTACTAATATTATGCCCTGAGTCATTTTCCCTCGGTCATTTTGTAAGGTGCCTAGATTACTATATGCATAAGAGAGATGTGAAATTTTGGATATTTGAGGTGAGATGTTGATGTTTATCTTTGTTAGTATATAAGTATATTTATTAGGTTGGTGCATATGTATATTTATCATGCTGGTGCATATGTACATTTATTATTTTGGTGCATAAGTTTGTTATGCACACCATAACATTTTATATAAATAAATATAATCGTGCATACATCCTTTAAAATAGTAGCATTTTCACGTTTTTATTCATGAGTGTGGTATTTTAAATATTAGGCATCAGGGTTTGTTATGTGTTATAATATGTTAGTCCCTTTAAAAGAATACATTACAATATGAATATATTTAAATTATTTTTTCTTAAAAAATTCAATTAATGATCTCAAAATCAAATACTTTTTATAATAATATTGGTTTTCATATTTTAACTATTGTGTTTTGATATAATGATTGCATTCATGCTTTATCTAATCGATTACAATTTGGTTATTTGTAAAAATCATTAAGAATATTTTGAGGTTTAAAATAGATATCTAATGAAAATAATAGTTAAAATAATAAAATAAGAGATGTGAATTTAAAAAAAAAACAAAGATATTTTTTTTTTAAATTTTATTTTCGACTTACATCCTTACAAATTTACTCAAATGTCAAGTGTAAGCACCCATCGAGCACCACTCTACATACTTTTGAGGAAAATTCCACTGGAATTTTTGAAAGTACATGAGAAGAAACATGCTTTTCAAGTATTTTCAATTTTTCTTATATAGATCTACTCAAGTACTTAATTCCACATTCAACAGGTACATACACTTGACATTTGAGAAAACCCATAAGGATATAGGATGAAATTAAAATTAAAATATAGTTTTCTTCTTTCCCGTGAAAAATATTTACCAATTAGAATGACATTATCATCTTGGATCTTATTAATCCTTTTAAAGTTTATTTTTCTAATACAATTTTTCTTCGAGATCGATCGTTTAACTCAAAATTCCCTTAATGGTAGATCATCTATATATTAATTAATCAACAATGAACATTTTCCAACATTGAACAATGCAATAATATAAGAAAGAAATGCTATTATATATAAATAAAAGATTCAACATTATATAAAATATAACAACATAAAGGTCCAAAACAATCATAATGGAACCGATAGCTAATTGTTACACTTATTGATAACCTATCCACATCTAATTCAGAAAATATGTCCAATAAAATAAAAAGAAGTTAATATGTAAGTGTGATAGTTATTGGTAATATGCTCTTATGTAATTATGATAATATGTCATGAACTATGTTAAGTAAATCCTTGTTTTTCATAGATAAATATTTCAAAACATTAAACTTGTAGTAACATTCAATTATATTGATTTTCAATCATCACTGCTATCTATGTGCATGCCTTTGTACTTGGGCTATTTAGCCTAAAGTTATCTTGATCAAAATTTTTTTATAATGTTCAATAGACAAACATAGAAACAAAGTGTATAAGTATATATATGTATATATAGTAGAATTACATGATTATATAAATAAAAAATGTGCCATAGATGTAAGTGATTAATAAATGATACACATTCTTTAGAAACTATAATGCATACCTTTCTCAAAATCTTTTATGTTTCCTCCACTCCATATTTTATTTCTCACATGTTTAATTATACATCATGACAATGCATAGATATAATTAATATAATTTTTTTTTGTTGTTCTATTTATTATAGAATTGATGAAGTTAAACAATATAGCTATTTACAAATGGTTCAATTAACCCTTTATACTTCAATATATACTCATAACCTTTGCTTAATCCAATGTGGAACAATTCTTCAATTCACTCTTATTTCTATGTTAGCACCTATTAAGTGACATCCATGGATGAGTGTACATTTATTATCTACATATATAATAATCAAAACAAATATGAAATCTTAAATGATAAAAAAAGTGTAAGTATTATAAATTTGGTGATGAATCATTTTTTCCTTGTTTTCTTATCTTTATGTCTTGATTGTGTTCTATTTTGTTTCCTTATTGGAAAGAAAACAATTTAAAATCAGTATTTCATATGATAATTAAATTTGAAGTACAAAAATAACAAATCACTGATTACTTACCTCTAATGCACATTGTTGTTAAGATGACCTCTATTTCCATGTAATTATGTTCATTTATTTTGTTATCTCTATATAATTTTTTGAACTTTCCTACTAGCATGTATTTGGTTTCCCTTCATTTATCTTTTGGAATTTGTATAATTTCGTTGAAAAACAAAAAACAAAATAATTTACTTTTTGATCGACTTAAAAATAAAATATAGCCTTCATGTATTTGGTTTCCCTTTACTTGTCTTTTGGAATTTGCATAATCCAGTTGAAAAACTAAAAACAAAATAATTTACTTTTTAATCAATATGAAAATAAATATAGCCCAAAAAAATTTCTGGTTAATTTTTTAACATATTATAGAAATATATATATATATATATATATATATATATATATATATATATATAATGTAAAGAATTTTTTAGCATTTTCTAATTAATAGATGAAGTGATATTTTTTTTTGTATTTTTTTCAGTGAATTTTAACCAAAATCCAATAGAGATTTTTAAAAACTTGGAGTTTAAATTGCTTAATATACAGAATTAGAGTGTCCCAGAACTTTTTCAAGGGTTATGGATCCACGTATGAATTAAAAACATATTTTAAACATTAAAAAATTTACAATCTAGCCTGAAATTTTATTGCTAAGTTTGGTGAAATTAGTTACACTCTTTTTTTTCAATGAAAAAACTTTTAAAAATTGTAAAAATAGGTGAACCTAAGAAATATTTTTATTTATAATAATGAGATTAATTTAAAACAATATTTTTTTTAAAACAACACTTATTTAAAAGAAATAAAAATATTAAAACTCATATTAATATTATTTAAAATATTAAAATTTTAATATCTTTTTTTGACATGGTACGGAAAAATTATTATGTGTATAGGCAAGTCTATTTAATCTTCGTAAAATATTCTAACATATTTTTAATAGTATACGTAAATTAAAATTTCAGATTTATTTTTAAAGTAGTTATGTATTTTCTCTTCTTTTAATTAAATTTATTAATTAAAAAAATGTCATGTTAAAAGAGTGATAAGCCATGGTATTATAACAAAACCTATTTACAGATTAAGAATCTCTATGATAAAGTGTAGGTGAGTATGTTTAAAAAACTTGTTAAGTATTTTTTAAAATGAAAATATGTTTAATTTATATATTAATTCTTTTCAGCAACAATAATAATAATTATAATTATAATTATAAGTTAATTATTTTTATGATTTTTTAAAATTTTAACATATTTGATTAAGTAAATAATTTGATGCTTATCATGAATTGATGCCCATTTACATTTATCAACCATTTACTTTATATAATTACATCAATTTTTCAATTTCCATATATTTTCATACATTCTCCTAAACATATTACATATCTTTCTTTCTTTTTTTAAAATAAATCCTTTTCACTTAGAAATAAAAAATCATAATTAAACTTTTCATTATGAAATATTCTAATACTCAAATACAAAGGAAACATGGTCAACTAAGAGATGAAAGAGTTGTTCAATTAAACAATAACAAATTAAACAATAACACATGTAGAGTTATTTAATTAAATAATAACAAATATCAAATTACCATATGATCGCCCCAAAAATGATGAGATATTCAATTAAATTATAACAAATGTCAAATTACGAGGTAGATTTTTTTTAGAAGATTTAAATCTTAATTGAACTTGATTAGTCTTACTAAGTTTGAAATTGAACTCCATTGATTTAGATTTTTGTTGCGGGTTTATTATTAGTTTAATGTTTCACAATGTAATTTATAATATTTAATTTATTATTAAAAAATTATTTTTCAAATATTTGATGAGACTATAATTAAAAGGTTTTATTGCAATTTTTGCATTACACAATGTTTATGTTATAATTTATAGATATTGTTCAATATTAAATGTCATGTGGATAATTGCCTCACACATTTTATGTCATAGTTTATGGATATTTTTGCAATATTGATACATGATTTATAGATATTTGTGTAGTGATTGAGTAGTCTATCTTATAAACTATATTACATTTTTCCTTATAGCAATACAATTTCAAGCATGAATGTGATTTTTTGTTGTTTAAAATTCACTTTTGAATGTATAAATGGATTCAACACCCTAAAAAACCTCTACGACACTCTAACTATATTGATTAAACATATTAAACTCAAGTTTTTAAAAATCTTTGCCGAATTTTGATTAAAATTAACTAAAAAAAATATTTGCAAGAAAACCATCCAAAAATAACATATCGACTTAGAAGTGATTTCTACTCATAAAAAAATATGCAAATCTCATAACAATTAATTTATCCACTTCATATATCAATTTATTAATTTATGTTGAAACAAAACTATAAGATTCATTTTTCTTAATAATCATTATTAATTTAATATTAATTAATATAAATTATAATATTTCATACAATTTACCCATTCCAACTCTCTAAATTTCTATCAAATTACGAGCTTCGTAATTAGTTGGCAACTATATTTGACAGGTGCCATATTGATGCAAAAGAGTCATCGAAGGAGTGTGAGATCCTAAGTCTCACATATTATGATATTACATTCTAACTTTTGTAATATGAAAAATTGATTGAGTATGAAAAATGTCACATAATGTAATATATATATATATATATATATATATATATATATATATTTTGGGGTGAGATAAAGACTAACATTATATAACAAAAAAGAGAACAATGTCCCAAATCAAAAGTACAACAAAAATTATGTAAAAAGGATTTTCCTCTTCCTTTAGAAGATGTTGTTAGCATAGGTAGAAAATATAACCTCCACAAATACTAATTTGTGACTTGTGTTGGATAGAGCTTCTGTAATGCCATTTTTTCCAGGTATATATATGAAAGAAAGTCACTCTATGAAAAATCTCATTCAGCTTTCAAATTCTTTGCATTTAGTTTATAAATATAGGAGGGATAGAAGAAGTTCGTTGCATTACCCATTATATAATCCCCTTTGAATCTCCATATATCCATTGTCTCTATAAGAAACCATCTAGCACAATATACAACCCACCATAAACCTAGGATCTTTGCACGAGAGTTTGAGCCTACACCAGCACAATATAGGACCCACCATAAACCTAGGATCTTTGCACGAGAGTGTGAGCCTACACCACCACTCCATATGAAATGAAAATAATATCTTGGCTTTAGAGAATGTATGCATCACATTCAAAAATATTATTTATTTCTACCCAATTGAAAAAAGCCACAAGATATCTGCCCCAAATATTTAGTGGTTGAAACTATCTCGATGGTCCCTTGTCAAACAGTAGCCCTGTGTCATTGAAATATGTAGCAATATGAATACAAGTGAATTTTATATTTTTGTGAGAATATTCAAATATAACTTCATTTCAACATCTCCAAATTTCCCGTAAAATAAAGAGTGGAAGTGTGTGATATTATTATATCTAGACATCCAATTCTACAAACAAGATTCTAGAGTATTTGAGCTCCAATCAACATGTATATTTAATATTTGTAACACACCAAACCGGATAGAGACCACAAAATGGAATTTAAGGAAAATATGAACAACATCCTCCTGATCATATTTGCACATAATGCCTCTCCTCAGGCCTATTAAACTGCTGCAACATAAGTTATCCCAAGTAATAATATTATTCTTCCAAGCCAACCATCTGAAACATTTAATTTTAAGGGCGATGTTCCAACCCCATATTTTCGAGTATAATCTTCTTTCGTGAAAATGCGGGGACAGAAGGGTGATGTGACGATAAGCTTCCTCTAGTGAGATCTATCCCATGACAATTTTTCCATCCCACGTGAAAAAATCTTCTTTTTCACTCAATTAACACTAGCCATACAAAATTTATTCACGTACTTGTCCCACGTTTCACCAAATTCTCCAACAAGTACAAGACCCTGAAAGCTTTCCAATTAAGAAGGTAAGGAGGATTTATCATGTGTGATATAAATTTGATTAATGTGATGAATTCCCACATTACAAATACACTTGATAAAAGGAACAAGTCATGAATGATTTCTAGAAAAATCCCTAACGGGATCTATACCTATCTCCACCATAAAACCAGATCCAACATGCCATTTCAAGTTCCCTATCAACCATAATTTATTTTTCATCATTTTTTTCCATATGTATGTACTATATCATGTGGCTCGAGCCCCATCCTTGATACATATCATTGAATATCTATTTCTCAAGTACTTTGTGTTGGAAATACTGAGAGGGGGTGACTCAATATTTCTTTTACAATTTTTATTTTATACCAGTTATGATCACTTAGTTAAATCAGAACACGATATGTACAACAAAAGAATGATTTTATTAATAATAATATGAACACTCCAATCATCTTTTACAAAAAATCATGTTCCAATATGTACAATAACACTTATAATTTCTTTAGGGCTCCAACCCCATATGAAGACTTCAATAGTGAATTACAAACCAGGCTGCAACCTATGCATTCCAAGCTCCAACTTCGTCTACATTAGGACTCCATCGTGTCAACAATTATGGCTCTGACCTAGTTTTCCACAAGGCTCCAACCTTTTTTAAGGACTCGAATCCTCTAGGGCTCCTACCCACTTAATCTACTTCAATTCTCTAAGGTGGTTTCAATGCTTCAAGAGTTTAAATATATTCTTCAACAATTCCTGAAAGATATATCCAAGGGCTTCAATAATGTCTTTAGAATGGCTCTAAAATTTCTCCCTATCCTTCTTCAAAATTGTCCAAGATGAATTGCAAAATGGTTCTTCTACAAGTTTTCAATAAATGTTTCAACACTTCTTCAAATAGAGCTCCAACAGGTCTTGAAGTGTCCTTCAACAAGATGTCTTCAATGAGGCTACAACAAGTCTTCAAGATGCACCAAGCATTACTTCAAAAAAAGACACACACCATTTCACAAATATCTAAAAATCCTACTTCAAAATATTCTTCTCCAAAATTATGTTGCAAGTTTTCTCAAGACTTAAATTTGCTACAACAACTACTACAAGAATTATTCAATAAATTTCCAAGAGTTTTCTTCAATTCCGCTATAACTATGACAAGGGAAAATTTCAAGGATGGAAGTTTATGTTAAAGTTTAGAAACCTTGGCGAATCTTACTAGTACCTAATATGAAAATTGTAAAATTTTTGGTGATATTTTTGTAGAGATATTTAGATTTCCAATGATTTTATATTAGTTGATATAAAATTTTGGCGATTTTTAAGGTAAAATAATCACGTACTATAAAATTTGGGCGAATCATTTAGGAAAGAAATGGAAATTACCGAATCTTTTTTTTTGGAAAAACATGTAAAATTAGCCCACTTGCGAATATTAGCCCTTAAAATTGTCCTTGACTATGACTCAAAGTCTACTCCAAAAGTGTCACAATGTAGCTCGAAAAGATGCCTAATAGAATTCTCTTAAGGGACGCAAAATTTCCAACCAATGTCCTCAACAAATTCAGATCATTTTGCAAGATTGTGTGAATAAGACGACAAATCCGAGATAAACATAGACCACATATAAGATGCCATAGACCCAAAATTTTTATGCCAAAGTTCCAAACTATATGTAAGCCACATGTTTGAATGATATGTAAGACACAATTTCGAATGGCTCAAGAGTAACAGGTATGAATGGCTCAATATAAACATGTTTGAATGTCTCAGGAGTAACAAGTTTGAATTCCTTAGGAGTAATTCATTTGAATTCCTTAGTTGGTCATCCACATGCCTTAAAGTCACAATGTATAAGCCTTAGGTATGGAATTTATGTGCCACGGGTCTAAATTGAAGGTTTGATCAGGGAGATGTATAGTTTTTCATCCAAAGAGGTCTTATCTTCTATATTTTGAGTGATCTAATAAAAAAAAAGGTGAAGAAAATTGGTCCAAAAATGTTGAAGTGTACACCAAAACCCACATAAAATATATCCTTTTCCCAAGTTCACAAGTTGTGAAATTCTTTGTTCTCCTACCTCTCACTCATATCTCCTCTTGTCTCTTTTTTTTGTTGCAAAATTAGATTACCTATTAGAGGAAGCTCTATGCCAAAATATAATGGTTTGATCATATATCAACAATCATGTCTCTTGGGGTTATGTGTGTCGAATTATGTAGGTTCATGTTAGCTTGATTCAAAAATATAATATTTAAACTTGTAAATTCATTTTCTCTCAATCTATGAGGAGTTAAGAGATAAGTAAATCCTTGTTGTAAAGGTATTGATGTCCTTTACAAGCCTATGAAATCGTTTTCTTGAGTTCGTGCTTCCATTGACATCAATAACATTTTTTCTTTAAGAAACATCCCCCTTTGTTATTAATAGCAACAACTTATCATAAATTTCTCCCCTTGTCATCATGTTGCTCATGTTTCCCCCCCTGTCTTCATACTTATCCACTTTTAAATAAATATCAAAGGGATGTTTAGAATTTTCTTTTGTCAAAATATGCTAAGTTACTCCCCCTATTCTTATACTATACTTTGTTATAGTGCTTCTCCCCCTGTCTTCATAATGTTGCTCCTTTTGTCACTTTGTCCTCTTGAGCTTGTGCTTGGATTATCATTATCAATATTCCAATAGATAACATGATAAATGCACATGTTAACAACCAAATACAGATTGGTATTTATGGACCAATAGATAAATGCTTGAAATATAGAACCGTACAAAGACATATGTAACAAAAAGGACCATGTAGTAGGTATATCCATACTTCTTGGTGGCAAGGATGTCAATTATATTATTCTCAAGCATTCATTTTAGTTTATTATGTATAAAGAACCTCTGTATGGTATGTATCATCTGCTTCAAGTGTTTATTTGTAAAAGGATTGGGTTGAAATGATGTTAAGAATATCCAAACAACCATTTTGACCATTTACATCAATGATACAATTAAAGACATTATTAACAAAATTTGGTTGTCTTAAAACATTGAATTTCTTTCCATCGGCTACTTTGTTTTATCCAGTTTCCCATCCTCACTTACAAGCACATTATAAGTCAATTCACTCAACGTTTTCCCCAACTAGTCATTTTTCTCCTACCACCACTTTTGAAAGCCATGAGATTAACTCACTAGATGCTACATAGATGTTTGAAAACATCACATAAGTTGCTGCATTTTCAACTTCTAACACAAGAAGACATTCTTCTGCCCATTTTCCTGGTTCTATTTATTTGTGCACTCTACAGGCACCCAACAAGGATACTCACATAGAAATATCAGATTTTATAGGCATTTTATCAATAAAATCTTGTGCCTTGTCCAAGCACCAAACATGGCCATGAAAATCAATAATGGAACAATAATGCTCCACTACATGTTTCATACCATGATATTTACTGATTTGATCAAAGTAACGCCACCCATCATCCACTAGGACTACATTACAACAAGAATAAACAACACCAATGTAGTTGACATTCTCTGGGTTTGTGTATGAGAGTTGTATTTCTTTGAAGTGTTTGAGGCCCTTCGTGCCACACCCATGCATCTGTGATCATCGCATTCTATAAGAACACATATGGATTACACATTTCATCAAATACCTTGTGTGTTTCCTCAATTTCTACACATCTCTATGGATCAATTTTCCCTCTGCTAGAGCTACCAAATTAGCGCGTGCTAGAAAAAAGATGGAAATATTGTCTAGATTTGGTTTCGCACCTATAACTTGAATTTGGTGAAGCAGCCTCAAAGCCTTATCAAATTTCCCACTATGCACAAATCCTTAAATTATCACATTTCATTACACAAACTCCCTTGAGAATCATAGCATCAGGGATGAGGTTGGAGATAGTATAATGATTCTCTTTGAGAGTCAGATCATCTTCTTTCTTGTACTTGACTTCATAATTTAGTCATATCCTCGCAGGAGTTTTTCCTGGTTCTAAAATTTTTGCACAATCGAATCATTTTGTGAAATAATATTTAAGAAAATATTCCTTGACCTATGTTTCCTATGTCAATGATCTTCCTCTTTCTAATAGGAAAAAATTCAACATCAAAAACTTGGAGGAACCTGGTTTCTGCTAATGATTCCCATATTTGATTAGCAATAAGGATTAATGCCTAGAATATTCAAGTCACACTCAAAATGTTTCTTTTCTAGTTCAACATGCTTTCTTCTCCAAAAAAATTTGATTCTTTCTCCACACCTGGTCGATAACTTCTCAAAATGTCTAGTAACCCAATTGAAGTTACAAACTCGAGCTATATGCCCAACATTATGGAATTTGAAGCATATTTTAGTTCTAGACTTGAATGAGAGAGAATAATTTATGTTGATGAACACATTGGAGTATCTTTCTGCAAATTTACTTCTAGAGAACTCATAAGGACCCTTATAGATGTCTCTGTTGTAACAACTTCCTCACACATTTACCTAAGCGAATGAGTCCACTGGGGTAAACATGTGATGATAGGCTACTATGATGTGATTCAACTCCCAAAGTACATTTAAGGAAGTGGAATTGACAAAACACAACCAAATTTATCTTCCCCAGGAGCTACAAACTCTTTAGAGGCAACCAACCCTTTTAGGTGCTTAACCCTTGAGACAAATTATCTTTTGTAATATGCCTCCTCTCATATCTACCCACATTTTTCGATTTTCCTGAGGTAAGCATGAGCTGAGGGGATACTATAACAATACTCAACCTACTAGATGACCTTAAGGAAATGGAGTCGACTCAACTAGACCTTAATAACCTCTTCCTGATGCCACAGGGAGCCCAAGGGCTGACCCACCCTATGTGGACCTTTGTCCTTGAATGATATAGAATCATCTCATGTTTTAATTTTATGTAATGGTTTAATTTGGAAAATCTAAAATTTTCTAGATTTTGGAATAATTCTAGAATTAGTTAGAGATAAGGAAGTTAGGATAGATTCCTAATATTGAGAGGATTACTCTTAACTTGTTCCAAATATCCATGAAAAATTTTCTCTTAAGAAATTTGAGAGATTTCTTACATCAGAATAAATGGCCATGTACTTTGTTTGTAAAACCCAAGTTTGGTGTGTGAATTAATTTAACAAAGTATATGTTTTATTTTGAAGAATTATCAGATTTGGCTCTATGCATCCAATTTTTTTATCTTTGTATCACAGCGAGATTTGTGACTTTGAGTTAATTATTCATTGTGTAAAGGGGCATGACCTCATTAAGGCTTGCGATGAAGGAATGTGTGAATGAGCCCATGAGTAGACTTATTGTATGAATGCGCGTAGAAACTTGTTGAGCGGACAAGTGCTACATAAATTATATGTGAAGGTAAGCTATGAGAGTAAGGCTAGCATGTGGATGATAGAGTAAGTGGAGCCAGTAGCCCGTGGAAAAAAAACAATGTGCTGAAATAGCCTACAAATTGCATTGCAGTTTGATTGAATGGAAATGGCTCTTCCTCCTACCAGAACAGTGAAAAGGAGTCTGAGAGAGCAGAACAGCATTGAAGAAGAACATCATTTAGAGCAACAAAATATTGAAGAACAATAGGAAATGGCTTATGATGATTGAATCTGTGGCAAAGTGAAGCTTGTGCAACACAAGTTGAGCAAGAGAGTCGGTGAATTGAACCTACAATTCTCTGCATGAGAAGGAACAAAATAAATTTGGATCATGGAGTTTTTAAAAATTTTTTATGATATGGAGCGATGAAGCATGGGGCATTTTTCTATGCGAAGAGATGCTATGTAATGAACCTAAATTTATGATATGGAGCGATGAAGCATGGGAAATTTTTCCATGCGAGGAGATGCTATGTAATGAACCTCATGTACGTACATTTTTCTCTGTGAGGAGATGCTGTAATGAACCTCATGTACGTAAAGGCTGAGAAGAGGAATTAATGTAAGGGGAATTAACTTTTAAAATAAACCACTATTTTAAAAAGCATTCCATACGTATTTATTAAAGGTGGAGATTATTAAGGTGACTTTATATTTATTAATGTTGGATGGTCCATAAAACACTCTATAATATTTAATTATATTTTAAAAGTCATAATATTTATAATTTTTTTTTCAAAGAATTTAATTAACAGTTATTCTCCTTTATTTTAATAAAAAATAAATATAAAGATGGAACATAGAGCTAGAGGACTCAGAGGAGCTTGAATTGGTCAAGGAATACCAATTGTCAACCAAGTTTTACTTGCTTAAGTAACACATATTCAAAGAAGATTAGATGCATTGGAGACGACACAGAAGAGATGTTGACATTGGTGATATTAGTGAAGCAGAAGAAAGCTCAGAAGAAGGAGAAGTTGAAGAAGAAACTATAGAATAGAAAATGGTCAAGATGATCGCAGGAATAAGTACCAAACCAAGATTGGAATGCCTATGTACGAAGGAAATTTAAATCCTGAATAATTGGTTGACTGAATTAGTGCCATGGATAAATATTTCACCTACGAAAATGTAGCTGAAGAGAAAAAGATTAAGTTCGTGGTGACTAGATTGAAAAGACATGTTGCACAATGGTGGGATAGTTGCAAGCCAAATGAAGGAATAGAAACAAAGGGAAGATCACTAGCTGGGATCAAATGATACCCAAGCTCAAAGGTAAATTTCTTCCTCGAGATTATTTGTTAATTATTTCTCTCAAGACGCAAAATATCAAGAAAAAATTCATGTCTGTAAAGGAATATACAAAAGAATTTTATAGATTAGGTATAAGTTCTAGTCATATAGAAGCGGATGATGAAAAATTGGCTAGATATATTAATGGCCTAATATTTGTAATACAATATGAATTGGATGTTTTGTCTCTAAAACCTATTGAAGAAGCCTATCAGATGGCCCTTAAAATCGAAGAAACATTGGCAAGGAAGGAGAGTCAAAGAGGAAGAGGATCATCAAGTAGAGGATAATCAAGCAGAGGATATTTAAGTGGAAGATTTCCCATTGAAAAAGAAGAAGGAAACAATTCACATCAAGAAGAATCATCATCAAGAGGATAATTCAGAGGACAAAGACCATATCAAAGAGGTAGAGGTCGATATTTTGTGGTAAGATGTTATACATGTAAGAAAATTGACCAAAAATCTAGTAAATGTCCATAAATATTTTCTAGTCAGGGTAGCATACATATAACACAAATCGATACAAAAAATGTACAATCCTCTACACATGAAAATGCACCTGAAATGGGTGAATCTTTGATGATGAAAAGAACTTTATTAAAATATTATAAAGAAGAAAAAGAACCTACAAAAAGGAAAATATTGTTCAAAACTGTCTGTAAATCAGGAGGAAAATTTTGTAAAGTCATTATTGATAGTGGGAGTACTGATAATCTAGTATCCACAGAAATGGTAGCAAAGTTGAGTTTATAGAAAACTAAACATCCTACTCTGTACAAAGTTTCATAGTTGCAAAAAGGACATCAGATACTAGTTAATGGGAAATGTGAAGTGAAGTTTCAGATATGATACTATAAAGATAAATTTCTTTGTGATGTTATGCCTATGGATGTGTGTCATATTTTACATGGATGGCCATGGAAATATGATACAAAATAAATACATGATGGAAGGAGTAACACTTATAATTTTGAAAAGGATAGAGAAAAACATGTACTTTTTCCTTTAAAGGATGAAAAGGCACAAGACACTACAAGGAAAATACCCTCTAGCAAAGGTTATAAATGAGGGTTTTAGTGTTATAAAATTGGCCAAAATTGTCAAAAAAACATTTTCTACAACATCTGTTTATGGTTACGGAGGTTTTGGCGGAGCTTTTAATGGAAATTCAATACAACTAAAAAAAAAATGGGCGATCGAAGGTTATTACAGATTTTTTTTTTCATCAATGCGCTACTTTGGCTTTAACGCACTGGTGCGTACATGTAGAATGCACCCCAGGGCGATCGAAGGAGAATGCACTAGGCTGTTAAGGTATAAAGCTGCACCGAGCATAGTGTTGGTGATACAATGCACGAGCTCGTTCTAATTGGTCTTGGGATTTGTGCGGTGCCCATAGGTCTTATCAACACACCAGTTTGTAGACTTATAGAAACACACCAATGTGTAGTATTACAGAAAGGCACCGAGATTTATAATTAGTATCGGTATTTGTGCGGTGCTCATAGGTCGTACAAATGCATCGGTGCTTATAGACACATAAATTTCCTGGTGCACAATATCACACAAACACACCGAGATTTATAATTGGTATTAGTATTTGTGCGGTGCCCATATATCATACAACGGCACCAGTGCATATAGACATAAATACATCGGTGCATCGTACCGCACAAATGCACCAATATTTTTAATTGGTTTTGGTACTTTTTTGGTGCCTATAGGTCATAGAAACGCACCAACGCGCTTCTTAATACAAACACACTAGTGTACAATGACTTACGTCACCGGTTTTCATTTTGTATTTTTTAGAAACATCAACCTATGATAGTGCAATTATTGTGGTTGTTTTAAATTCATTATTCATCAAAAGTCGACACATCTTATAACAATATTCATATTAATTAAATTTTTATTAATGCATTTGAATGTGATGTTTGGATTAATTTTTTATATCATATCATAATTATTGTGGTTTTTTAAAATTCATTATTCATCAAAAGTTGACACATATATATCTTATAACAATATTCATATGAATTAAATTTTTATTAGTGCATTTGAGAATGACAATGGAGAACGCAATAAAATAAATTAAAACATATTTTATGATATATAATATATATGAATAAGATAGACTTCATCATACAAAATGGGACAGTTATTGGTATCCTTTTGTCTTTCAATTGGGACATTATGTCGATTACATTAAACAAAACGTCTGATTCAACAGACATATTTCAAAAAATACAACGCCTTGCTTTGATATCCAAACACAGTGATCATCATTCTTCGCTTGAACTGCTGTCACTGATAGAACTACTTCCATGACTTGGGTTATTTTCAGGAATGTTTTGTTCACGGTGTTGATTGTTTTCTTCTTCTTCACCTTCCATCTAAAAACATAAAAATAAACTGAAATGAGTGTATATACATTGGTGAGAATAATGAAAATTGCAATATTAAATAATATACATCAATGTAAATCGAAAATAAAAATGATGTACCATAGCAAGAATTGACTCATAAACTGTACACATTCTTTCAAAACCATGTACCATGCCATCTTTCAAAATTTCATGTGTTGGCGTAGTTCTATACTTTGTTTCCTAAAAGTTTTATACCCCATAACAAATCATATATTTTATATAAAATATGTTTTTTTTTCTATTAATTATAGATAGAGCTAAGTAAAACAAGATTGATAGATGCTTACAAATTCCACAATTAATTTCTAATATGCTAACATATACTGACAACCCATATTTAACCCAATTTCAATCAATTCGTCTGATGGTTCTTCTTTGTATGTCAGCACCTGTTTGAAGACATTCAATGATTATTTTTGTAAAACAACTTAAAAAATAAAAAAATGAAATCTAGTTAAGTTTTTATAAGGAAGTAACAATTACTCTCAAACTTAGATATCAACCGTTTTCTTCCTTGTCGTCCTGTTTTATGTGCTAAATGGGTTCCATTTTATTTTATTTTCTGCAAGAAAATTCTTGAAAATTAATATTTAATGTTAAATTGTGTATTTATTGTACCTAATGATCGAAAAATTCAATGATTACATATTACATTTGAAGCACGTTGTCGTTGAGACGACTCCTCCTACGATGCATTTTTCTCCATTTCTTTGACCATCTCCTTGTACACCATTTTGGACATTCCTACTGGCATATTTCTAATATCAGCTTGTTCATCTTTTGATATTTTCATAATCTTCCTAAAAATGTACCATGACAATAAAATATTTAATTTTTATATTGATATCTGAAAAGTAAATATAACAAAAGTGATATTTATAAATAATTCTAGATACACATTTAAAGGAATATTACTTTTTCATTCCTTCTTTTTTGTTGTTGTACGTTTTTTCTATTAAAAGTCTGACATGTCTCATTGATCAATTCTCTAGAAACTCTTTCTGTAGTTTAGATAAAATTTGGTTCTTGGAATCATTGGATTGATTTTTGTATTGTAAGTGGAAAGAACACCTATGTATTCATTCCACTAGATCCCTCAAACTTTTGTAAAAGTTTTTCTCCCTTTCGTTAACTTCCAGCACCACTCTAGATGAGCTAAGGAGAAATTAATTTTCATATGCATGTTCTATTTTTTTTCTTTTCTTAGAACAACATTCCTTTTCTAAGTTGTTGGTCCCTGTAGAACATTAAACAGAAGTGAATTAATAGACTGTTTGACACATGTGATCTAAAAATTTTAAGTATATTATTAATGATAATTAAAAAAAGAAACTCATATTGGATTGATAGTATTTTTTCATTCACCTGATTCATCCTTTTGCAATTTTTCCATCAAGCTTTTACGCTCTTCTGGTCCTAGATCAAAAATAATCTTATTGAGCTTCGTCATTTTGTGGCTCTGCATGATACACAGTAAACAATACATATTAGTTAAACTTACATATAGTTCAAAAATAATATTTTTTATAAAGAATTTACAAAGAACTTGTCTTTTTTGCTTTTCTTGATGTGTTATCAGTATTTTTGTTACTTCATCTCTTGTTAGTCATTTCTTTATCAATTTGAAACCTGTACTGTATCATTCATTAATATATTTATAAATAAATTGTCAACTTTTCAAGTAAAAAATAAATCTCAAGTCATCGATGTTCCTTTAATGATGTACACACTGCCGCCGGTGCGTGGGGGTATTACAAATGCACCAAAAAATAGTATAATAGACTGTACAATGTGTGGGGTATAATAAACACACCACACAAATAGTGTAATAGACCGTACAATGTTATCCTCATAACATGGAGCATCGGCGCCCTATTTCAGATATGGTGCACTGATTTAAAAAAAAATGTTTTCAATTTTTTTATTACACAATACTTGCATGGTGCGCTTTACAATACAGCACACCAGTGTGCTAGTTTACGCATGGGCACTGATAAAAAAAATCCATTTTTTTCCAAAAATTCACGCAATGGACGAATGGATTGGGATTCGACTATGCAAGTAGTCCCGTGGGTTGAATGTGAATCTAAAATGAAAAACCCTAATTCTAAAATCACAGAAACAGGGAGAAGAAAGGACAAAAACAAAAAAATGAAGGGTTTAGGGTAAAAATGGATAAAACTACAGAAAAAGTAAAAAAAATAATCAAATTTAATCACGAGATGGTTTGAAATTCTATAATACAGGGTTTGAATCACCAGAGGTTTGGTTTCTGATTGTCTGAATACTTCCGTTCAGACGTATTTCGCTGCTCCATAGTGCCCTCGTGCTCTCTTGCTCCAGCTATGTCTCCTGCAAATATCTGGCCAAAAATTTTAGCAAAAATAGTGAAATAATGAAAAGTGTTAGTATTTAAAGAATTATTTTATGAAATTATATTTTCAAAAATATTTTGCCGCCCATTTTTAAATTTTCCACTTTTTTTTCACTTCAAGAAAATAGAGTTGCGCTTTTTTTATTTGCATTTATTCGTCACCGATGTGTCACTTAATAGCACCACACTAGTGTGTCTTTTTGTAACATCGACACCGGTGCGGTTATATGTACAGTAGCACCGATTTGCGGTTAAGGCACCAAAATTACTTTTAGGTGTGTACACCAAAATTTAGTGAACTCCGACCATAGAAATTGCGAATGAGAATTTTGTTTATTCTTGAGAATTAGAATTATAATTAAAATTGAGAATTGGAATTGGATAAATTCTTGATGGAAATAACTATTCTTCCAATGAATTTTGTTTATTGCAGGAGGTCCCAACTGATTATGTGGAGAGAATGCAATGTGGGGCATGTGAAGATGCAATACTACAGCGCCCAAGTGGGCAATTGTGGCATGTGAACCTATTATAATTAGCACTTAACTATTTGCAACCAATATGTTTTAGAATATAATGATCTGCAGATAGATGGATGGCCTACCAGTAATTAGTACATATAATCTGCAGAAGGGTAATGTTATGGGATAAATGACAAGGAGTCCTTCATTCTGCATTTGTTAGTAGAAGATGACCAATTTTCGACTAGACGATGTAGTTATTATATGTGCAGGCAATGGTTTCCCATAGAAAATGAGTATAGGGTTGAGCAGAGGAAAGACATTGCAAAATACGCTATTACATTAGTTTTTCCAATGGGAAACTGATTTGCAAGTGGAAATATGGTAGTTGCAGGTATCTATGCTTTTCTTCCCACCTAAATGGTCACTGGATTTCCATTTATAATACTAGAATTTTTAATGGTTTCATCCACAGGACCACATCTCAGACATGTTAGAGATGCCATTCAGCTTCAATTGAAAGTTGAAGATGTGATTTTATGTGACGTCAGCTTTGCCGGTAAAAGTTTATGTAAGCCAACCGAAGCTTGGACTATACTCCCAGCTGCTTTTAAACACATTCTGGAGAATATTTCCCTTCATGGGACCTACCAACCCGATCAACAATGTCAATTGATATTTCTCTGCTGTCCTTAAGGGAATGAGAATCCTTCCCTTCATGGTGCCTCTTGGCTTTATCAACTGCCTCGATTGATCTTTCTTTTCCATCAACTCTGCTCTCCATTTCTCCACCATGGGACCACTTAACCCTATCGTCGGCCTCAACCGAATGCTCTATGCTAGTCTCAACATGTACTCCTTTTGTACTCTGTCGATCTTTGTAGCCATCTACATCCCTGTAAGCATATTTGTATGTCTTTATTTTTTAATAACTCATTTTCTCTGTTATAAACTTCTCAATCAAAATTTGAACTCTCGTCTTTTCAAGCCCTCATCTCCTCAGAAAAATTCTTGCCCGCGATTCGAACCCTCCGCTGCTCCAATACTACACTTTATAGAATAACCCTGTTTTGGTGCATGTTGTTTTATAGGCACACCGGGGTTGTTTGTAAAATCGAGTTTTTTTTTTTGGCGTGGTGTTTCATAACGCATCAGTGCGGAAGAGGTTGTGAAGCACCTGTGTGTCTGAGTAATAAGACACACTGGTGCGTGTTATGATGATAAGTGCACAAGAATCTATAAAGTTCTTTTTTTTTTTATGTAAGATCATAATGAAATAATGATAATTCTAAAGTACATGAATTTATTTTCATTATTTTCTAAACTTTATTATGTTACTAAAATTCACATTATTCTAGATTTATTATTTTACAATTATTTACAAATTTGCAAATTTAAATATTTTAATAAAATCGTTTTACATTAATACAAGTAAAATTTTACAAATATTTTACATACAATTACAATTAAAATTAGAATTAGAATTACAATTTTACAATTTCACATACAATTACAATTCAAATTACAATTATAATTTTAATTTTACATACAATTACATTTACAATCAAAATTTTACAATTAAAATCATTTCACAATAATACAATTACAATTTTACAAATATTTTACATACAATTAGAATTAGAATTAGAATTAGAATTACATTTACAATTACAATTACAATTTTAGAAATATTTTACATACAATTAGAATTAAGATTACAATTACAGTTTTAGAATTTAACATACAATTAAAAATACAATTACAATTTTACAATTTGTCATATATACAATTACTTAAAATTACAATTACAATCATTTCACAATAAATTAAATATTACAATTACAATTATAATTTTATATTAAATATTTTACATACAATTACACTTAAAATTACAATTACCAATACAAATACAATTTTACAAGTTTACATACAATTAAAATTTAAATTTCAATTATAATTGCGACATAATATTTAATAAATATCATGGTCATTTAATATTAAATTAATTAATAAACATCATGATCATGATAATCATCGTACAAACATCATATTTGACTAAAAAACACATTCAAACATCAAATTAACATTATATATTAACATCATCACAACACAAACATCAAATATACATCTCATGTCAAATAACTCATGCTATCACATACACATCTATCTACAAGTTAAACATTGAATGAACATATCTAACATGACCTAACAATATACACATCATGATGATCACCAACATGTAAATTAGTACAACTGCAACATGAACATAAAATACATGGACCATATATATATATATATATATATATATATATATATATATATATAATGTTAAAAATATACAACTCTAATATAAATGTAATGGATCAGCCGGTGGTAGTACAACATCAATAGCAGTACTAGTAGAGGCCTACTCAATCAATGGTGCAGCCTCGATGGTCGATGGTCGAGCCTGCTCATGATCATGACTAGCACTAATGGATGGATCAGTTGGTGGTAGTACAACATCAATATAAGCAGTACTAGTGGAGGCCTGCTTAGGCAATGGTGTAGCCTCGACGTTCGATGGTCCATCCTGCTCATGATCATGACTAGTACTGATGGATGTTGTAGGTTGTTGAGTGGACGTGGACGATGGTCCAGCCTCATCTCCATGATGATTGCTACATGCTAGTGGAGCCTCATGCTCATCAGGCATGGCGCGAGGTGAACGAACATGAGATGAGTGGCTGCTTGCGGACTGTCCATCACGTGTTGTGGCTCGACCATGCCTATATCGTGAAACAGTCCTCCTCAGTCATGTAATAGTTGTCATAGCTCCTACGACATGTTGCATTAGGTTGTACATGTCATGCGGGATGCCTCTCCACATCTGTAATAGCCTATCATCAGCATGTATGTCTCTGTAATGAGTGAGCCTGATGCTCGTCTCAACAATCAATGCACTGAATTGGTCGCCCAACTCCATCCTGTATCTAGTATCAAGACGAGCACGCCTAGAAAAAGGCGGTACTGTCACACCAACAGGAGCCTGTCTCTCTGCATTGGCCTCCTGATCATGATCCTTGACATCTGCCATGTCCTGATTGTCATCAGGATCCACACCTGGATCATGTGGTGGTTCTAACATCTCATCGCCATCAAAAGAGCCAATGTCTGCAAAATATATACAAGTACACAACAATAATTAGAGAATTTCATTACACAATTTAATAAAAACAAGTTAAAGAACATGTTAGAATAAATATAGATAAAATAGTAATATTACCTCTATCATTTGGCAGCTCATCATCTATGAAGAGGATGTTGACACATCCTCGCCAATCCAATCTAGCATAAGGACAAGGGACCATAATGAAGGGATGTAGCTCGTCAACACTAGCTAGTAAGTCCAGTGCATCATGCAACATCGTGGTTGGAAACATAGTCTCTCCCCTCTTGGGCATCATCTGCCCCCACATGAGCATCCGGTTCTCGAACATCAGCCTACGAGGCTGCCGAACAAAATCAGGCCTCATCTCTGGAAACCTCTCAAAAAATAAAAAATAAATCTCGGAAGAAAAAGGGAATTTGACCCTCCCTTGTGCATAAACACGACATCTATCTAAGGGCGTACAAAACTGTTGCAAAAAAATGGCAGACCACCTAACAATTCATGGCTCCTGTACTAAAGAATCAACATAATATAGAAGTAGACAACTAATGTATTTCCCATCACTGGTGTTGTGTGAAATGGTCTAAATGAGAAGTGAGAGGCACTACATGTCCTATCTACCAAATGCACAAATACGTAGCTGACCTCCAGGGACCTGAAACTCAGAAGGAGACAATACATCTACTCCAATGTATCTCTGGGAGTAAAATAATTGACTCCCTGCTACATAACTAGCTAGAATATCTAGGAATGAGGGAAAATCCACCCCTCTCTTTGATAGCCCTGTAATGAAATAAATATCCTCCTTAGTGGGTGTGTACCACTGGTCAGGAGCAACCTGGAAAGCCTGTTGGTGGGCATTCCACCTGTGGATAAGATGTCTCAAAAACACACTATGGGCCTTTAGGGAAGTAGCCTCTTCATAGAAATTGAGAAGGCCTACCTGCCTTAGGAGCCCTTGGGTATCTGCTATAATAGGGCGAGGGTACGCATCTCTCTCCCTCTCTCGTGCCTCCCACTAGCGAAGCAAGTCATACTTCTCTACCTATTGTCGCTATTTTTCCTCCTCTTCTCTCTGAATCATTGACATATTAATATTTTTTTTTATTAAATCAGACATGTATTTAGGAATATACATATATAATTTTTTTTGGAAAAAAAAAACAGAGCAGTCGGTGCACCAAAAAAATAGTCATGCACCGGCTCCGGTGTAGCTTGTGTTTGTAGAGCATTAGAGCCGGTGCCCCAGATGACATAAAACACATCATATGCGGTGCAACTGAGATTTTTTCAAGCACCGTTGACTATATATACTGTCAAAAGAGCAGTGCATTGACTAAAATATATGCCTCGGTGCGTATAGTCGTGTCAGTGCACCGACTTCCTCACAAATTACATAGTCAACAATGTGGTCTTCTACCTAGCCACACCGTTGACCTTGTCGGAATGTCGAATGCAGTGAGCTGACAGACACCGGGGTGGATATATCCATCAACGCACTACGTTGCTATTCCCATGGTCAACAGTGCACCCGGCTACATGACTGGATCGAAACTTTTTTAAAATGTTAAAATAATGTGGGGCACCTTTCAGTACCGCCCCAGACACAGTGCAGATACCATTAGTATCGGTTGCAGTGCAGCATGTAAATTTTACAGGCATCATCGCTTATCGGTGTGAGCTGAACGGCTCATGCACACCGCCCGACAAAAAAATAAATCTTTTTTAATGGTTAATTTTAAGGTTATTTCAAATTCTAATCTGCTAAAAAGCTTAATTATGGAAAAACTAGAAAAATACCTATACATTTCGCCATCAAGGAGGCATATTGGCTGTAGAATTTGCAAAAGAAAATTTTCCCACCATTTTGCAAAATGCAAGCTAGAGATTGGTGGCCAATGCACAACAGCAGTGTGTGCAATGGGTGTAATGGGAGCACTGATGTCAGGGCAGCTCAGAGAAGGAGAAATTGCACAGGTGCTTGAGAGATCTGGAGTACTGAGAAAAGTGAAAAATGCGGTTTTTTGGCTGTAATAATTTTTTTATTTAACCCTATTTCGGTGCACGGGGTTTTATAGGCGCACCGGTGCGGTTTGAGATTTGGCACGTTGTTTTATGATGCATCGGGGTTGTTCCTTAACACCGCACTGAGCTATTTTAGTTTATGCATGGTGTTTTATGATGCACCAAGGTAGAATATTCGTGAAGCACTGGTGCTTTACAGTATTAGGACGCACCGGGCATGTGTGTACGGAGCACATGGTGTCTAGTGTGCCAATGTTTTGGACGACTGGTGCTTTCTCTTGTAGAGGACACTGGTGATTGAGAGTAGAAAAGTGAAAAATGCGGTTTTTTGGCCATAATTTTTTTTTTATTTAACCCTTTTCCAGTACACTAATTCTAATATAGGAACAAGATGCTGACAATTTCAAAAATGATTTGTCAAGAGGGAAGTTCGAGTTCCACATGTGCAGGATAGGGGTGGTTGATAATATTTTTCTCACTAAGAGGGAGTGTTGAAAATGGAGTAAGAAATTCTCAATTTGATTTTGCCTTGATTAAATTGATAAAATTTGAATTTCCACATCAACATAAAACTTGGATGCAATTAACTTATGTGACATGGCTTGTGTCCCCCATTTTACTTAGTAAATTTGAGTTGGAGGAATTAGAGTTTAGCTAAGCATGTGTTAGCGCTAATTTGTAGCAATCAAACTTAGTTATCTCAATTTCCTTTTCAGTTAAACTAGTTCCAACTATTGGAGGAACTAGTGGAAGGTTAGTTGTACAATGTGTTCATTCAAACACAATGATCATCCAGTTAACTAATCAATCAACCCAAAATAACTCCAGAGTGCATGCAGCGAATTCGAGTTATCCAGTTGTGGTGGAGATTACAAGGAAGTGTAACATCAGTTGTAGACTAGTCTTGAGTGTACAGGTGTTGCATGCATTCAAATGATTAGCCTTGGGAATTTTGCAATCCATTTTATAAAAATTTCTAAATAATAGGGGCCTAATTTCTCAAGCAATTGCACAAGGAAATATGGGCTCAAGAAGAGGTAGAAATTGACTAAGTCTAGTTCATAGGTTCTCAATGAGCGCAGAGATAGGTTATTCAATCGAAGGTTCTACTCAATTGTAATATATCTCTATTCATTATATTAGCGTAAGGAATTAGGTTTTTTAACAGATTTCTTTCCCTGGGAAAAATATTGTATGCATGTGCATTATTTCTTATTGCATGTCTGAAATTTTTGTTCTAAATTGTGAATTAACTTCCATAGAGCAGTAGAGTAAATTTTTGTCTTGTGATTTTGATTAAAACTTCATAAGCAGTTGCAAATATTCACCATAATTTATACAAGAATATTAGAGGAAAATCATAGAATATTCGTTAACAGACAATATGCCTACTTCAAAATATCTACGACAAATTTTTTGACAAGAAAACACTGAGAATAAAATATTGGATTATGGAAGCATTAGCCACAAATTTCACAAGGGTAGTAATTATGTCTGTACGTGTGGAGGTAGATGGATTAAATTTTGCCTTCGCTGGTGCAGTTGTTGGTGTTGTTGGGTGCAATACGTCTAAACATAATTATTTGAGCTAGATTCGGTTTTTATGCTAATTCTCAATGATATCAGGGATCTCTACCAGTTTTTTGTTTCAAGGTACACTAATAATAATTTATTTTCCACTCTTGCTATTGGTCTACTCTATGGTGTATCTGAGACGCACTAGCTGGTTGTTTACATGGTCTTTATTCTAAACCTTTTGTCCTGTGGATTTTCCGGCTCATTCTCTAGTTTGGGATTGGTTGATCAGGGAATTTTCAAGGATATTAGATGCTACATGTTGGTCTTATTTGTGATCTATCTGAGACACGCCAGCTGTTTGTCTTATGTGGTATTTCTTCTGAACCTTTTCTCCTATGGATTTTCCTTCTCCTCTCTATTTTTGGATTTGTCGATTAGGGTTTTTTTGAGGATCTATATTGCTACGTAAGTGCATTCATTTTGGTTTGTGGAGTTGGTAACATATTTGAATCGTGAATTCGATCATGAAGGAGTCTCTTGGGATCATTAATTGATTTAGGGAGATATTTATTTTCCAAGTTGGTCATTAATGATATGAGGGACAATCCATTAATGGTTTGTGTTATTAAATATCTTTGTTGATTATATCCTTGATGAGATTTTCCGAAGGACATTTGTTGATGGATATTGGACAGTCTATTGTATTTGAAGGGGTGTCCTAATGGATTGAGTTGGTGACAACCTACATCAAGTGGGGTCTATAATTTATAAGTGACATTAATTTACCTTGTTTACATATTTTATCAAGGTTTTTTCAGACACTACTACATAAGGTATTTTTTGGTAATGTTATCTACTTTGGTGCACATATAGGCGGGATTGCAGAGTGTCGGCAAAGTCAGATGTACAATTGGACTTTGTATCTATTGATATGATGTCAGTTGATAATGACGGAAAATGGGATGGTGACATGCCATTACTCGATGTGTTGGTACATGTGACTATTGAGGCGGAGAATCATGGCTACCCCAAGTAGAGATTCTAGCCCTTTGGGACATATCCTGTGCATACAACTATACACATAGGTTACCTGTTCTATATTGGGGCCACATTTATGGTATTATTGACCTCTTTGGATCAATATTTGGACTCCTTATGAATAATACTAAATCTCATATGATTTATTCTTACCATATTAATTATCATGTTAATTCATAAAGGGGGAATTAAAATTGTGAAAAATAAATCCAATATATTATAGATATATGGGATGGAGATTTTGAGTAGAGGGTTATAGGTTTTGGAGGTATTCAAATGAGTATTTGGTAAAACTAGGGGATATCTACTAAAATAGGCATGGATTGTTTATCTCACCACTTGAAAGGATGTTACGGGTTCAAAAAACCACATGAGGGAGAAGATTATACGTTAGTAGTACTTTTTTACAACTTTTAAATAAAATGTGAATGGAGAGGACTTTGTGAAGGTTTTTTGCCAGGTTCAAGGGTCTATAGGCTTCGATAGTTTATCAAAATGGTGGAATGAGGAGGCGTTATCCAATGCAATTTGGTTAGAGGAGGTGGATTCAGTTGTAGGCTTGGCCGTCATGAAGATGCTAAAGGTTGTGAGGTTCGTTTTGGCAGTTGATGAGGACAATGACATATGTTCTTCAATAAGGAAGAGTATATTAGAATCATCTTGTTTGGAAAGATATATACAAAACAAGGGGGCACTCAAAAATGAATTTGTGCCTTTCGATGCTATCATCGATGACATTTCCTCTTCAATGAGTTGTCGTGTTGGTTAGCTGGTGCTGGGGCACAATATGATGGAGAAAATTGGGGATGCGGTTCGAGGGTGTGAAGGATTTCGTGATGCCATGGGCCCTGCAGTCCTTTTTCTTTGCTTATTAGCTAGTGTGGGTTGTTTTCTTGCATCATAGTGGCCATGGTTGGGGCTTCAAAATTGTTTTGGTTCCTATCATATTTTCTATGGGTTATTCCATGGCGGCTCTATTGGTGGTCTTGTGCCATTTTATTCATGGTTACATGTTGGGTTTTTTCCCTATTTTTTAATGATTTCATGCCTATCATTGGGAATTTGAGAGATGCACCCTTTTCTAAGGATTATTTTACGTAGGCCTATGCGCCTATTTTCTAGATTGCAGGTAAGAAATTTTACAAATGGGTCAAGGGTGTTTAAGGCTATTATAGTGGTTTTAGGTCCTATATTTTGAATCTGGATTCTGATACCATGTGTGATTCCTAAGACAATGTATAAATAATTCTTAACTACCATGTTCCCATGTTACATTTTGTATATTCATTTGAACTAACATCATTTTAAAAGCATGTAAATATGTATACGTAAATATATGTACACACACATACACATATAATATTCATAAAGTAATTTAGATAACACCAACAGTAACAAGAGTACTTGGAGTTTGTGAGGTTCATGAAGCCGCTTTCCTTCCCATAACCTTTAAGCCCACTTGACTGAATTTGTAAGCCAACCAACTAGGAACAACCTTTCTGACATCCTAGCCCTAGGGAACCTCCACAAATTCCCTAAATCTATATGCCCAAGCCCTAATTTCCACCCATAGTGTTTTCAAACCGTGTGCTTAAATCATCAGGTTCCTATCACCTCTCTTAGCCTCCTTAGAGAATCCTTAGTATTCAAACTATTTCAACTTTATTCCTCTCCTCTCTCCCCAAAACTTCAACAAACCCAAATATGACAAAATGGCCAGAGCTCCTTCTCCTCATACTCTCCTTCCAAGACTTATTCCCTATCCTTCCCCAAAATATGTATTCCCCATTAATGGTTCACCTACCCATTCTTAAGTCTCATAACTGGCATTCTCTCCCCCCTGATCAAATAATAAGAATTAGTACATGATAAATAATCAAAGATTTTTAGTTATTTAATCAAATTCAAAGAGTCATGAGAGGGCCAAAATTTATTTAACATTAAATTATTCATAAGGTTATACTTAAAATAATAATTAATCTTAATCAATATTAACACTAATCATAAGCTTAATCATTAATCAATCATGTAGCATAATAGACGATAGAATACTAACATATCCATGTGAGTTATGTGTATGTAGATAACATACACATACCTTGAATATATACTAATAATACCAATAAGAAATTACCAAGCAATCAATATTTCAGTAGGTAGGATAATAACTAATCATAGCATAAAATGGTTGGGGTGTGGGTGTTACAAATGGCTCTGTTATATTTTATCATATATATATATCATATATATTATTAATATTTAGCTATTACTTAGCAAATGAACTATTGCTCATTTCATTTTTCAAAAAATGTTTTTCTTCACTCAACGATGTATTAAAAGTTCTAAGGGAGGTTGGTGGTACATTTTCAATCCCCATATGTTTACCCCCTTTCTTGGTCTTCAAATGGAGCACAATAGTAACTAGAAACTAAAATACCAACTAGTAACCCTTAGGGAATTAATATGATTCTGTATTGAGAGCTCTATGAACTCTTTTGCAAGAGAATTTACCAATTCAACTAATCCTTATTGCTACTAGCTCTTAACTAAACCTTTGACACTTAATTATTAAAACCATTCAAATGAAAAACGTGTACAATTAGTGGTTGATATATTATAATTTATCAAATAACTTAACAATCACAATATCAATTAGTTAATAAGGGACAATTTTATCAATGACATGAGGCCAAATATTATTGAAGTAGCTTAGTTCTATGGTGTGCATGGAAACTGTTTTATACCTCAATGCATTTTATTTTTCCATTTAATCCAATAGGTTCCTTTCTTGAGAAATATCAAGCACTAAGATTTATTAACGACTTCTAAATATATAAATCTCCATAGTGGAATGATATTTGTTCATATTGGAATTGCAGTCCACTAGTTCTACCTATTAGGATTAGTAAAGACACTTCAATAAATTTAATATATCAATTCAAATTACACAAGTAACACCATATAAAGAGAAAAAAATAAATTGAGGTTAGCTATTATCATATTTGCATTGAAATTATACATTTTTTTTTAAGTCGGGCAAGTTTAGAAAAACAAATTTACTTTCACTACCGAAAAGGGGCAAACAAGAAGTTTTTTTTTTGCAAGAAAATTCCAAATACATGATCATATTAGTTTAGTGGTTGTCATTTATTAATATGAATATGCAATTCAGAAATGGAAATAACATCCAAATGAGAGACCATGATATTAACAAACCTTGAGTTGGTGTGAGATTTCTTCCTTCTACCCTCATTTTCTTAGGAGTTTTTCCTATGATATGATGAAGCATGTATCCCAACATAAACTAAACTAAATTAACACCCAATTTTACACTACTTGTAGATATTATATCTTGTACCAAATAGAAGTAGTCCATTATCATGACCCTCCATATCAACATTTTCTTCAATAAATATCTTAGGCATGAAAGTAAATGAGCTCTTCCATATAGTTAGGTCTTTAAAAGCTGCCACCATATTTACATGTATATTAGATCTTTTAAATATATTATGGCAACCAATTGTTAATATTTACACTAAAAGTATCTATGTATAGAGTTGACCGGGAAAACACTGTTCATCTTTCCATTTCCATCTTCCTAGCAAATCATTTTTTAACACGTAGTGACAACAATATTTGGTTATGGTACTTGGATTTTTGCGTCTTATCATGTTAGTACAGCCGAGGTGGTCTCTCTCTCCTGGCCAAGACGAACCTGATGATGATGATGGATTCTCAAAGAAACTCTTCGGAACCATAGACGTGGCGGTAGGTTACCAAGCGCCATGAATCTAGAGAGCATATCCTATTTACAAAGGGAATTATTGGTCATATCCATTCCACCCTGAAGAACGGAATCCAGGAGAAGTGGTGTACAACTTCCACTGCTTGGGTTAGCCGCTTTCTCGAGCCGTTGAGCATCCTTTTTACCTTCCACACCAATGATATCGGCGCAGTAGATCTCGTAGCGCTTAACTCGGTCGCCACAACGAAAGTCTTCCAGAACTATGAAATAGGAAGCCTCACATCGAGGCAAGTCGGATAGATTCCGAACGCAATTTTGCATCAAAGGTGAAACGTTGTAGAAGATTATGCAAATCCACGCCACTACCTTTTCACTTGCCTCATCTACAATTGACAGGAGTCGATCCGTGACTTCCTGTATAACTCGTAGAACAAAATTGCGAAGTGAGTGGGAGTTAAACACGTTGAAGGAAATCCTCCCAAATCGTGAAGAAAGGTTTCGTAAGACAACTTATGATATTCATGTGTATTACTTTCATATTCACTCAATTGAGACAAGAACATGTTTATGACCGTCATGAAGTTATAAAAATATCCATTGGTGGTTAACTCGATTCTGTTGAGTAAAAAATATGAATAGAGATCTAAGTCCTTATGGTGATGTACTCGCTTCTTTTTTCTTCATATGTTTGAGATGTGCGAACTACACATATGAATAGGGATCCATATGACAGACATGAAACTGTCAAATTTTTTTTCAAAGATCCATATGTTTAATTGCACTTTCGCATACAATAAGGTGATTTAATTCTTCATAACCATCTTTCCATCCACTTCGCATATTTGCAAGTATTTTTTGAAGTCACTCTGCAAGGAGGATTGCCGTCTGATGTGGTCTCATTTGGGGACAACAAACTCATCGCGAGAGAATAGACTACTGGGGCATCCCATTTAGATGTCTAATTTTCCATCACACGGGTCATCTACAAAAAACCTGTCCAATGCGTTACTAGAGAAGGGATCATTGCAGAGAAGGCAAACACCTCACAAGATGGAAAAAACAACAAAAAGGAAATGGCTCTGATTATGGTAAGACAACTCCCCTTTCCAACAACTCTGTTAAATCAACCTCATCTGATCTTCACTCTACTTCTCAAAAGATTAATAAGACCAAGAATAAATCTGATAATCTGGACATTTCTCTCTTTCAAAAATCATCTTCATCTCATAAGTCCATCCCACCACACTATGAAATTCCACTTGATGAACCACAGGGTGTTATAATATCAGATCTTCATGCCTTGCCATGGCATCTTCTCATATGCGAACCGTTAGAGGTGTCTCCTTCTATGCCACCACTTGAACAGGCCTCTCCAACTTCTCCAATTGAACCGATTCCACCACTTTGTCCAGAATCACCTAAAAATATTATACTGATTCCCCCACTTTGTCCAGAAGCACCTAAAAATATTGTTGACAGCGACTTAGAGGCAATTCTACACAACCCTTTGCTAGACTTAGCAACACTTACAGTATATGGAAAACCATCTACTTCTTCTGGTCTACACATTTCTCCAGAATCGGCTAAAAATATTACTGTTCGAAAAACCTCCAAAAATGGGTCCAGACATTTTAGGGGTCAAATGAAAACAAAGTCATTATTTTAGGGTGAATTGATTGACCTACATGATGTGCCAATTGTGTCATCAGCTGATCTTCGGGGCCTTAGAGCGGGCAACCTCAGTGCGTCTCGAATATGATGACTATCTTACCCTTAAATATCAGAGGGGTAGGCGGATCCTCAAAAAAACTCTGCCTGAACAAAATGTTCTCTGATTTTCTGCCATCGATGATTCTTCTCCAGGAGACTTTATGTAGTAGGACAGTTGCAATAGAGGTAATTCTTAAGATTAGACCAAACTGGAACGCTGTGGGGGTGGACGCAGAATACGGGGCAGGGGGATTAATAGCAGAATGGGATCCTTCCATTTTTAGCCTTAGAGCTTACAAGTTTTTTGGAGGTATTCTACTCTATGGAAATATCAGAGGGTTGGGGGAAAAAATTCATATTGTTAATCTATATGCTCCATGTAGAAATCGAGCCTCCTTCTAGGATCGAATGGATAAATCCAGTATATTGAATATCAAATATATAATGATTATTGGGGACTATAATGCTTCTCTCTCGGTGGATGAGTCCTGGGGTGACAGGGCACAGAGGGATCCTTTGGCTGATAAGATTGGAAAAATATTATTGGATTTGGGCTTCATCGACATCAAGGCATCTCCTCTTGTCCCTACACAGACGAATAGACACAGTGGCCATAATTTCATCGGCAAACGTCTTGACCGAATTATGATGAAGGTTCCTCTCAATACAATGCTAGGAAATGTCAGAACAGTGGTTATCCCTACATGCTCATCTGATCACATGACTATCTCTTTAACGTGGAAACGGGAGCAAAGGACGAGTGGAATCCCCTTTAAATTCAATAGAATTTGGTTACAAGATCCAGCATTCAATAAATTGGTGATTGAATATTGGAATCAGGAGGATAAGGTCTCTGGCCTTGATGGATGGAGAAAATTCACAGATAAGCTGCACAGACTAAAATCTATTGTAAAGACTTGGCACAAGGATAAGAAATCCAGTCTTGATAAAGAGCTCAGGGACATTGAAAATAAAATTCAACAAATATTTAAACAAATGAAAGATTCGGCACCTGATTCTTTAACATTTTCCACTCTCAAAATGCTGGAGACAAGAAAGTTTGAAATACTAAGGATACAAGAAACAACATGGAAATTAAAAAGCAGAGTGCAATGGCTGAAAGAGGGCAACCTTAATACTAAGTTTTTTCACAATTGTGCCAATGGACGTAGGAACAAAAACTCTATCTAGAATATTAAGGCGGTTGATGGCTCGATGAAGTATACAAATTCTGAAATACAGATTGAGGCATTCAAATATTTCTCTGACTTTTATAAAGCTGATAATGAGATTGACTCGCTAAATCAAACATGGTTTTTACAGTACTTATCACTTATGTTTGACTAGGTAGCAAATGAAATTTTGGAAGCAAAGATAACCAAGAAAGAGATTGAATCAACTTTAAAGGATTTCACCCAGGACAAAAGCCCTAGCCTGGATGGCAGGTCGGTCGAATTTTACTCACACTTATATGATTTAATGGCAGATGAGATCCTCACGGTGGCCAAACAGATTAGAGTAATGGGTCTTGTTCCTGCTAATATGAATTCAACTTTTCTAACTATCATTGCAAAATCATCTTCCCCTGAACAGTTCTCAGACTATAGGCCTATTGCACTTTGTATTGTAATATACAGGCTAAATTCTAAAATAATCACAAACAGAATCCGAGCAACCTTATCATCTAGGATTTCAAAAGAGCAATTTGGATTTCTGGGTGGAAGGTCCATACATGATGTAATCGTGATTGCTCAGGAGGCTCTTCAGTCGATTCACATAAACAAATATGAGGGAATCATCATGAACATTGATATTAAGAAGGCATTCGACTCTACTGATTGGTCTTTTATTCGACTTATTCTCCTCAAGATCGATTTATGAATGAGGTCGCTCAGGTGGGCTATGGCCTGTATCACCTCTGTGCAATATGCAGTCCTCATAAATGGTATTCTGACTGCATTCTTTGGAGCTGAAAGGGGTCTGAGGTAGGGATTTTCATTATCCCCCCTCATTTTTATTCTAATCATGGACTGCTTCAGCAATGTTATGAAGATGGAAGAGGAACGAAGATACTTCAAAGGTCTACCTTTCTCCCCTTCGGTAACTATCATGCACTCACTATTTGTTGATGATTTATTAGTATTCAGTATGCTCAATAGAAATCAATGGTTTTATTTGCACTATATCCTCATCTGATTTCGACATGCCTCTAGGCTTTGCATCAACAATGACAAATCCCTTCTTATATACAACGAGGGTCACCTGGAGGAAATAAAATTCATAGCAGCTTTTATGGGAAAAAATAGTCGCCATATTTCTAAGGGACTCACCTACCTAGGTTTTATATTGAAGGCATGCTCTTATACTACTGCTGACTGGATCTGGCTTGTCGAAAAGTTCAACAACAAGATAAACAAGTGGAAAAATAGATCACTTTCGATGGGAGGTAGATACATATTGATAATGGATGTTTTGTCACAATATGTTGTCTACTGGTCGTACCTTTATTTCCTCCCGGCATACATAGTAAAAAAAATCAATTCTATGATTGCAAACTTTCTATGGGGTACATCTCCTAACCACACCAATATACATCTTTGCAAATTGATCAAAATATCAGTTCCTAAAAGAAATGGAGGCTGGGGATTACTAAACATTAGATCTTTCGCCAATGCTTTATTGATAAAATCCCTTTGGCACGCTCTTAATTGTGATGGAAAATGGTCAAGCATCATTAGACTTAAATACATACAGAGTGACCCATTAAAGCTTCTTTATTCAGGTGGATCTATCAAGGCGCGTCGGGCATTTGCAATTTGGATTAGTTTTTGCAAGATCATGCCCTTGCTGAGTCAAAGACTTGCATGGAAATTTGGGAATGGGTGTAATATTTTCATTGGGATTGACAGGATATTTTCATCCTCTAAACAATATCAGATAGATGAACACGTATTACACAAATTACAGCAGACAGGCATATTTACTTTATTGGACATTATCCTCTGCTGGTCCCTTGATGCTCCCATTTGGAAATCTGTAAACAGACTGGGCATATATGGAATTGATCTACTGGCATGGAACGATTATAAAAAATTTCTACAAGGACTAGGACTATTGTATAACAGAAATGGTGACCAACTGACTTGGAATGGAAGAACATCTGGATCGGGCTTAATTGTGAAGGACATTTATGAAAGTCTCATTTAGCCAAATCCTTCTGCTGTGCCGTCTCCCTTCTACTTTGCATGGCATCTAAATATTCCAAAAAAGATTGTATTATTTACCTGGCTATTATGGAAAAATAAAATATTGACTTGGGATGTTTTATGTAGGCGGGGCTTTATGGGTCCTGGAAGATGCCCCTTCTGTCGATTGCAAGAAGAAACCTCATCACATCTCTTTTCTACTTTCCCTTTCAGCCTTTTGATTTGGATGCATTTCTCAGGTGTTATTCGCGATTCATCTTAGCAGCCTTTTGATTGTATACAATCTATTACATCATGGGCTGGAGTCGCATATCCATTAAACACTACACCTTTCTATGTTATATGGGAAATCTGGATTGCCAGAAATCGATGTATTTTTGAAGATTCCCCTCCTCACTCTGCCTTGATCATTAAGGATATCTCGACTTGGATCAATATAAATTCATGCATCATCTCTGATATAAAAGATATTTCTGGACGAATTAGACCTCATTAGATCATTCTCCCAGCATTATTTTTCGATGGTGCATGCATCAATGGAATATGCAGCTGTGGGGCTTGGATTCGTCTTCACAACAACGACCACTATCAAATCCATTGGAACGGGCACTCTGGCTCAAACAACAAGGCTAAAATTATGGCACTCTGGGGAGGCTTGTACATTGCATATAATCTAAAACTCTTAGATATCTATATATACGGAGACTCGAAGATTACGATAGATGGGATCAATGATCGCTGTAATTTGCAAATCCATCGTTGTTTTGGTTGGATTCAGAGAATTAGAAATATTCTACAGAAATTTCAGTCATATAGTATCAAACACATCTATAGAGATTTGAACACTAGAGCTGATAAGCTATCGAAGAAAGGACTGGATAGTCCTTCTGGAGAGTTTCATATTCATCTCTACAGGGGTTCCCTTTGCCTCGACACTCGAATACTCCCTATTCCTTAATAGTCAACAGATGATGGCCTGTTTTCTAATTTGTTTCTTCGATGTTGGGTGCAAGCGAGCCCTCTTATGCAAGCAAGGCTGTTGGTGGCTTCTTGGCATTGCTTCATCAGACAAGATTCAATTCCGAATCTCGTTTTTTCTTCATTTAGGCATATGAGAGATCAGTCTCAGAGATCACTCAGTATCTGAGTTTCAGTTGTTTCTTGTATTGTGAGGCATTGAATTCCAGTAAAACTGGAGGCCATTATGGGATTTTCTATTCATGGGTGGCTCTAGTAAATGCTTAAAGAATGCTTAGAGGATTGTGTATCTAATTGCTAGATTCTTCGGGACTAAAATTGGGTGTAATGTCTTATTATGTAATCACTCGTATTTGATTGACTATGAACTGTAATACTATAGCATTTTTTTCTTACTGAAAAAAAAAAAAAAAAAAAAAAAAAAAAAAAAAGAAAGAAAGAAAGAAAGAAAGAAAGAAAGAAAGAAAAAAAGAAAAAAGAAAAAAAAGGGGGGTATTTTTTTAAGGTTTCGGATAGCATCACGATAAAATTGCAGAGTAATCAGTTGCAAATTTTCTTTAGGATAAAGGAAGTTTTGCGAGCGAACACTTTTCTTGGAAAACAAAACAATATTTTGGAGGAGATGAGATAAGCTTGGTTGACATTTCATTGAATGGTGGTATGTTTTCGTTTCTCAAAAGCCTTGAGAAAGCTATGGATATTGTTTTAAGAGATTTGGAGTAGGTGCTTTAAGAGATAGAGGTGAAGATCACCCACTCATTCACGCATTCACTATTTTCCGCTATTGTGAAAACAAGAGCATGTTTTATTAGTACATGCAATCATTTTACATCATCAACTATAAGGTGATTCGACTTGTAGTGTAATCATTCGACATTCTCATATTACTTGATCGAGACATAAGTAATGGATTTAGTCAGGGTTTCAGAGAAAGAGGTTCATTCCTGGACCATGATCAATCCAGGTAACAAAAAATATGGTCACTAGCTCACTTCCCCTATAGATCAACATTCAATGCTTTCACCCGTAAACAATGAATCAAAATCCCAATTGATCAACCTGAGCCAGGGGCCAGCCGACAGGTAGGGTGGGTGCCTTTGTGAAGCACATGGATGGATTGATTCTCTATGGCCGATGGAGTGAAAAAAGTGATGCTTGATCTAGCCAGATAACTATAAATTCTATCCTCTGGGATAGCCATAGAAATTCAATCCTCTAGCAGAGCCATATTAACATCAACAACTACTTGGAGAAATTCAATCCTCTAGGAGAGCCATATTAACATCATCATTTACTCCGAAATTTGGTGAAGCCATGTCGACCTTATACATTGAGGAAAAAACATATTTAATATTTCCTTGTGTTTCTTTGATCAAGTTCAATTTTTCAATCTTTATGGTTTCATGCCAAATGGTATATAAGTTTTTGGCTAATATATCTCATAAGGCCATTTGTTTTTTTTCAATTATGTCTTCTATGTTTCGAAATGTGTTCATTCCAATATACAATCCAAAGATTTAATGAAACACACTTTTATATATTACTTAATTCTAAAATATTATAAAATTAAAAATATTTGTTGTGTAGCACAAGGAATAATAAATAAATTTCATCATGCTTTATTATTAGGAGCCAACCAAACTAGTGCAATTTTTTAGGAGGATCCATTGTGGGGCTAAGGGGACAAGTCGTTGGGTTCTAAGGTCTAGATGGACATTTATTACACATCATGACAAAAATCCAAGGTTGTCATCGCCATGAGGCTGAGAAAAGCCAGATAGATTGATGTGACACACCTCCGAAAAGGTTTATCAACACTTTGTGCTCATTCAAGGTTTGTGAGCAATGGGATTTCCTTGTGATTTTTGCATTGAAGCATTTGACAAGATTTATGTGCATGGATTCAGTAGTTGCCTGTGTCAATAACGAGATGATCTTCCTAAATCTTCTTTTCCTTCAGTGTACCTTTGCACCTTTAGGGGAAATTGCTAGTTTATCGTTTTCTATGCAAAATCATTAGAGAAGTGGGTGGACATGCAAATGACCTTTTTTGTGAAATATTACATGAACTATAGATGATGAAAATCAATGTCACTCATCAATTTATCTAGTTTTCCTTGTGCTAAAAATATAAACGTACCATTCCATAGGTGAAGATATTAATAAGATCCTCGTAAAGAAACCATTAATGAAGATGATCCCAAATAATAAGAAAAGCACCCTTTGTCAAAAGCATCTTCATCCCAACATGACCTCTCACACTACTATGTGATATTGCATATATTTCCATTATTTATGCTTATGGATCTTATGTCATCCTAAAATTTAGTGATGCAAATAAGGGAGGAATACATCGTCCAAACAATATTTTCACTCCTTACATGTAAATCTTGATATTAAATATGCATTAACCTTTTCCATAATAGTAATGGATATAAAAATGCAACATGAAAAAATCTGATTCTTCTAAATGAGAACCAATTGTAACTCTAACAACCTTTATATTTTTCACGATTAAAAGGTGTTTTGTTTCAATTTTTTTTCAAGTCGTACTTTACATGTATATTCCTATAGTTGTTCAATAATTTGTTCAATACACTCAAGTTTCCCATACCCCTTTTGATTTCCTATTCTTGCTACTCACTCAATTGATTCGGCAGGCAGGAACCCATAACCAAAGGGGGGAAATGGAGACCAGATTGGAGATTTCCAAAAACCATAATAGCTATTGTCCCTCATCATATTGACATGACTAGCGGGGCCACAAGATTTTCTATCAGCATCCATGGTGTGCAAAGTCTGGAACGAAGTGCTCATGCAAAAATACCCAAAGCTCAGGTCCCATGCACTCCTCCTTTCTCTCATTTTTTCTCTTCAAGCATGTCAAAGATTTAAATATATGGATCAATTTTAGGACCAATATCTCCATTTGGCCTCCAAATCCCTTAAAAAACTAGTTAGGAACCCAAACCAACCACAGGAATGTATTTCAAATCTAGGGCTTGTACGGTTTGTGAATAAATGTACTCTGTTGAAGGATGTTGACACTTCCATACCCAATTTACCCAATTTGTAGGATTTAGGTATTAAGGCCTTAACTAGGGTTTGTAAAAGCTTAGCCCTATTTATAGTGGGAAAATACTCAAGTTTTCCCACTTGTTCTTCTTATCAGACCTTGACTACACTCTGTAGTCTTGTACGCAGCTCCTAAATACTTCTGAATTAGCCTCTAATGTGTTGGAATTTCTAAATATTCCAAACACATAGGGAGAATAGAAATTCTCCTCTACAACACAGAGATTCAATATAAAACTTTCTGAATGCTAGACAAAGATGGCATAAAAGTGCTTTTCATTAAACATAAAAAAATACTATTACAAATTGATAGATTCCTCAGAACTGGGTTTTGGATTCACAACACAAAAACGCTCAAGGCTGTTACAGACTCAACGCTCAAATCAACAATATAGTCCTCTGTTTTTCTCACAGGGATGTTCTCTGTCTTTCTTTTCACCTGCTGGTTTTTCAAAACACAACATAGTCTGTCTGTGCAACAACTACACTGCCTTTTTCATTTCAGGCATTATATATGGCGCGACCCTTTTTTAAAATAAAACGATTCTATTGAAAAATATATTACCGCATAAATTTTTGAAAACCAAAGTCAAAATACTTTTGGTCACGGCTTTCATACAAAACATAACAGAAAATCAAATAAAATATATTCGTGAAAGGTGGAGCCCACATTGGAGATCGGATCGCGGCGGATCAAAGGTCTGCGAGACTTATGCCCTTTCGATGTGCAATGAGCGATGTCACTTCATTGCATCAAAAATATTGAGCACTAAGAAAACATGTGGGCGGTGAAAAAAATATGCGCGATGTGTGATGTGTGATGGACCCCACATCAAAGATCACTACATCGCATCGCAAGCAAGCTTCGGGGCTTCAACATAGTGGAGGGCTTTAACATATGTCACATGTGATATGCGATATCGCATAGCAATCAAACACTTCAGCGGATTAATATAACGGAGGGCATTGACATATGTTCCTTGCGATGTGCGATGTGCGATGTGCGATATCGCAACATCGCATCGCATCAGAACTTCACATCAACAAGACACATCGCATCGGTAATACATATAGCATTGCGGAAATGGACTAAGGAGTGTTGAATGTTACGATGAGCGATGTTCCGATATTGCAACATCGCATCGCTGGTATTACAATGGCACTTCAAAACAAAAACATTTCATGCCCAATTCAAAATACTTCAAAGCAAAATTCAATGCGGTTGGTGAATGGATAAGGCAGTCTCGAGGTTGAAAGTTTAAGACTCGGTATGGTGGATTTATGGAAGATAAGACTGTTATATCTATTGTAAGCTGCGTGGTCAAAAAACCACAGATAAACATCAATTCTTCAGCGACAGAGGTATGGTTTCGGCTGAAAACAATAAATCTCCCTGCTGCTTCATTTATATCATTCTCGAATGCACAGTCCTGTGCACGCTAAGTCCTCTACTCCTTTGTTGTACAATTCTTTCTCTGTATAGGGCAGTAGGGGAATTTAATATTTCCAACGCTCCCCCTTAAAATCACCTGCTGGGTTTTCTGTCATACCCATGCATTTTCTCAAATAATTAAACTCCTTTTACCCCAATGGTTTTGTCAGAATGTCGGCAAACTGTTCCTCTATTTTGAAATGTTTCAAAACAATTTCTCCATTGTTCACTAGCTCCCTTATGTAGTGAAACTTGGCATCTATGTGTTTCATTCTTTTGTGAAACACAAAATTCTTAGACAATTCTATGGCTAAGCTATTGTCACAATAAATCATTGTGCCCTTTATTTGTTCTTGGCACAAACTCCTCAACATCCTTCTCATCCAAACTGCTTGACACGCTATTGCTGTAGCTGCCACATATTCTGCTTCTGTTGTAGACAATGCCACAATTGGTTGTTTTTTAAAAGCCCATGAAATGGCTCCTGAACCCATATGAAAAATATAACCGGATTTACTTTTTCGGTCATCGATACTTCTAGCCCAATCACTGTCAGTATATCCAATCAACTTAGAATTTTTTGAAATAGTATATAAAATTCCATACCTTTTAGTTCCTTTCACATACCTCATAATTCTTTTTGCTGCTTGCCAATGTGCCTCCTTTGGCTTTTCCATAAATATGGAAATCAAACTAACATCATGCATAATATCAGGCCTAGTTGTAGTCAAATACATAAGGTTGCCAACTATGATTTTATATAAGCTAGGATAAAAAACCTTGTTGTTGTCCTCTTTTCTGAGTTTCAATCCCATTACTATGGGAGTAGTTGCTGCTTTGCAAACCTGCATGTTAAATATTTCTAAAACTTCATTAACATACTTTGCTTGAGAAATAAAAATTTTATTTTCATTCTGCTCTACTTCTATTCCTAAGAAGTATCTCAGCATTCCCATATCAGTCATTTCAAATTCATCTTTCATGAATGTTTTAAAATTCTCAATGAGGTAATCATCATTAACTGTGAATATCACATCATCAACATACAAAAAAACAATGAGCATCTTACCATATTTCTCCTTGATGTATAGTGTGGGTTCTCCTTCACATTTCTCAAACCCATTTTCCAGTAGATAGGAATCTATCATACTGTACCATGTTCTTGGTGCTTGCTTCAACCCATAAAGAGCTTTCTTCAATCTGCAAAATTTGTGCTCTTGGCCTTTTTTCTCATAGCCGAGAGGTTGTTCAACATAAACCTCTTCCATCAAAATTCCATTCAAGAATGCTGATTTTTCATCCATCTGGTAAACCTTCCACTTGTGTTGTGCTGCTATGGACAACACTACTCTCACGGTTTCCATTATTGCAACCGGTGCAAAGGTTTCCTCATAATCTCTTCCTTGTTGCTGCTTGTAGCCTTTGACAACAAGTCTGGCCTTGTGTCTTTCAATCTTACCTTCGACATTGCTTTTGGTCTTGTAGACCCAATTTACTCTAATGACTTCCTTGCCATTTGGGAGATCAACCAATTCCCATGTTTTGTTTTTCTCTATGGCATTCATTTCTTCATCCATAGATTCTATCCATTTTTTGTCTTTCACTCCATCGTTAAAATGAATAGGATAATCAACATGACAATACAATGCAAATAAAGAATTTATACCTTCATTTGCTACTTCTTTCTCATAGATTTCATTCAAATTTCTGAATTTGGTTCCTCTTTCGGTTGGTGTAGCTGTGCCTGAAGAACCACTTAAATCAACTCCATGTGGTGTGCTTGGAGAAGCACTGCTTTCACTCCTCAAGGGTGTTCTTATTCTTGCATGAGGTTTCCCTTGTTGTCCTTGTGTTGGTGGAGGTGGTGCTACCGATGAGGTGTTATTTTCAGCCACATCTTTCTCATCTTCATCATGAGACAAACAACTTTTGACATTGACTACTTTCTCAATGCTTCCATCCCATGCTTCTTCTTATATGAATTGCACATCTCTACTTATAGAAAATTTCTTTGTGGATGGATTATACAATCTATATCCCTTGGATCCCTCATGGTATCCAAGGAATATGCACTTCTCCCCCTTACTTTCCAACTTCTTTCTCAGCTGATCTCGAATGTGTGCATAAGCCACACACCCAAAAACTCTCATGTGGGTGACTCCTTGTTTTCTGCCACTCCATGCTTCTTCTGGAACTATGTTCATCACTTCTTTTGTTGGGCATCTATTCAAAATATACACTGCACAATTTGTTGGTTCTGCCCAATACTCATTTGGAAAATGTTTTGCCTTCAGCATACTTCTCACCATATCCATGATGGTTCGATTTTTTCTTTCAGCAACACCATTTTGCTGCGGTGTGTAGCTTGTTGTGAATTGTTTATGTATGTTGTTTTCTCTGCAAAAATGCAGAAATTATTTTGAGATGTACTCACCTCCTCTATCAGTCCTTAAGACTTTGATATGCTGCCCACTTTGTTTTTCTACAAGAACTTTAAAATGGAAAAATTTCTCAAACACTTCACTTTTATATTTCAAGAAATATACCCATGCTTTTCTTGTGAAATAATCAACGAAGGTCAACATATAATTGCTGCCTGATATTGATGATGTTTGCATTGGCCCACACAAATCTGAATGGATAATTTCTAAGGGTGCCTTTGCCCTTATGCTCTTTCTTGATGGAAAGTTTTCTCTGTGTTGTTTGCCTAAGATGCAACCTTCACATAGGCTGTCCGGTTTTTCTATCAATGGTAGTCCTCTTACCATTCTTTTCTTGTGAAACAAATTCAGACCTCTGAAATTGAGATGTCAAAATCTCAAATGTCATAACTAATTCTCATCTTTCACTTCCTTTTGAAATACCTCTTGTGTTACAACTGCTACATTCTTTCTCTTTCCCTTCAAGTCTACATTTAGCTTGAGTGGAAACATTTTATTGCTGGTCATCTATACTTCTACAGTAACCTTCTTGCTTGGAGGTATGTCCATTATTGTGCACACATCATTTTTGAAGAATACATTGTAACCTTTGTTAATGAGCTTCCCAACGCTCAAAAGATTACATTTCAAGCCAGGAACATAGTATACATCTGGCTCTGCTCACCATTTCATGCAAGGATACTTACTCTGCCTTTTCCCTTGATAAAGATCTTAGTATCAGTTCCAGTTGTTATTTCAGATTTAACATCTTCATCAAGATTGGCAAACATTGCTATGTTTCCAGACATGTGACTACTGCAGCCTGAATCTAAGAACCATACATCATCCTACCTATATTGTGCTACATTACATGTTAATAGCACATTCTTTGGGTTCTTTTCTTCTCTTGTTACATTTTCATTCTGCCTATTATTCATGTAATATTGCTTTTTCCTACACTCATTGGCATAATGCCCATATTTTTTTCAATAATGACACTAGACATTGGATTTGTCATACCTTTGTCTATGAGCATGTTGTTGTCCACCTTGCTGGCTGCTGCTTTGGCCTTGGATTTGATTCTGATTGTTGCTCCTTCCATGAGTATGTGAAGGGCTATTTCTTCCTCCTTTTTTTTGGCTTCTGCCTCTTCCTCTTCCTTTGCCTTGACCTCTTCCTCTTCCAAAAGGCATCTGGGTCTTGAAGGCATGCTCCAAATATAAGTTTATTGTTCTTCCCAATATTTGTTCATAAGTCATCAGTGATGCATGAAGTTCATCTATTGAAAACTTTGAGAGATCCTTTGTCTCTTCAATGGTTGTGACAATAACATCAAACCTTGAGGGTAAGCTCCTCAATATTTTCTCCACAATCCTTCTCTCTTCCACTATTTATCCATGAGATCTCATTTGGGTTACCAACCCAATCAATTGTGTGAATAATGAGTCTATTGTGTCAGACTCCTTCATGCCAATGATTTCAAAATCCTTTCTCATCAGTTGAAGTTTTGCAGTCTTCACCTTCTCCATTCCTTGGTAGGCTATCTAGAGGGTTTTCCATGCATCCTTAGATCTTTTAGTTGCTTCTATCCTTGGAAACAGATTCTCATGTACTTCTTGATAGAGATAGAAGATGGCTTTTGAGTCCTTCTTCCTATTGCTCTTCAACAGATCCTTCTCTGCCTGTGTTAAGGAATTAAAGGCATGCTCATCTGCTGGTTCAAAAAAACCATGTTCAACAAACTCCCATAAATCCTGAGAGGCAAATAGGGCTCTCATGGTAATGGCCTATTAGTCATATTTTTTCCCATTAAATTGTGGGATCTAATTATTTCCAATACTCATACTAGTGTTGGGTCCAGCCATGGCTTACCAACTGAACTTTGAAATAAAATTGACTGTGTTTTTAAAAAAATATGCCTTTATGTTTGAGAGACCAAACTCTATCTATGAAAACTTTTTTGGACTTCTCTTTTAAATTAAAAAAAAAACTCTATTTTGATAAATTCCTGGACTTGAACTTCTGCTAGACTTGCTGGAGATTTGCCGGTGAACTACTGCAACAAGCTTCCTTCATCCTTCAGCTTCTTTGACACCTTGAAAGAGCCTGGATAAGCTTCGATACCATGTTGTAATTTCTAAATATTCCGAACACACAGGGAGAATAGAGATTCTCCTCTACAACAAAGAGATTCAATATAAAATTTTCTGAATGTTAGACAGAGGTGGCATAAAAATGCTTTTCATTAAACATAAAAAAATCATATTACAAACTTATAGATTCCTCAGAACTGGTATCTAGATTCACAACTCAAAAATGCTCAAGGTTGTTACAGACACAACGCTCAAAGCAACAATACAGTCCTCTGTTTTTCTCACAGGGACACTCTCTATCTTTCTTTTTTCCTGCTGGTTTTTCAAAACACAACAGTCTGTCTGTGCAACAAATACACTGCCTTTTTCATTTCAGGCATTATATATGGCATGACCCTTTTTTAAAATAAAACAATTCTATTGAAAAATATATTACCGCATACATTTTTAAAAACCAAAGTCAAAAGACTTTTGGTCACGACTTTCATACAAAACATAACATAAAATCAAATAAAATATATTCGTGAAAGGTGGAGCACACATCGGAGATTAGATCTCAGTGGATCAAAGGTCTGTGGGACTTATGCCTTTGATGTGCGATGAGTGATGTTGCTGCATCACATTGCAAATATTGAGCGGTAAGAAAACATGTGGGCGATGAACAAAATATGCACAATGTGCGATGTGCGATGGACCCCATGTCAGAGATCGCTACATCGCATCGCAAGCAGGATTTGGGGCTTCAACATAGTGGATGGCTTTAACATATGTCACATGCGATATGTGATATCGCATCGCAATCAAACACTTCGGCAGATTAATATAATGGAGGGCATTGACATATGTTCCTTGCGATGTGCAATGTGCGATATCACAACATCCCATCACATCGGAACTTCACATCAACAAGACACATCGCATCGGTAATACATACAACGGCTGAGGAAATGGATTAATGAGTGTTGAATGTTACGATGAGCGATGTTGCGAGATCGCAACATCGCATCACTACTATTACAGCGACACTTCAAAAACTATTAAGTTACTTCAAAACAAAAACTTTTCGTGCCCAATTCAAAAGACTTCAAAGAAAAATTCAATGCAGTTGGTGAATGGATAAGGTGGTGCAGTGGTTGAAAGTTTAATACTCGGTATGGTGGATTTATGGTAGATAAGACTGTTATCCTTTTTGTATGCTACGTGGTCAAAAAACCATGGATAAACATCAATTCTTCAGCGGTGGAGGTATGGTTGTGGCCGAAAAAAATAAATCCTCCCTACTGTTTCATTTATATCATTCTTGAATGCACAGTCCCGTGCATGCTAAGTCCTCTACCCCTTTGCTGTACAATTCTTTCTCTATACAGGGCAGTAGGGGAATTTAATATTTCCAACAAAATGGTAGTGATTTCCACTCGAATTTGGTCATGACCCTTTTTATTTTCTTCTCTGATTAAGTTTTATCACTGAGGTCTTCATTCTTTTGCTCCATTCTCAGTCTTCTGATATTTCTATTTTCCAAAAAATTAACAAGTCCTTTATAGATCCAAATCAATAGTTTTACACTCAATAAAAAAAAGTAATTGTCTATGGTTTCAGCACTGGCACCAATATATCTATAGTTCTGAGTTTAGTGAACAATATTTTTGGATCTCCAATTTGGAGATTCGATAACTGTAATAGCTCTTTGTCACTTATTACTGTGTCAACACTTCTTATGGAAGACCAATCTTAGAACTCAATCCAATGAAGCATCATTATACATCACAATCATATTTGAACAGACCTACCATCACACCCATATTTACATAGCCAGTTCTAGTGAATATCTATTGGAAGGATCCTTGTAAAAGGGTGATTATGAATACACATTATTCTATGAACCCTTTTCTCAAGTCACATGCAACCAACATAAGGCTAATTGCATGTGAGACTACAACCTGCACGCACTCCAGCACTTTGTATTTCCACCTTTTATTGTCCCCAAATTCCCATTACCATTTCTCTTTCAATTTTACTATTGCAATTACAAATTGACCAAATGGGAGATACATAGAAACAAAAATTGGTTCGAATTTTCCTTTCCTCGTATGTGAATCTGTCTTTGTAGGAACGACATTTATGTGCCATTTTTTTACAACTGCAAGATCAAATAATATATCATTTATTTCAAAATAGATGGCCTTGACATGTGGCATAGAGTACACATATTTTACAATTGCAAGATGAATTTTTTTTTTTTAAAAATAAACACTACTATTTGTGGAAATATTGGAGTTAGGTATATAGACTAGAGATATGAAATATGATTACACATTATTGTTAGGAGGGGTTGTGAGCTTTCGTTTCTTGTCAGAGGGTAGTACCTAACATTTTATGAGTGTCAAATAGTTAACATCTAATTGATCACATAATTTACTATCGGTGAGTGCTTCTCTTATGTAAGAAGTAATCTATGCCTACCCAAAACAACTGGGAGAACATTAACAACCAATTAGAAGTTCGGTGAAAATGTGAAGCTGGGTTACACTTTTTGCCCTTTTTTGAGAAAAAATTTTCATTTTTTTGGGTTCTTCAACTTTCTGCAAACTATAACAATTTTTCCGTGTAGAATTTCATTTTGCGGTAAAAATAAAAGTTGTGAGAAATTTTGTTAGCTTTCTATTATTTATTTTTTGAAATTTTTTTATGCGGATTTGATATGTCAACTTAGCGTTTCTTTGAGTGTGTGTTTCTTAACAATCAAAGAATTCATAAGTAGTCATGTTATGTGGCAATGTTGTATTCATTGAAAATTCTTGTTTTTGAAAAAACAAAATGTGTTACAACAATCTAGACAGAGTCTACTTTGGTTTCGTCATATTTACAAAGCCAATGGATGCATATCATAATTACTAGAATTTTTTGAACTGGTCTAATACGAAAAACTGCATATTTTTGATATGTTTCGTGTGGCAACAAATTTCTTAACATACAAGTTATAAACTAAAAATCTAAAAGCTACCCATTACAGTCAACGGACCAATGTAATGCCCCATAATTTTTTAAATTTTTTTTACAATGTATTTTGGGAGATACAAAATTTTGATTTCACTTAATCACGATGACCCTCAAAAATTGTTTGCACTCATTTTATTAGAAAAATAATTAAAATTAATAAACGTTTACGAAATTCCATAAAATTTATATTTCCTGAAAGTAGATTCAATTCTGAAAATGCTTGTCTTGGTTCCGCCAGTTAATTAACAAGTTTTCATGGAGTTTAATCAGTCCAAAGTTGCAGAACCGTTTTCAGAGCTTGGCTCTGCGTAATCAGTGACGCGATAGTTCGGCCGAACTATTAGCGACAGTTCGGCCGAACTATGTTTTCCGTTTATGGGCCGCTAAAACTAACGCCTTAATAGTTCGGCCGAACTTATTATCAAAAGTTCGCCCGAACTATTGTGTAATTTTCCGTCGGCCGGAATTTTTTGTGGAGCCCCCTACAAAACACACATTTCGCGGTCAATATAAATTGCCGCGAAATGATTCACAATTTTCGCACATTTCGCACTTCATTTCATCTTACAACTTGGTTTGAATTCAAAAATTTTTCTTCAAAGTTTGGGGTCAAAAAAATTTTTTGGAAGACATTTTCTGGAGGCGGCGTGATTTTTCTTGGAGGTTCAAAGTTTGAATTTAAAAAACTTTTTTCGAAGACATTTTTGGAGGCGACGTGATTTTTCTTTGAGGTATGTACGTGTTTTGTGTTGAAATAAATCTTTTGAGCTTTTTTGTTCAAAAATTTTTCTTTACATTTTAAGATTTAAAGAATTTTTTTGGAAGACGTTTCTTGGAGGCGGTGTGATTTTTCTTAGAGATATGTACGTGTTTTGGATTGGATTACGTATTTTTTAGAAAATATTTTTTTAAATTAAATCTTTTGTGATATTGTTTGTAATTGAGTTATTTTCTAATTTTTTGAAGGAAATTTTTTGAACCTCATACCCTATTATCATGGGAAATCGAAGAACTTGTGTGAGAAAATATGATCGAAAAAGAAAGCCTGAGGAACGTAGAGAAGAGACGAGACAATATCGCAAAAGAAAATTAGAAGCTCTCTCAAATATTGAAGAGGAAAATCAACCTCAAGCAGAAATTGAAGCAGGTATGTAAATGTAAATATTACATGCTCTATTGATATATATTTAAAATTTTCCCAATGTAAAATGTAACGCTTAATTTTTATTTGATAAACTAGTTTGAAAAATATTTTGTTTGATGTAAACAGACAGAGATATTCCTCAAAATATTGAAGAAGAAAATCAACCTCAAGCAGAAATTGAAGCAGGTATGTAAATGTAAATATTATGATCTATTGATATATTTTTAAAATTTTCCCAATGTAAAATGTGAAGCTTAATTTTTATTTGATGAACTAGTTTGAAAAATATTTTGTTTATGTAAATAGACATAGATACTCCTCAAAATATTGAAGAAGAAAATCAACCTCAAGCAGAAATTGAATTGGGTATGTAAATGTAGATATTATGATCTATTGATATATTTAAAATTTTCCTAATATTTATTGACATATTTATTAATTTAGTTATTTATTGAATATGTACTATTTTTTCGAATATGTACAAATGAAATCACTATCGATAATGAGATGTTAGAAAATGTCGACACTCACACATATGGAGATAAAAAACCTGACTATTTTATACGATATCGTGTCGAGAAAATTTTGGAAATGCTTTTCAAAACTGAGGTGACAGTTCAAGCTCAAATGTTGAAAGGTCTCTTATCATCAAGGAAATTAAAAGAAGCGACGACACTATTGGGTATTCGAAAATCAACCAAAGATAAAAAAATGAAAGAAGAGGTGATAAAAAATATGAGCAGTGCTATAGAGTCAATTAAGAGATCTAGAGATAAAAATGTTTCAAATATACGTAGAGGAATACAAATGGCAATGGTTTCACCAAGTACTCAAGAGAATCGTTTGAATCTAACATCTATGGCACGAGCACTGGGAACCTCGCGAAAAACTCTGCACAAACATCGAAAATTTCGACCGCAAATAGACGTAAATGATGAACTCGCTTGTTGGAGAGCTATTTGTAGGCAACCATACAAAGATAGACTTGGAGAAGATGTTAAAAAAATAATATATGAATATTGGAAGAACAATTCGCGTGTTTCACCCACTGCAAGACATGTGATGCGAAGAAGAATAGCGCGAAATCAATACGAAGAACATGAAAAACATCTCTTGGAAACCACTCAAATAGAGTTATTCAACAATTTCAAAGAAGAGAATCATCAAATTCAAGTTTCACTCAGTGCTTTTGTTCAACAAAAACCATGGTATGTAAAACCTATCACCGTACGCGACACTTGTTGTTGCCGTTATCATGTGGAATTTGAGTTATATTATGACACATTCCTTGATTTCGGTAGAACATTATGGAATGATTCACCTCCTCCTTCCACTATCCGTGATTTCATATCTCAAATTCTATGTGAAAGAGAAAGCTATGAACTATTTTACAAAAAGAAATGTGTTGGTGGTAAAAAATGCGATGATTGTGGAAATTTGACTAAATTTCAAAACAAATATCGTATTGATATAAATGATCAATCATTGTCCAACATGAAAGTGAAATGGAAGAGATACGAATATACCAATACATCGATTCAAGGTGCAGATAGTGTTAAAAGAATCGAATTACGAGAAGACGAAATTTTTCTAATAGACTTTTTGAGAAAGTTTGAAGCAGAAATTTACAAATACACCATGCATTCCCATAGAGCTCAATGGCAAGACTTGCAATTCAAAAAATCTCGTGAAGTTTTTCCACCAGGAACCATTTTGTCAGTGATTGATTTTGCAGAAAACTACACATTTGCTCCACAAAAAGAAATTCAGAGTGAATACTATCACTCCGACCAAGTCTCCATGCTCGTCCATATTCTATATAGACATGCTGAACAAAATGTCGATCATATAGAAAGCACGAGTGAAAATCGACATATCATTAAAGAATATCAATTTTATATCAGTGACGATCGTACGCATGATACATGTTTTGTACAACATTGTTTTGGAAAAATTTATGATTCATTGAAAAATCGTGGAATAACATTCAATGAACATTGGATATGGTCAGACGGATGCGCAGGTCAATTCAAATCTGCACGATCATTTTTTTCGTTGTGTCGTCTTCATAAGAAAACCTCCATTAAACATTGTTGGAATTTCTTTGAGACTGGCCATGGAAAAGGAGAACATGACGGTGCAGGAGCATGCATAAAACGAGTACTTCGAAGATATCAAATGAACCACTTTGCACGCCGACTTGCAAACGCTGAAGAAGTTGCTCAATGGTGCAAAAATGCTCTAAGCCATGAGATTAACCCATCACGAGAAGTGCAAAGGTACATTCAATTTAATTTATATTGGTAATCTAATTTTAAACATTGTACATTTATCATGCAATGATTATTTTTAATTGTATTTTGATATCATATTTACAAATTCTTTTCTAATTTTCCATATAAATGTTTTTCTGGCATATTGGAATCGGAGACGTAAATAGATCAATTGGAAATGAAGTTGGAACAATAAAAGGGACTCGAAAATTGCATTCAATTCAAACAAAATTGTCCACAAATGTGTTTGCATCGGATAAAAGAAAATATTCTTGTTTTTGTGATGTTTGCATAGACAACACAAAATCCAATGACATCTGTGAAAACAAAATGTATGTGAACGATTGGAAACATACATAGCTAAATACAAAGGGAAAAATGTCTGTTGCAATGATTGAAGAAATGGAATCAGAGGAAACTACAATATCATCCGATGGTGATCGAGTTTCTGATCTTGTTAGAGAAGGTAACAATGGAATTACTTTTTAATGATTTAAAGATTTACAAATTTAAATTTAAATATGCATAATTAAATGTTAAATTTATTTTATTGTGCAGGAGATGTTTTTGCTGTAATTGCACCTATTGACAACGATGAAAATGTGAAGTATTATTTGATGCGTTGCACTCAACAAAAAATGAAATTATTACAAGACTATAATGATCACGGATTTCAGTATGACAAAGGGTCTATTATACTGAAAGGTTATTTTTTCAAACAAACTCGTCAAAGTGGAGACTTTGCTTACTTCGAAGACTATGAACCTGATTCCATAAGTTGTCAATATAGTCACTTGGTGTGTGCAGCACGCATAAAGTTGATAGAAGTTCAATCAAAGAAAAAATCAAAAATTAAGAAATGTAAAATGTCAAAATCCGATCATGAACGGATTATTGAGGATGGAATTCCATTAGAATTTTTTTGAGTGAAGTGTCAGGACAACAATTTATTATCTTTTAAACCTTTCAGTACTCAACTAAAAATTGAACTGCTTATGTTATTTGTGGTTTGCAAATGTTACAAATTGTTTGGGTACAAGCACGTGCTCTAGTTTCCACCGAAAATAGTTTTTCTATACATGTGCATTGATTAAAAATGTTAAATATGTATTGGATATATATATTCTAGAATGAAATTAATTGTTCTTGTATATTAATTGTTTTTGTATATGTTCTCCGACCATATGGTACAAACTATTTCACTTTATTTTGTAAAGTCAGATTCTATCCCCATATGGCCTAGCCTCCAAGGGACGAGATAACAAGTGGTTGTCCCCACTTGCCCGAATCTCGGCTTTTAAGTACAATTTTACTGTTTATGTCGAGCATCTTACATGATGTCCTAGCCAAAGATAGATTCTCTTTGTTTCAAGTTTCTAGTAAAAGTTGTCACCGAATGCCCCGCTCGAACTCTTGTAGTAAACACCATACCTCATCTCTCTTGCTCTCCAATATTATTAGGTTTAATTATTATAACACAAAAATCGTTCTAGACATTATCAATAATTTTTTGCGCTTAAATTAAAATCAATGAACACTATTAATCCAATGTCTTTACAAGTAATGTACCATCATACATGCAATTATATCAAATTAGAAATCAACATATACAATGAAATCAATGGGGATTGTCTGGTTGCAAGTAACATAATTTCAATTTACCATATGTGCAAATGTAGGTTCAAACCATCCAAAACTTTAAGTTGTAAATTGAAACCATCCAAAACTTTAAGTCTTAAAACCCTTTCGATTATATATTGTGCATCATTAAAACATTTAACATTTAAAGTTCATTAAATATCACATGAAAAATGTAGATTGAAACCATCCAAAACTGGAGTTTTAAAAACTTCACATGCCACATGCCAATTATAATTCAACAATCCAACAAAAACATTTAACAAATTAAATATCACACGCCACACTAAGACGACCACACTAAGAGGATTGGTGCACTTCGTTTGGATGGAGTCAATATATGTCGTATTGGAGCGATTAGACAGAATTTGAAAAGGAAAGAGCTTGAACCAATTCAAGCAGACCCAGGATCGAATTGTTCTATGGAGCTTCATGAGAAGAGAGATATGAAAAGCACTGTTAAGCCATGCCAATTATAATTCAACAATGCAACAAAAACATTTAACAAATTAAATATCACACGCCAAAGTCGTTTCAAGTTTTTGGTAAAAGTTGTCGCCGAATGACCTACTAGAATATTATAAATACTCACTTTGTAAGATCATTTGGCATTCGGAAAAATTCGAAAGTCTTAGACTGTCAATCAATTTAAAGTATCATTCACCATAGGGAGTGTAAAATGTTCAATGTAGGTTGGTGACGATGCTCACTCCTAGCTTGAAGCAGCGCCAATGACCAATTCTTTAATGAATTCCAATGCACTAGACCAACGTTGGTTCAACCTACTTGGTTTTTCACGCAAGAAATTCCAAGGATGGAATTTCTAGACAAACTGCTGAAATTGAAAATCTTGACATGGAGATACGACAAGGTGAACAAAGACTTCAGGAACTCTTTATGGAAAGGGCTCACTTGAAGGAAAGAAGCACCACGTTGCAGGCTAAAGTCAAGAACATAGAAGATAAGATCAAGAGGGACTTTCTTGATCCGAAACCTATTGGTTTGAAGAAAGAAAATGCATGTGTTGGCACACTTGGAAAAGAAGACGACCACACTAAGAGGATTGGTGCACTTCGTTTGGAAGGAGTCAATATATGTCGTATTGGACCAATTAGACAGAATTCGAAAAAGAAAGAGCTTGAACCAATTCAAGCAAGCCCAGGATCAAATTGTTATATGGAGCTTCATGAGAAGAGATATGTGAAAAGTACTGTTAAGCCAAGGGCTAGTTCGAAAAACATATTGGAAGAGGAAATGTTGAAGAAGATTGCGAAAGTAAGGCACAAGACAAGGAGGAATGATGATGAAAGTTCCTTGGACTTGAGATTCATGTCTACAACCGTACATGGGAAAAAGTTCTTTGCTTTGATAGACACGGGGGCTACCCATAGCTTCCTAAGTCGAAAGGCAGCTTCATCTCTTAGAAAGAGGAAGGCTAGCATCGAGAAAGAGTTGAGTGCTTTCAAGGCACTCAACTCAAGGATAAAAGTAGCACGACTGGTGTCATGAAAAGCACACATGTGAGAGTAGGGTCATGGTTTGGAAAGATAGACTTAAGAGTCATTGACATGGATGATCATTCTATGATAGACCATACCAATGATGGACCGAGACATGAACTCTTAATTCTTGTGATCAATCTTAAACTATTTTATGAAAGATAGATAAACCATTTAAATATTTAGCTCAAACTCTTGTAGTAAACACCATACCTCAAGTCTCTCTTGCTCTCCAATATTATTAGGTTTAGTTATTATAACACAAAAATCATACTACATTGTCAATAATTTTTTGCGCTTACACTGAAATCAATGAACACTATTAATCCAATGACTTTACAAGTAATGTACCATCATACATGCAATTATATCAAATCAAAAATCAACATATACTACATAATGAAATCAATGCGGATTGTTTTGTTACAAGTAACATTTCAATTTACCACATGTGAAAATGTAGGTTCACATTCTATCATTCATGTTACACTGAAATCAATGAACACTATTAATCCAATGACTTTACAAGTAATGTACCATCATACATGCAATTAAATATCAAATCAGAAATCAACATATACTACATAATGAAATCAATGCGGATTGCTTTGTTACAAGTAACATTTCAATTTACCACGTGCAAATGTAGGTTCACATTCTATCATTCATGTAGTTTTAAAAACTTCAGATACCATTAGAATTATAATTCAACTATCCATCTAAAACATTTAACAATAAATATCACATGCCATGCCAATTATAATTCAACTATCCAACAAAAATATTTAACATTAAATATCAAATGTCAAATGTAATTCAATGACAACATTACTTCACATTCACATGCCAAAAGTACTAAAACCATCCAAAGAAAACTAAAATCAATGAACAAGTTATTAATCCAATGACTTTACAAGTAATGTACCATCATATGTATGCAATTATATCAAATCAGAAATCAACATATATAATGTAATGAAATCAATGGGGATTGTCTTGTTACAAGTAACATTTCAATTTACCACATGTGCAAATGTAGGTTCACATTCCATCATTCATGTAGTTTTAAAAACTTCAAATGCCATGCCAATTATAATTCAACTATATAACAAAAACATTTAACATTAAATATCACATGCCATGCCAATTATAATTCAACTATCTAACAAAAACATTTAAAACATTAAATATCACATGCCATGCCAATTATAATTCAACTATCCAACAAAAAGATTTAACATATGTCCAAAAATATGTCCAAAAAACATATTGTAATAAAATATGTCCAAAAATTGTAAATCTCACTAAAGTATCAAACTGTATCAAGTTTAACAAATTTTAAAACCATCTAAATTTTGAAATAAAATCAAATCTACTTTATGTCTTGTCCGTCAAATGGAAGATCTAGCCTCTGGGTCCCGGTTGGCTCGCTATCTTGTAAAGGGAAAACCTACATACACAATGTACATGTACTTGAACATTAAAATTTGAAGTTTTAAAAATTAACGAGAATATATATATCTAGAACTTCATGTAAAAAAAAAAATATAACAAAAAAATCGCGCAATACCTCGTAAGGTTGCCTCTCCATTTGATGAACAGGATCTGCCATAGAAACATCTCTAGTGGTAACCTGTACAATATACATGTACAGTTAAATATAAATTTATATATATATATATATATATATATACATAAATAATTTATATAAATTAAAAACTTTCAAATGAAAATGCACGTGTGTACATATATATAAACTTATTTGAACAATAATATTAAAAATAAGAACTAAAGACAACTTCTTCAAATGCTGTGGATGTCCCTATCTCCGTCGCTAAAGTCCTCGGATTAAAAAAATCTTCTATACAAACCTAAATTCAAAAAATTTTAAATAACTCAAAATATAGATCTCTCTCTATATCTCAATTTTTTATGGAACTTTTTGAGGTAACATAAATTTTGAACTTGTGAAAAATTGTCCATACTTGGTCATCTCCCAATGAAGTAGAAGGTATATCTCCTAAAGAAGAAGAAGGTACCGGGATCCCAAAAACATCAGACGGAATCGGTACCTGTTAAAACATTTTATCGAATTATATATATACATACATCTACATGTGTGGCAACAATTATTTATTTTAGAGTCACTTAAAAAACACTAACATACATGTGCCAACATATCATGATGGGCAGACCCATCTGCATCGTTTGAGCCAGAGGTCCCGAACGTAATATTAACATTTTCATCACGCATCATGCCTGAGAACTGCAAATTGTGTTTTAACATATAATCGTACCTTTTTGTTAGATTAATGTACACATACAAATAAATGTATACACATGTGTACATACACATGTATTTATTACAAATTGTACACATGTATATGTAAATATAATTTCAAATCCTAAGGTCACTAACACATACCGTTCCGGTGCCCTCTTCCTCACGAAAAATTAGGTCTTGCAGACCATTGCGACAATTTATTGTGTATGTTCGGAGATCTTCAACATTCATGTTGTGAATCTCCTCATCTGTATGATAAACAAAATTGGCACGTGCATATTCACGTGCTCTTTGTCGATTTAAGCCAAGATCGACTCCACTCAATCCGCTATGAACATTTTCGATCATAACATCTCTTGCTTCACGACTTATTTGAGAAGTCGCATCCATCTCTGATCGCAAGGTTTCGACTCGAGACGGCCGACTCACCAATGGCGGCTCAGGGCGAGGCAACTCCACATCTCGCTTTGCGCCCTTACGTTGACATAATCGACCTCTCCCCGGGCCAAAAAATTCTGAAGGAAGATCATTGTAGTCGGGTTTCATACCCTTAAAAAATTCTGCATAAAACATTTGTGAAAAATAAAGAGGAACCTCATCGTTCCATGGAAGCCTTCCAAAGGCCGCAAGATGTCGACTATACAAATATTTTGCTATGTCTGGGTGCTTGAAATACTGCACCTTCAACATCTTTCTTTTTGGCCCTTCCTTATAATTAAACATTGACTTAGCCCGGTCTCTTGAAACTTGTTTTTTTATGTCCTGCCATTTATCGGGACCTATCACTGCTTCTCTTCTCTGTCTCATCACTTCTACAAACGAATCAGTGGTTGGCCCCAAATCTTTGTACACTTTTACCATTTCACTCAATGAATGTGTAACTATCCGTAGGCTTTGTCTACTCTCAGCAGGTAGAGTCAAATCCTGGAGATCTGTCTGCAATTTTGCATAAAGGCTTTGAAACCTTTGTAAGGTGCATTCCGCCATGTTCCTTTCCCATGGTATATCAGTAATCTCAGCCGGATAAGTTGTGCTAGGTTGACAGCCTTCTTCTTCAATGTAGCGCGCTGCCCTGCGTCTTTTTTGACCACTGGCTCGAACATTTTGAGCCTCCGCATCAATATATATATAATTTCATATATTAGAAAAAACATGTGTAAAAAAAGTTGTAAAAATTTAATGAAAAAATATTGAAATTGATGGCAACCTTGATGTTGTTGGTTAACATCATCTCCAACATGACCCTGCTGAGAACCAGCCCCAGAATGATGCTGTTGAGAACCAGACCCACAGCGACCCTGTTGAGAACCAGCAGCCGTTGATTGCTGGCCTTCGGGGAAATAAATATCACCCCCTTCCGGCACCCTGCTACCTCGACCGGTTGAACCTTGGCCACGCTCCATTGATGGAGTAGAAAGCCTTCTCCTCTTGCCTCCTAAAAATTAAAATATGAAACTTGTTAACAACTAATTTCACTCACAAAGTTAGTAAAAAAATCAATTCCATATGTACACACATGTATGTAGATTTAAGATTATATTTAAATACCGTGAACATCCTTCGATCCCCGAGACTCCATATGGGATTCGGTTGATCTTCGTCTTTCATCCTCCATGATATATATCTATTGGTCGACATTCACAAAATAGATTTCAAAAAATCAATACCTCAGAGTAAAATCCAATTTGGGGATGTTAAATCCAATATGTTCTATATTTCTTACATTTCAGCCCTCCTATTTTTCTTTCCAACCAAGGTATATAAAATAACATGAGAAGCAACATGAGACTTAGAACAATCATTTTCATTATCTATATGGAAGGCAAGAATGATTATATCCCCTTGAGCTTAAGGGTATGTAGTTTGTCAATTTTTATCATATATTTTTTGGTAAGTGTAAATGTTTTTTTTATCTATAGTACACGTCATGAGTTCCCCACTTTTACCTTATGTAAAGCATGATTCTAGGATTACTAAAATTTGTACTTGGTTTTTTAAGAATATATCAAATAAATTTTTTGAGAAGCAAATATGGCTTTTTCCTTAGAATTTGGCACTTTGAATTTCCTTACCCATATTTCTTGTTAATAATTATAACCTTAAAATGGCTAATATTGGTTTGTCATCATCATCTAAAAATGACTTGGCACATGAAAATTTACCATGTCCATCATCATCACTTCACACCATCTCATACATGACCCATTCTACATATTATATGCATAAATTTTTGAAATGTCATCCTCTCTACCTATCCCATGAATGGATTGTGACAACAGGTGAATAAAATACAATTTATAAGCAAAAGATAGTTTCTAGCTTGTCCTCCTCCATCCACCCCATAGCTAGTGATTTCTCAATTTTCCACTTCCAACTTTCTATTCTCGAAATTCATTAGCAGCGAATTTTATCGATAGCCACACCACTATACATATAATTATCATATTATACACTACTACATTAATGAACTCTAAGTTGTTTGTTATTGTAAAGTCCAATAACAAACAATGTTAATTGAGTTTAGTAGTGTATAAAACAATTTCTTTGACTTCCAAGTGTGTTGTGACTAAATAGTAGAATTAACTACCGAAATGAATTTCCAAAATAAAATGTTGGAAGAGAAAAATAGGCAATCATTAGATATGGAGTGCGTGGAGGAGGACAAACTTATACTGATCATTTCCTTATCAAATTTCCTTTCTTCACCTAATGTCACAATCAATCGTGGTCTAGATAGAAGGGATGACCTACCATAAATTCAATCATATAATGTGTAGAAGGGTCATATGTAGATGGTGTGAAACGATGATTACAAACATGATAATTTTTCATCTACTAGGCCATTTTGAGATGATGATTACAAACTAGTGCTAGCCCATTAAAGGTTATAATCATTGGTTCCTAATGTGGGGTGGACAATTTAAATCAAGTTCGTATCAAAGTACAATTTAGCTCATTTTAGTCAAGGTTAGTTAGAAGAATTAGCTATTGGTTTCTACCTTCAATTTCCTCCGAAAATGAATGTGTACGTGCTTTTGAGAGACATTAGAGACATTAGAGGAACAAGGTCCAAATTTTTGATGAAAATGTGCTATGAAAGTAAAGGGTTTTAAAGGCAAGCATGTACAAGGCATAGTTGAGCCAAAATGTTCTTCAAGAAGGGCCTAATTATTTGGATCTTGGTTATGGAAAACATGGAAAATGCTCCAAAGCCAAGGAGGCTTGTGAGGTTTGTGTTCATGATGAATGGAACATGTACATAGTTTACCTTAAAGTTGTTGTGTTTTACGAATATTAAAAAATGAAGAACTTCTATTTAGATCCATTCCGGAGATTGACTGCAGGGGAATTTACTAGATATGTCACCTTTCATAAAAGATGAGATCCAGAGGCTACCTGGCCCTTTACAGACTCTGCCTATAGAACTTGTAGAAGTAAACACTAGAGGAATTAACAATATCAAAGAACTAGACATGGGAATGTGTCTCTTTCCCTACGCAAAAAAATAATTCTTGAGGTAGTTAATCTTCATAGACAGGTCATCAAGCAAGTCAATGTGATCATCCCTCCTTCCCTCCCTTCTAAAATAATTATGTTTTGCGGGTCAAAAAGCCAAAATATGGAGACAATTATCACCAAATCCAACGCACGATTATGCATGATGGAGACTATCTAGCGCTTTCCCTTGTTAGAGAAAGTACATGAGCTCTATTATTTGAGCTAAGAGTCAGTTGTTTGAAAAGGCATGTTTTGTCAACTTGTTTGGTTGATGGTTTTGTACACCAATATGTAAGAGTACATGGACATATTCACATGATGTGAATTTTTTTTTCTTTGAAGGAGAAAATGATGTGTTTTCAGCTTGATGGTTTTGTTTGTGACAAGATGTCACAAGATTTTGTGAAGGTCCACTCTTGAGCGAGAGCCTCATGATTACAACCTATCTGTGAGAATCAAATGGGAGTGCATCCTTATTTTGAAGGAGAAATTTCAATAGGCTTTAGGAAATTTAATTTCAAGTCATTTAATTTCACTAGAAATCATTCAGAGGTACATGATATGAATAGTATTTAGGAAGAACAATAGTCCCTCATGGAATATGAAGAGAGTAGCCACTTCATTTTGTATATATGCATGATTTGAGTTACTCCTCAAAAAATTTCAAAACATGTGTATTTATTACTCTACCCATCCCGATTTTCATAGGATCCATAGCACATACATTTCTATATGCCCTAGTTGTTGTAAGGCCTAATTATTTCATCACTTTCAAAGGAATTACATCACTTGTTTCTCCTAAATCTAGCATATAGTTGTGTAATAATATTTTATTTATTAGTAGGAATATATGAAAATGTTTATGAATTACATTTTTATTCCCTTGATTCATCTTTTATAACTCTATAGGATAATCCTCAAAAGTAGGGTCATCTACACTTCATCAAATTTAAGAACTTCATAACCTCATATCTTTATTTCATATTTGCATAACTTCCACAAATGGGATAGAAACAAGATATTTTCCAAGTGTTGAAGTAAACCAACATTAATTTCATTGTACACTATTTATATAGGTATGGTTGAATGTTGTACATCTAGTACATAGATCAATTTGTTGTTTTCATTGTTTACTCTTAAAAATTATTTGAAGTGGGAGCGAAGAGTTGGTTTCTTTCTAGGTTGGCTTACATTTCCTTTAATATGTGATCCATGCCTTTCTCTAATTCATATTTTTATCTCTTCTATTAATTATATGTTATTCTTTCTATGTATTGTTCTAGTACAAGGGGGTGAAATAATTTCTTATCATTTTCTAAGAGGTGAGGTCGTTTGAATCTCCAATAGTTGTGTTGGTGTGGTGGGAACCATGCTAGGAGTTGGGCATTCCATTGATATGGTCAAGGTACTTAGTGTATGAGGAGCATCCAAAATTATGCGGATTGGGATCTTGATGAGGGGGATATGTCACTTGATGCATGCAGTGATGATGGTATTTGATGAGTAGAGGACACATATAGATGAGATGAGTGTCTTTAACATAGAGCACTCAAGGGCATGCCAAATACTAATTAACCGAGTTCGTGACATAATAAATGGTGGAAGAGGAATCATCAACATATGAGATTGGTGTAAGTGGTGGTGCTACTATTGAGGCATGATGTATGGTGACCAACACATCTTGATATCGTCGGAGATTGAGACAATGTTGTGTATAATGTTTGTGTTTCACATAAGTAGACAAGAGGTCGTTGGTTCTTAAACCCTTATTACGTGATGAGGTGGCAACATCACATGATGGAGTGGGGAGAAATGGGGGTGCTTAAGGGGTATGAAGGATACTCTTCAACTCATGAAGCATGGGGCATGAATTGGTGGGATGACCTAATGTGTCTCAAAGGGCACACGGGGGACTAACCTTGGGTATTTTTGGTTGAAGGTTCTTTCTAAAATAAAAATTATAAATAACTATGGAAACTTGCATTAACAAATTATCCTACAAAAAAAATTGTAGAAAATTTTCAAAATTGAAATGCAACCTTAAATTCCTTGCATTCTTTCATCAACTTTGTTAATAATTGAATAGTCTACTAGTTGACTATATTACCAACTGCAATGAATATTGTCTTTTCCTAATGTTCATTATGAAAATGGATCCTCACATTAATGTGATAGGATCTTTAAATCATCTCTCAAGTTACTAGGTCAAAGCATCCTAATGGGTAAATTAATTGTGAGATAAATTACAAGCATTAAATGTCAATCCAGGTTCTTATACTTCTGAAGTACACTTGCACAATATATGCTAAAGCCAAAATATGGAGACAATTATCACCAAATCCAACGTACGATTATGCATGACGGAGAATATCTAGCGCTTTCCCTTGTTAAATATATTAACAAGGGAAAGCGCTAGAGATTTTCCATCATGCATAATCGTACGTTTATGCTTATAGAGTGAAAAAACTAAAAGAATCAACTTGTAGGGTCATTTAAATGGGGGGTGGAGAATTCCTGGGTCTTTGCAAATTCAAAGTATGGTGCATGTTGCATGAAGCAAGATGTTGAAAGTAGAATTATGTTAGACACACATAAATGCAACAAATATGGAAATTTGTACATGAGCTCTATTATTTCCTTTAATATGTGATCCATGCCTTTCTCTAATTCATATTTTTATCTCTTCAATTAATTATGTTATTCTTTCTATGTATTGTTCTAGTACAAGGGGGTGAAATAATTTCGTATCATTTTCTAAGTGGTGAGGTCGTTTGAATCTCCAATAGTTGTGTTGGTGTGGTGGGAACCATGCTAGGAGTTGGGCATTCCATTGATATGGTCAAGGTACTTAGTATATGAGGAGCATCCAAAATTAGGCGGATTGGGATCTTGATGAGGGGGATATGTCACTTGATGCATGCAGTGATGATGGTATTTGATGAGTAAAGGACACATATAGATGAGATGAGTGTCTTTAACAGAGAGCACTCAAGGGCATGCCATATACTAATTAACCGAGTTCATGACATAATAAATGGTGGAAGAGGAATCATCAACATATGAGGTTGGTGTAAGTGGTGGTGCTACTATTGAGGCATGATGTATGGTGACCAACACATCTTGATATCGTCGGAGATTGAGACAATGTTGTGTTTAATGTTTGTGTTTCACATAAATAGACAAGAGGTCGTTGGTTCTTAAAACCTTATTACGTGATGAGGTGGCAACATCACATGATGGAGTGGGGAGAAATGGGGGTGCTTAAGGGGTATGAAGGATACCCTTCAACTCATGAAGCATGGGGCATGAATTAGTGGGATGACCTAATGTGTCTCAAAGGGCACACGCGGGACTAACCTTGGGTATTTTTGGTTGAAGGCTCTTTCTATTAAAATAAAAATTATAAATAACTATGGAAACTTGCATTAACAAATTATCCTACAAAAATTATTGTAGAAAATTTTCAAAATTGAAATGCAACCTTAAATTCCTTGCATTTTTTCATAAACTTTGTTAATAATTGAATAGTCTACTAGTTGACTATATTACCAACTGCAATGAATATTGTCTTTTCCTAATGTTCATTGTGAAAATGGATCCTCATGTTAATGTGATAGGATCTTTTTCATCTCTCAAGTTACTAGGTCAAAGCATCCTAATCTGTAAATAAATTGTGAGATAAATTACTTGCATTAAATGTCAATCCAGGTTCTTATACTTCTGAAGTACACTTGCACAATATATGCTAAGCAATTAACTCTCAATCAAACATGGAAATGTAGACATAATGTATACACACTTTACATTAAGAAAACGTGTATATGCACATGCTTTTGAAGAAAGAAAGGCATTTAACATGCTTCTTCATTCAAAATAAGTATTTAAAAAGCCCGAAAAAGAAAGGCATTTAGCATGCTTCTTCATTCAAAATAAGTATTTAGAAGGCCCTAGAAATGAGATAAACTATATGAAGTGCTGGAGAAATTCCAAAGTTTTGGTTCTTAAAGTAAAAAAAAAAAAAAATCATATCATATCTAACTAACAAAAATCACCGTTTAAGGCTAATACTAAGAGAAAAGAAACGCAAAAAGGAATAAAGTAATAGAGTTCCTCATTAGTGGAGTTTCTAGTTTTGTGATAAAGAATAATACCATATTGACTAGGGTCAAATCAATTGAAAACGTGATAGAGAATAAATCATTGAACTTTTTATGATCCAATTATTTTTTCAAATACACAACAAGGATAAGTTAAATTTAACTTCTACAAACACTACAATGGTTCATACAATTTAGAAAAAATTAAATTAATTGAACCTATAATATGGTTTTTATAATTCCTATCTAAACCAAACCAAAATCTATTACTTTCCAACAAACTAATCATTTACTTAAAATCCTACTATGAAATTGACAATGTTCATATCTTCTATAATAACAACATTTGATATTTAATTTAACAAAATATAAACTACGTGGTAGGTCAGAGGGTTGCTCTTTAGTGGATGAAAATTAATCTTTTGAGGATTGTTCTACTGTCTTGTTTTGGGTATTGCTAATGCTTTAATGCTTGCTTATGATTGAAATACATGTTCAGGAGTAGGATCTAGGATCTACGTACATGCTTTTGAGAAAAATTTTGATGAAAATGTGCTATGAAAGTAAAGGGTTTTAAAGGCAAGCATGTACAAGGCATAGTTGAGCCAAATGTTCTTCAAGAAGGGCCTAATTATTTGAGTCTTGGTTATGGAAAACATGGAAAATGCTCCAAAGCCAAGGAGGCTTGTGGAAAGTGCATCATGCTATGCCAACAACAGATAGTGAGCATGGATAATGGAAACAAGCCAACTTAGATGCATTTTGACTATATTAGAGCATATTTTATCAGCGCTGACTTTGATTCTTGGAGGTGACTTGGAGGAGGTTTGGAATTGGTATCCTGTGGCAGTTTGGTCTTGGTCTTGGATATCTCCCATTTTTATCTAATTCTATAAGAGAAGGATTGTTGGGTTTTCCCCTTGTGGTTTTCTCACTGGCTATTGGTAGTCTTTTATCTCATTGTGATCTTCATGTTTTTGAACAATTGTATAATTTCTTGATGAAGAAAACATAATAAATAATAAGAAGACATCTAATATTCACAAGTAATTATCAAAATGAGAAATTAAGTGCTAAACTACATTGCACTTGGTTTCTCAACAAGCTGTACCAATACCTGACAAATGATTCAATTCAAATCTACTCTGTTAAAATGACAATGTGCTGTTTTTTTTAATATGCTTTCAAAGTACCAATGAAAAATCTTCTCTCGGGCTGAATTTATATCCTCTGTTTTACAGTACAATTCATACCCAACAAATATAACATCGCATCCCTTTCAATACACATCTAGGGCAAGTTATATCAGTCATATTACTATCTATATGGATTTTTGAAGCCAATGAGTTCAATGCCCAACTTGAATATGTATTGTGTGTCTGAATTTTAGTTCAATGTGTTTGCTGCAGATAAATTCCAGATCTATAATACTGTCTTTTCAGTGTGAAAACCCAATTGGAGTTAAAATCACAGTGGTACAGGCCAAAATTCCAGATCTATAATACTGTCTTTTCAGTGTGAAAACCCAATTGGATTTAAAATCACAGTGGTACAGGCCAAAATTCCAGATCTATAATACTGTCTTTTCAGTGTGAAAACACAATTGGAGTTAAAATCACAGTGGTACAGGCCAGTGACTTAGTCTAGTGAATATTGAGCTGGGAGATCTGGTGAGCATTCTATTGTTTAGCAATTAGGAAAAAAATAATCTATGCCCAAACTCATGGCTGTAGGAGAAACTAGCAGAGTGTAAGGCTAAAGTAATCATTTGACTGTCACCAATAACAAATGTATGCATTATATTTTCTCTCAGCTAGCTGCTGTTCTTTTTTAAAAAAAACTTTATGTTTTGATTATCGTCCTGTCATGTTATCTTACAAAAAACTATGGAACAGAATGTACTAAAAACATCACAACAGGCTGTTTTCATCTACTGAGGAGGCCTGTGTTTACAGTCAAAAACTCAAACCTTACTTTTTGTCTTACTTTTTGAGACGATTTGGGACCGGAACAGTGTTCACTACCGGTCTCAGCTGTTTTTAAACATATTGCTATATCGTTTTATTTCGTTTCTCTGAAGACCAGCCTCCGTTTTCTCTTCCATGATCTCTGTTTCGGTTACAGTCCGGGAGATATGGAAGACCGGAAGCGAAATTTGTGATGACAGAACTTTTTCTTCTGCTCTGGCAGCCTTTGAAGTACCCATGGGTACTCTAGGTAGCCGTGACTGCCTTCTTTCCTTCATCAAAGGAGTTTAGGTTGGTTTTTTGTAATGCTTTAGCATATGCTATGCGATTTTTCTAATATATAGAAAATCCGATTTTTTCTGTGGAAAAAAAAAACAAATGTACTAATGCTCTAATTAATGAGGACTTTAATCGTAGACACAATGCATGCATAGCTAGCACTTAGAATTTGGCTACAAGTGACTGTTTTTTTTATTTAAATTATCAAATCCCAATGATTCTAGAAATACATCATCCCACTTCCAATCTTCAGTTTAATAAACATAAACATAAATTGAATAACATCCCGGGCCAGAACGTACCCGGCAGATCTTAACGGTGGCGCGTTGAACCTCGACCAGATGCAGCTTAACGGTGGCGCGTTGAACCTCGACCGGATGCAGCAGAACCTCGACCAGCAATCGATCTTAACGGTGGCGCAGCAGAACCTCGACCAAGACCGTTGCGGGAATCGCTCTGGCCTAATCAAATCTATTAAGAAACAAAACGTACGCGCGAAATAAACCAAAACAAGAACCGACAACCTTCGCGGCGATTTATTTATATAAATTGTAGTCCGTCCGAACTTACAAGTTCTGGCCACCATAGTCTCTACGAACTTTAACCCGAATTTGCCGAACTACCATCACGGCTTTCCAAACCCCAGTACCTTGCTTACCGGGCCGTCACAAGGTCGTCAATATAAACATCAAAATTTCATCATCCATTAATAGTTCTATTAACTATTATAAAGTTCGGCCGAACTTTATAAAATGTTCGGCCGAACTATTGCCGAAAAAAAAATTTTGCCCCCGATTCTCACAAAAGTGTAACCCAGCTTCACGTTTCCGCCCGAATACTACAAATGATAAATTTGTGATTACATATGACGACCAAATTTTGCATATATACGACTATGAGTAGCTAATTTACAATATCCTATAACACGATCAAAATCTAGTCATATTTTTTTGGTCAGTAATTGGTTTCAAACAATGATTAAAATTTGCATATATCTCATTATTAGTAGCTAATTTACAATATCTTATAACATGACCAACATTTTGCTTCAGATTTCTTTGGTCATTAATTGGATTTCTTGGGTGATCATATAGTAATATATTTGGTCATTAATTGTGACATTTAAGGACAAAATCAATGACTAAAATTTTCATATATGTGACTATTAGTAACTAATTTACAGTATCTTATAACACGACCAAAATTTTGGGTCATATCTCTTTGGTCATTAGTTGGTTTTCTCAGGTGATCATATAGTAATATATTTTGTTGTATATTTGGTCATTAATTGTGACTATTAATGACTAAATTAATGACCAAATTAATGACTAAATATACTACTAGACGATAAAATTAAGATAAAAAATTAATGACTAAGCTATAAACGACTAAATGCTGGTGGTGTTATAAGATACTGTAAATTAGCTACTATTGGTCATCGATTGAAAAATGGTCATTTATATCCAAATTTTAGTCATTTTTTAAGTAACTAATTAGCCATTTTGTACTAGTGTTATAACTGGAAGGAAAATATTCATTTCAATGAGCTTAAGGGCCAATATATAGAAAAATGAGGCAAAACCCACATCAAGTAGGGTACTAAAAAAATTATGGGCATTAGAATTTGCAGCTCAAAATAATTGACCGAGAACAACCAATATAATGAAATGCGAACACAAACAAGGATAGTCTATGAAATTAATTTGATCTAATGGCCACCCAAATTTTGGTAATATTATCTTATTTTAAAATAGATCTAATCTAGACTAATACAAAAAAAGCCCTTTACCAACAGAAATTTAAAAACGTAAAATGTTGCGAGAACATGCACATGTTCTTAACTAAGGTAACTGGTTAAGGCACTTACTGAGACGATGAAGAAGAACTATATGCTCATTCGATAAGGAAAAAATGAATATCAAACAGCAAATAATGAACATCAAACCTCAACCATTTTTCGCTAGGTCATCCATTGTTCGCTCTCAACTGTGCACTCTCAATTGTCCCACTCTCAACAACAAACATCAAACCTCAGTGATGGAGTGAAAAGGAGGCATGAGGAACCATCATCTAAGGAGGTTTGGGAGTCCATTTGGCGAGAACTAGGGATTTTTTGGCACCAAAAATAAATTCCCACCAATTTGTGTAAATTTAGTTGTGGGTACACTAGGAACTCCACAAAATCCGCTCTCGAGTTTCTGGTTTGCGTCTTCAAAGCTCATGAAACCATCCCCAACTCCCGTTGTAGTTCCTTCTAAAAATGGAATGTTCCCTTGCATGGAATGTTACCCTGCAGTTCCAAAGCTCCTGGGGGCACGAGAACCATTGGAACAGGTTTCCCACCTCTTAGGAGCAGTTCCACTGTAACAGAGCAAGATACCCATTTTGATAATATGAGGTCCATAAGCCACCCTAGGCTTTATACACTAGATAAAATTTGAAACAAATAAAGGATACAAACAAGACTCATAAGTAAAATAAATAAAACTGATTAAATTCTCCTCATGGAAGGCAAGAGACGTGGACTCATTATGGGACAAACCATGGTTATTGATTAGATTCACATGATTATCCTAATTTTGGTTCATTCTTGTGAGACTTCTGAAATCAGCTGACCCAAAACCTGTATTTGTTTGATGCTCCAATATCATATTTTAGTCAACAAAATAACAACATAGCCCTTGTGAAAAATTGTAATTAAAAGAAAAAAAATTAAATCAACGATTAAAACCATTGGTTTCGTTAAAAGCTACGCTAGAAGTTACTTTCCACACGTACTTGTACTTTTTTTGCAAATCAAATGTCAAGTGGATTTTTAATCTCGTACTTTGTAAAATACTGAATCAAATATCAATATAAGCTTTAAAATAAAATCCAAGAGACCCTTGACCCTTTTGTGGAGCGATAAAAAGGGTCTCTTTCACCTCTAATTACCTTCACATTAATTATCAACCCAGGGAAGACTTTTTATCTCAAGAGTGTACTCAGTCTGAGGCGGCTATTTACTCAAGAGTAATGTTTTGCAGTATAGTGCTTAAAATCCAAAAGTAAATGAAAGCTGGAAATAAAATCTACTTACAGCAAAGCACTTTAAGACTTAAATCATGCATTCGGAAAAATAAGCAATGTATCAGTCAAGGGTTCAGCATCGATAACCCATCCCTTTGGAAACCGATGGAAAGGAAATTAGAGCATAGACCACGGGTCTGGGAGCTATACAGTGAATGCCAAAGCTCACTACAGCCTTAGGTCGTCTCTCACACAAATGCGAGTAAATAGAACAACAAATAAAGAATTGAACAACAAATAAAGAATTGAATAGCAAATCTGGAATGGAACAACAATTGAATAACTAAGTCCCGCGGGCTATAATCAAACTCAATCTATACACTCCTTGCAATCAAAGAACATTCTGTTACTCTAAAGGCGATTTACACAGATCACGTTAATGGAACAGCAATACAACGAATGAATGGTAGAACAGTATTGATAAATCATAAACGCACACCACACAAACGTTTAGTATAACATCTCTGTAACATAACAGTAAGGATATGCGATTAACTCTTGAAAGGATAAATAACTTGATGCAGAGTTAACATACAATTCGATCTGTAGAAACCTCAATGATTCAAACTTCGAACAGAGCATATAATATGAACTTGTAAAGCATATCAAATAATCAAATAACAATAATGAACAAACCACGCATAAATCAAACCAAGGGGATAATATACAGCAGCGTAAAATGAACAGTAACTACAATTCATAACCAAGCAATGCTTTAATTCTGTCGACAGTCACACAGCAATCACTAAACTAATTTATAAATGAAAGAGACAGCAACTGAAATCAGATACAGAACAATAGAAATAAAGTAATAGAAATAGAAACAGCAGATCGCTCCACCTGGGGCCGGGCCCTCAACCACCGGTGAAGCGTTGCTGTGCTTTACTCCAGCGCTTGAGAAATGGAATAACAGTGAAATCTCTTATTAATCAGGCATTAATAATGTTACAAACAACTCTCACTCTCTTAACAAGAGCCGATGCACAGTTCTGCAAATTACAATAAGGAAAATCTCTCCGTTCCCATACATAATACATGCTTCTCCTTTTATAATCAGAAGGAGGAGAAATTGAATAGTAAATACAATCTCCCATAACAATATTGGATTTCTTCCAACCAATTGATCAACAAGAAAATAGATTTACATCCATCTTTCCACAACAGCAAGTCGAATTTGGCTTTTTAGCTGAGATTTGGAGGACGGCCGCAACAACAGAACTGAGAAAATCGTGCTTAAAGAACTCTGCGAATCTCTCAACACAGGCCGAATTTAGGCAAACCGTTCTTTGCTAAAGTTAATTGGGTCCGTTCTGGACAAAACCCATGTTCCGGATTTTCCAGATTCGTCTTCATTTGCTCAGAATCTCAACCGCAAAACTGTCACTCCTTATTACAGCGCATTTCTGAGTTGGCACTTTTAATGATCAAATCTTCAATCTGGAAATTACCTTGGAGGCTAAAAATGGTGAATAATGTTATAACCAACTTATTGAAACTATCATTGATAAAATAATTCATAATCATCAATTTATTAGAAATAAAGGAAGATAAATAATATTCATCCATAAGAGCATAAATCATTTATAAAATGGATTTAAATGATAAATTATAACAAATGATATAATAGAGAAGAGTAAAAATGGATGAAATAAGTGTTACAAAGTGGTTGTATTCACGGTCCAACACACCCCCACACTCAATATGTTGCATGTCCTCATGCAACGAAAACCTGAATATATTGCATGTCTTCATGCATCCCCAAGACAAAACCCATGTGTTAACCAAGCAATAAAAAATTTGAGAACAAATGAATGCTTCCTTAATTAATGAATATTCAATTTTAGCAATCTTGATGAAGGCATAACAATTTTTGCATTGACATTCAACTATATGTATGAAGTTGCAACAAAATATGATATAAGTAACAGCAAACTTCATTAACCATTTTCTCAAAAACTACCAACCGGCTTTTGTTGAAATTTGGCAAGTAAATTTATAATGTATGAATGCCTTTATGATCCAAAAATCAGATCGTTTTGATGCACGGATCATGAGATATAAACAAAATGGCTGTAGGTGAGAGTGCATGATTTCCAAAATTTTATGAACCAATTTATCTTGAAATTATCTGGGTTTGTATTAATGATACATCTGTGTTTTCCAGAAATCACAAGAATTGAGTTCATGGTTGTTTTTTAAAAATATTATGGAAATCAATTTCTGCATTGTGTAAAAATGAAATTGTATGCCTTAAATGAGAAAGAAAATTGAAAACATCCATCATGCATAGCAATTCCTCCCCCTCACTGAAGAATTAGCATGCCCTCATGCGATGCTAGAAAAAATTGAGGTGGTTGCTACCAGCTATTGAATTCTATACTTGGTGTAAAACAACATGGAATAAGGGAGGTGTTGAGAAGGAATAAGAATAGCAATGGAGGATAAAGAAGATGAATGACATGGTTATAATGAATGAAAGGAACACTCCCCCATACTCGAAAATGATATGCTGCTGAAAAAGGGAAAGTGGTAAAGATGTGGACTGAAGGATGATAAATGATGCTCAAAATGGATTTTTATGAAATTCTCCTAAATTCGTAATAAATCAGAAAATTATGCTATTTTACCTCAAGTTTTACCTCCAAAAATGTGGAATGACATATATGCACTGGCAGTTGTTGAAGTTGATGTAGGCAGAGTTGGTGCTGAAAGTGATGCAAAAGGTGGAATCCAGGTAAGCACATCATGTCTGAAGAATTGTTCACGTGCACGAGCCTCTTCTGTTAAGTGCAATAGTGTGGTCATGCTATGAATAGAATTCTGCCCATACTTGTTGTTCTCCTGTAAACAAAGCACTATTTTGCATACAATGTTCTTGAATCCATAGTGTTAGTTTTGAATAGAAATAGATTCAGATGCATGCAAAAATTTCAATCAGAAAAACTTATCAAATCAACAAGTTATGACAGAGTGGAGTAATCATATCACATGCAATCCCATAATGCAGACATTCGCCCCTCCAATTGGAAAAGGAATTCCATGACCATAAAGCATATGAGAGGTGTTGTGCTGACGGCAAGGGCAAGGGAATGAACAATATAGTAGTGAATGAAACAGAGTACACATATCAATGATAGGACAACGAGAGTTATGATTATAATGATAGCAGAGTGTGTAAAGATAGTTATGAATAAAAGATAGGACGCTTTGGATTGATGAAAAAGTGAAAAAAGAACGACAATATGCCAAAAAGATGCTTTGCTGACTGTATTCTAGCTGAAAAATGATGTGATTGATCATAAAACAATTTATCATGCATAAAGGTTCAAAATAGGGAAAATTTTTTTTAAGGAAATAACTTCTCTGATTAAAAAAAAGAAAATAAGAAAAAGGGTATTATAGTAATAATTGACGATAAGATATAACTTCAATACCATAAGCAGAGCCTCTGCTGCCAGCAGGCGTCCATAGCCTCGGCAGGGTTGCTTTTTAACCCATATGAGCCAGGATCCTCAATTTATAAATAGAGAGTTACAGTGATGTTCTACAGAAGAGATCAGTGTGCTGGCGTGGTAACCAGATAACCACACTGCCATTCACTGGGATGTAGCAAAAGTGATCAGGCCGGCTCGTGATGAGACCTCCTGTTCCATGGATAATTTGGCTATCCAATGGATCATAACCCTGGTGTGGTGGCCATAATGGGAATGTCACTTTATTACAGCCTTATGAACATGGTAGGCTGGCTCGTAATGAGACCCCCTATCCTCCATCTATGAACAAAATTTTGTTGTTATTACACAATTTTATGATAAAAAGAGGGAGGCTCAGTACTCCTTAAGAGCAGGGATGGTGGAAGAAGTTGAACATGTCAATAGAAAAATATATCCATAATCTCATTTATTACAGACAGAGAAGATTATAATCCAGAAGGGTGGAACCAGCATGGTATTAAGATGATCAATCAATATCATGTTCAACAGAAAACAATGCAGTAAAGTAGTATATAAATAATTGTGTCCCTTTTGAAAATAATCTATCATCAAGGAGTTGTCATGTTAAAGATCATAACGTGAATGATATTAACTCGCTTCAATAGAATCCATAATTCTTGTCCTCGTAAAAATAGTGTACTTCAGGCCATGAAGGGGAATCAGTCAAATGGTTGAGATGAACTAGGAATAGTCCCACAAGAGGAAGAAAAGGTTGTTCTAAAAAATACTCCCAAAGGGTTGCTCTTTTGAAGGAACAACAAAAACACTCAAAAAGTGGTGTTTCGTGTAGGGAACAGCAAAGGAAATGCACACCAAAAAGCAAAAATACACATAAAAAAGTATGAAAATGCAAATGTCGTTCCTTTGGAAAAAGGAACAGCAAAAACACACGTGCCGTTCCTGTGGAAAAGGAACAACAAAAATGAAAAGTGCAAAAGTGCTATTCCATTCGGAAAGGAACAACAAATCGTGAAAGTGCAGAAGTGTTGTTCCATTTGGAAAGGAACAACAAAACGTAAAAGTGCAAAAATGGTGTTTCATTAAAAAATGAACAACAAAAAGTGGAAATGCAGAAGTGCTATGCCATTTGGAAAGGAATAGCAAAACGTGAAAATGTAGAAGTGGTGTTCCATTCGAAAAGGAACAACAAAAAGTGGAAGTGCAGAAGTGCTGTTCCATTCGGAAAGGAACAGCAAAACGTGAAAAAGGAACAGCAAAAAGAGTCGTGGAAAAGGAATGGCAAAATGACCCGTGACAAAGGAACTGCTTGACCAAAAAGGTGTTGTTCCTTTGGAAAAGGAATAATAAAACGAAATTGCTGTCCATTTGAAAAAGGAACAGCAAAACGACAACAGTGCACACAAACGCTGTCCCTTCAAAAAAAGAACAGTAAAAATGCACAAGCATGAAATGCGAGCACGCAAAGAATGAATTAGCTGTTCACTGTATTAATGCTGAAGATGGGTGACAGTTTGAATGAAGCAACACCTGAAACACAAAATATAAAAAATATCAGAAAAGAAACACGTTTTATTTAAAAACAATATGTAAATAACTAAATTAAGTGACAACAGCTATGATGTTATGTCAAAAAAATGATCTCTTTGAAAAATATTTTGGTAGCAGTGATAAGACATGAATCTTCCAATGGAAATAAATTCTTCATTTCTTCTATTATGAATCCGTTGGGTAATGAGTTGGATGAAATTCCTTTGTTTCATTTAAAATTTCTTTCAAAATCACTCGTCCATAAATTGACCTTCTTTTTCTCCTAGGACCTGCAAAAAACGAGTATCTACCTGCAATAAAACATTAAATCATGGAGAAAGAGAGGTGTACGGGCTCCCTTAATCCAAGAATTATGAAAAAAATTAACAATTAGTTACTCTGTATAACAAATCCACAGAGAAAATAACAAAGTAAAATTTATTTGTCACCTGCGGGAGAGCAGTGGTCGACCATACTAACCAGCAGTGTTTTAATCACAACTTCTTTGTTTTTCATCCAAATTGAGTGATTTCAAAGCCAAATGAGAGCTAATTCAAAGGTTTATTTGCAATAGAAACAGGTTTTAAAATTTCAATGATATGCTATGTCAATTTTGTTTAGAACAACCTGCATAATAGAGTCATTTTCGATTACCCAATCTAGACCAACGATTGATATTTCAAGCATAGATTCTTCGTTTGATGTCGGATTCAAATGATTCAAATTGGAAATGAAAGTAGATTAATTTATTTATCTCCAATAGAAACAGGTTTTGAAGAAAAGAAAAATTGATAGGTCAAACACTGTAAGGAACAGCCGGAAATACATAGTTTTAAGGGTGCTGATTTACGATAGACAGTCAGTATTTTGATCATAAATTCCCCATACGATATCGAAAATGAGTCATTCCAATTGCATTGTAAACTAGATTCATAGGGGAATCTACCATAGAAACAGGTTTTAAAAATTCATTCATTTAGGCCTCCAAAAACTGACTGTCCCAACTCTGTTCCTAAGCTGTCCACTAGACATCCGGTCAATGTTTTGGTTCTAACTTTTTCGTTTCAAATCCAAATTGACTGATTAAAATTGGGTTAGAAAGTAGACATCAAGGGCTACCTAGGGTAGAAACAGGTTTTAAAAATATTCATTTTTGGTCCCTCAAAACATGACTGTCCCGACTGTTTTTCCAGAAAATTCATCAAGCCCGCAAGCCAAAAAAATGATATTCAAGCATTTTTTCAAATTGGTGATAAAAAATAAATATAAGTGTTTATAGAATTGTTATTTGCAATATAATTCATCTACATACACAAAAAAATTGAAATATTTATCACCGATGTTGATTTCGATAGCGTGTTGCAACAAAAAAAAACAACTAGTTTTACATAAAAAAACAAAATGCATTTATTTATTCCCTTATTTATTTTATTTTCTACACTAACCTATTTGAAAAAATGAATATGACTACGTATATGAGTACTTCCAGTGGAGCCATTTTCGAAATAAGGCTTCACGTATACACATACCCAAATTTGAAAAATGCATATTAATGAAAATCAAGGTATGAGAAGCCAACTTCCCTTGAAAAGATGGAGTCAAAAATTGTTGAAGTGTGGAGCAATGTTGCGAACAAGTGATGGAGTGAAACCAATCTTCAATATATCCGTTATTTTCTTGATTTCCCATATCCATCATATCATTAAGTTCTTGAGCTTTCAAAATGGTTTGTTGATGCAAACTAGAAGTAAGCTCATTTTCTTCCATAACTTCTACAATTTTTGAATTTGAAACATTCTGAATCTCATTGTAAGTTTTCTCTAATGGCGCATGTGAGATAGAATGGGTGGGAAGCATGGGTAAATTTGGCAGTTCAACACTGTAAGTATGTTGTACTGGTTTATTGTGGTGAGGGTGTGGAATTAGTTGAGCAGGAAAATGTGTAAGGAATGGAGCATTTTGATGATGTGGTTGATTGGGTTGTGTGAATGGTTTTGATGGGCAAGCAAGGTGTTGTGGAAGAGCTGGCGGAGAATATGGAGAATGTGCTTGTGCTACAAGATGAGGGAGAGTAGTCATGCAATCATAAGGTGAGCCATGCCAAACTTGTAGACAAGATTGGTGGCTATATTGAAATTGACATGGCTGCCCTAACACATTAGTATTCCATAATGAATTATGCAAGTAAGAAAGTGAAGAGGAAGTGTTTTGAACCATACCTGTAGGCCATGATTTCCATGGTTTTGACCTTATTGCAACTTCCTCACCTCTTTGATATGCTACTTCCATCCTAGATAAGGAAGAACAACCATCTATGGTATGCTCCTTTCGGTCATGAGTGAAAAACACTTCATCCAATTCTTGATTTTTATGAACCTGCAAAGCATCCAATTTTGAACTTAGAGAGGTAATAAAATCAACTTTAAAATGTTCAAGTAAATCATTGATTTCAGCTCTTATGTCTCCTATTCTTGTAGGAGATTTGGAAAAGAAAGAACAAACATCTCTAGAATTCTTACCAGCCTTCGAGATTCCTCTTGAATACCTTATGCACAACTCACAAACATCATTATATGATAACTGAAAAACATCACCTTTTCCTATCAGATTTAAGAGTTCTAAAAATTCATCTTTGATTCCTTTAAGAAGGAGTGTTTTTAAGATCTCTTTTTCCAAATGCTTATGCTTTGATTTTTGAAGGTTGTATTGAAATCGATCTACATAGTCCTCCAAACTTTCATCTTCCCCTTGTATCATACTGAAAATATATTCATTGGATTTGCAATAGTCTTGGTACTTCTTCAAGAATATGTTCTTCATGTCCTCCCATGATTGGATGCAATTCCCACCTAGGCTCATGAACCATCGGAGAGCTGCTCCTTTTAGAGTAAGAGAAAACACTTTCAATCTTTGATCATTAGTACAATAATCATATCCTCTACAAAGTATTTCGAACTCAAATAAGAATGTATCTGGATCTTCATTTGCTAAACCATGAAAATTTGGTAAAGATGGGGGAATTATGTGCATTTGTATCACTCCTCCTAGATCTTTGATAGGAAATTCAAAAGCAGAAACGTGAGCCATTTCTTACCATAGTATAAGATGTTCTTCATGTGTTTCTTCGAGGCTCCTTCTTCAAATGTTCCTGTCAATCGGTTAGTGAAATGGGTGGTGCTTACATCACCACTTGCATGAGATCATGTGATCCATTTTTTTTTTTTAAATTTCTATCTTTTTCCTAATCATTCCACAAAAATTCAAACATCTATTTCTACCCAACAAGGCAACAACAAATCTGTTAGGAAAGCGGACAGTGGAGCAGGGCTTGTACATGCTCCGCACGCAGGTTCTTACCTTCTGTTTTTAGGATCCAACTCTTCCCTAGCAGGCACTCATCAGATTCACACTACTCTTTAGAAATGGCTACACTCTCCCCGGCAACGGCGCCAAAATGTGGGGCGATAAAAAGGTGTCTTTGTAACTCCTAATTACCTCACATTAATTGTCAACCCAGGGACGACTTTTTATCTCAAGAGTGTACTCAGTCTGAGGCGGCTATTTACTCAAGAGTAATGTTTTGCAGTATAGTGCTTAAAATCCAAAAGTAAATGAAAGCTGGAAATAAAATCTACTTACAGCAAAGCACTTTAAGACTAAAATCATGCATTCGGAAAAATAAGCAATGTATCAGTCAAGGGTTCAGCATCGATAACCCATCCCTTTGGAAACTGATGGAAAGGAAATTAGAGCATAGACCACGGGTCTGGGAGCTATACAGTGAATGCCAAAGCTCACTACAGCCTTAGGTCGTCTCTCACACAAATGCGAGTAAATAGAACAACAAATAAAGAATTGAATAGCAAATCTGGAATGGAACAGCAATTGAATAACTAAGTCCCGCGGGCTATAATCAAACTCAATCTATACACTCCTTGCAATCAAAGAACATTCTGTTACTCTAAAGGCGATTTACACAGATCACGTTAATGGAACAACAATACAACGAATGAATGGTAGAACAGTATTGATAAATCATAAACGCACACCACACAAACGTTTAGTATAACAGCTCTGTAACATAACAGTAAGGATATGCGATTAACTCTTGAAAGGATAAATAACTTGATGCCGAGTTAACATACAATTCGATCTGTAGAAACCTCAATGATTCAAACTTCGAACAGAGCATATAATATGAACTTGTAAAGCATATCAAATAATCAAATAACAATAATGAACAAACCACGCAGAAATCAAACCAAGGGGATAATATACAACAGCGTAAAATGAACAGTAACTACAATTCATAACCAAGCAATGCTTTAATTCTGTCGACAGTCACACAGCAATCACTAAACTAATTTATAAATGAAAGAGACAGCAACTGAAATCAGATAAAGAACAATAGAAATAAAGTAATAGAAATACAAACAACAGATCGCTCCACCTGGGGCCGGGCCCTCAACCACCGGTGAAGCGTTGCTGTGCTTTACTCCAGCGCTTGAGAAATGGAATAACAGTGAAATCTCTTATTAATCAGGCATTAATAATGTTACAAACAGCTCTCACTCTCTTAACAAGAGCCGATGCACAGTTTTGCAAATTACAATAAGGAAAATCTCTCTGTTCCCATACATAATACATGCTTCTCCTTTTATAATCAGAAGGAGGAGAAATTGAATAGTAAATACAATCTCCCATAACAATATTGGATTTCTTCCAACCAATTGATCAACAAGAAAATAGATTTACATCCATCTTTCCACAACAGCAAGTCGAATTTGGCTTTTTAGCTGAGATTTGGAGGACGGCCGCAACCACAGATCTGAGAAAATCGTGCTCAAAGAACTCTGCGAATCTCTCAACACAGGCCGAATTTAGGCAAACCGTTCTTTGTTAAAGTTAATTGGGTCCGTTCTGGACAAAACCCATGTTCCGGATTTTCCAGATTCGTCTTCATTTGCTCAGAATCTCAACCGCAAAACTGTCACTCCTTATTCCAGCACATTTCTGAGTTGGCACTTTTAATGATCAAATCTTCAATCTGGAAATTATCTTGGAGGCTAAAAATGGTGAATAATGTTATAACCAACTTATTAAAACTATCATTGATAAAATAATTCATAATCATCAATTTATTAGAAATAAAGGAAGATAAACAATATTCATCCATAAGAGCATAAATCATTTATAAAATGGATTTAAATGATAAATTATAACAAATGATATAATCGAGAAGAGTAAAAATGGATGAAATAAGTGTTACAAAGTGGTTGTATTCACGGCCCAACACTTTAACATAAGATAAGTAGCCAAATCTAGATCAAATTTGTATATATTATATAATATTTACTAACTAAGTTCTACATAAAATGTCAAGCTTCGTAGTTTGGAAATAACTAAATCAAATACTTTTATAAGCATACTAAAACCAAGTCCATAATAAAATCTCTAAATCAAATGCCTATGTAAAAACAAGATGACAAATAATTGTATGGTATTAACTTTCAGAATTTTGGTTTTGCATTATTATTGACTTCATTTCAAAAGGTTGAACGGTTGGGGGAGAATTTGTTCCAAATATTAACTCCCTTCTACCATTAGTTGACTCAAGAGCTCAACATGCTGTAAATGATTGTTTTGATTCCATTCCATGCATGCCTTCAATTCTCCCAACTCTGAAAGGTTTGACTAGAATAGTGAAATGTTTTGAGCTCAATCAATATTGGAGGTAAATTTTGATTAGTTTCAATCTTGAAACGAGTTTAGAGGAAAATTCATTTCATTTTCATACTCTTCCTTCTCTAATACAACTTGTCGAGCGACAATGCATGTATATATCTTTATTGGATCTATATTTGTTCTAAAGTCATAATAAATGTATGCCAACAAACAAGATTGTGGTAATTGATGATTTATAAATATAGGGCATGCAATGAATAGATGAGTTTCATGAAAGGCAAAGACATGGAAAATTTAAGGGACCATGGTCTCATGGTAGCGGAATCTCGGACCATGCAAAAGGTGTAAAAACATTTGGTAGAGATGGAGGCATCAAATCAAGAAAGATAAAGCCTTGTTGGGATTTTGCTCCATAAATACTTTTATTGTGCTTTTAGCTATTAAGATAAAGAAAACATCGAATTGTGTAGAATACCTTAATGGTCGAAGGTGAAAAGTAGATCAATTGAAATAGATGATGCCATAGATGCTTTAAGAAAGGTTGATTCTTGAATATTTTCCACAAATGTGGACCCTTCAGAGCTCTACAAAAATAGAGCTAATCTAAAATTTGGTAGGAATTCATTGAAATCACAAGTTTTATGGGTAAAATCTGCACAATCAAGGTTCCATAGGAGTTTTCCATGGTTTTGAATCCATATATGTAGTCAAAAAACCAATTTAAATAACATAAATCAAGATTTTACTTCAAATTTTTCAGTCAGATTTGAGCCAAAAAATCCACTGAAAACTCCAAAAAATCACATTAAAAACAACTCCCTTGTGAACAGACATAGATAAAAAAACCTACATAGATCAAACACCTATCCCCAATCTGAACCGTATACCCAGTTTAGATTGAACATAATCAGGTGTAGCTAAATAAGGCATTAGAGTAGATAAAGTACTTTATCATATTTTCCTTGAGGGAAAGCTCTAAAAATAGCCTCAAAGGCCCTTCAGGATGGGTCTGTTAGGCGGGAAAAAGGGAGGACAAGCAGATGTATGTCCGAGGGGATAGGGCAGTAAGGGTCAAGGGAAGGGCCTTTGGAGAGGCCCTGAAAGGGGCAAGGGCATGCATCTATGGAAGGGGGGTTTTTTGGTTGTATATCATTTCACCCAACCTAGGGGTTCCATTCCATCAACCCATCCTCAACCCCAACCTTCGGTTATCTCCTTTTACTACCAAAATATTGGCACACACCTCTCAACTGCAAGTACCTGAACATCCCCTCCAAGACCTTCCCATTGCCCCTTTCCTTTGTCCTGACAGCCCATCCACCCCTACTTTCTTCCCAAAAAACCCCCCTTCCATAGACGCATGCCCTTGCCCCTTTCAGGGCCTCCCCAAAGGCCCTTCCCTTGCTCCTTACCGCCTGATCCCCTCGGACATACATCCGCCTATCCTCCCTTTTTACCACCTAACAAACCCATCCTGAAGTGCCTTTGAGGCTATTTTTAGAGCTTTCCCTCAAGGAAAATATGATAAAGTACTATTTTCCTTGAGGGAAAGCTCTAAAAACAACCTCAAAGGCCCTTTCAGGATGGGTCTTTTAAGAGGGAAAAAGGGAGGACAGTCGGATGTATGTCCGAGGGGATCGGGTGGTAAGGGGCAAGGGAAGGGCCTTTGGGGAGGCCCTGAAAGGGGAAAGGGCATGCGTCTATGGAAGGAAGGTTTTTTGGGAAGAAAGTAGGGGTGAATGGGTTTTTAGGGCAAGGGAAAGGGGAAATGGGAAGGTCTTGGAGGGGATGTTCAGGTACTTGCAGTTGAGAGGTGTGTACTGATACTTTGGCAGTAAAAGGAGATAACCGAAGGTTGGGGTTGAGGGTGGGGTGATGGGGTGGAACCCCCAGGAAATGATATACAACCAATATTTGGTTGTATATCCATGAAATAGTGGAAAGAAAGAAATTTACAGAAGTTAGGGACAAAGAGAACCACTAAGGAAAACCATACGCTTCTGCAATCTGTAAGAAAAGAACACCAATGAATGCTTCTCCAATCTGTGACAAGAAATACCAATGTGTAATGATATTTTAACACTGCCTATAGATCGATTCACATCTCAACACGATCAAATGTAGAATATTAAGGCATTAGAACAAAAACATATGGTGGAAACAAGGAAAAGTACTGGAGCAAAGGGAAAAGAGCACCACTAGAGAAAAACAATATGTTTATGTGCTAACACAAGCAACATCGTGCAAGCATGCACCAGTTGGAATATGCTCTGCGCATTGTATGTATAACATGAAACTTTAAGTTATACATTTTTGTGCAAAGAAGCATTCTACAATTCAATATGAGGGGATGTGTAAGTACGTCATGTCTATAATAAAATTATAATAAAAGTAAAAAAATAAATCTCTAGCCAAAAAAATTTAAATAATCATTAAAAAAAAATAATATTATAATTCAACACAAATCTCACTCCAAAATATTTTAATATTTTTTAATTAAATATTTGTAAAATGAATTTTTAAAAGTAAAAACCATATCTTATAGATATATTACAATCTTTAAAGACATAAATATTTCCACAACAAATTGGTAATATTTGAAAATATTAATTTGACGTAGTTTTATTATAAATTTTGTTATCATGTCATGCAAAAAACATCAATAAATCTAATATTAATATTAATATATTATAATATTATAATATTAATAATATTAAATTTAATAACTTTGGATTAATAATTTAAATAAAGGTTTACATCTTGAGGGATCTGATCCCTCTTAGTGTGTGATAGATCCAAAGTTAGATGTTGGTTAACCTGCCAGAATCTCAACTAATACACATCCCAAACTTACGCAGACAACTAGTAATAATAACTTGTGATATTGTTAACAAGTGGGACAAAAATCACCTCTCAACCACAAAATAACTGCAATCAATTTCCTTATACAATTGTCTCCCCCTATCTCCATTCTAGATTTGGTGAAAGCTGCTCCAGGGATCGAGCAATGTTGTCCCTTTTCTCTTGTTTGAGATATGGTTGCGGTTTCATTAGATCCTAGCCTAGCCCTAGCCCTCTAGACCAACCAAAAATTTTCCACTTGTCCTTGGTATTCATATTTTTCTGGTATTTGACCCAATCATCATTGGTCAGTCTTGCGCATCCAACTCAACCGTGGAATCAATTGTCCCTTTGACTCAACCCAAACTTTCTCCTATCAATTTTTTATCATATTAACATTTTAATATTTTAAAAATGATAAATATTTTCATAAAATTAAATAATTATACATGAAAGCAATTTTTGTGCAAAGTCTCAAGGATTATTTCGTAGTCATGGAGAGTATCCTAATGATTTCATTATCAAACTTAAGCATTGAGAAATATGTGTCAAAAACATTCTTTCTCTAGTCTATGAATTTGTTAGATTTGAAACTTATTATGTTCTTTATGTTTTAAGAGTCTTTTGCACATTTATTTGTGATTTATTTTATTATTTCTTTGATACGAAACTTCCACTATTTCTAAGTCTCTCTTGTGACTATCAAGATGTAAATGAACAGATTCTATGTAGGGAAAAAGACAATTAGGATTGGGACATGACTTGTCTATGTATTGGAGAATGATGATAGACTCATAGGTATCTTTGGGTGGAGTCCAAATTGTCTAACAATTTATCTTATCCTTCAATGAAGTATTGAGTTATACGTAACAAATCAACAAAGTGTAGATAATTTTGTTTTACACGTAATACTAACTTAAAATGCTAGTGTTTGATCTCCTTAGTTTTATGCTTAGGATATTTAGTGTGAATTTGTGAAATTATGGTGTTTCATGTAGGAAATAAGGCTTTGAGACAATAGAATTAAATCCAAAGGAAAACTAGAATTAAATCAAGAAACCAATGGACATTGATTCTCCTTAGTATTATGTTTGGGCTATTTAGCTTGAATTTGTGAAATTATGGTGTTTCTTGTAGGAAAAGAAGGCTTCGAAGTAATAATATAATTAAAACAAGAGGAAAAATACATGGACATATTTGTCATCTAGGTTGTAAAGAAACTATTAGACACCTATGAGATTTTTGTCAAGCAAACAGGTGACTAAATTGTTTTCTGAGACTTCGAGAGGTACATTTCCCATGAAAATCTCTCATCCTTGAAGCCTCTGTGTGTCCGTTGCCTTCAAAAAATATCTTCACTGTTGTTTCCATCCAAAAAGCCTCACTGTCTGTGAAAAAAGTTTGCTATGAAAAGCCTTCATCTACCCTTGTATCTCTGCGAAATGCCCCATCTTAGCCCTTTTTCCCCTTTGCAGAATTTCCCCTTTAACCTCAAAAATCCCTCCTAAGTTTCCCAAACCATCAACTTCTTCCTTTTAAACCAAGTGAAATCCTTTCATTTGATTGCAACCCCCTTTTTCCCCCAACCGAAAGCCTAATTTTAGCCTTAAAGGCTCTATTTTTTGGCTTAAAAACCCATATTTTACCATATGTGGGCTAAGCCCCTTTAGGCCAGCCCCTAACCACTTCCCCTCCATAAGCCCAAGTGCTAAGACCAAGCGCTAGTACATAAGGCGCTAACCACATCGGAGAATCAGAGCGGGACATGCTTTTCCATTGAAAGACAAAAAGTTCAGATGCGATGGTGTTAGAGTCTATCGGATTTTGAATTGATCTCAGTTGTAGATATGAAAAGATCTAACTGCCCATGCCTATTTCATTGCACCTTAATCACACTCCGTTGTAAACCTCCGATGATCTTCTCCACCGTCGATTCACTTTTAATCCGACGGCCCTCGCATCCTCACTCCGATCGCAATCGCAAATTTTAAACTCTGCCATCCTTAGTCCCTCCCGATTGCGACTCTCCAACGCGATCCTGGCTATTGAATCCACAAGAAACAACGACCAGGATCCAACCTCATTCCATCGTGTGTCCCCCTATTGGGCTCCTCCAATCCAATCGCAACAGTCGATCTCTCATAGATTCGATGGTCCAGATGTAATCGCTTCATTGCCCATCGAAGTTCTGCCCTCCATCGCTCTCCTTCCGATTGGATCCTGACCGTCCATCCTATCTGATCTGACAGCTCATATCACTCCCACCCACTAACCATAATCCTCCGCCTATTTTTCTCTCTCCAGATCTCGATCGTCCATTGCATATGATCGTATGGTCCACAATGAAACCGTCATCTGTTGACCCCACCTTTACCGATCGTGCACATTCCTGTATTGTGCGCCTCCACCACCGTCGGATCTCGCGGGCCCAGATCCAATGGTCCACAAAAATATCGTGTTGTTTTTTGCCCCGAGCTTTAACAGTTAGAACTTACGAGATATGGGAAGTTTTCCAAAGCCACATGTTAGCTAAATACCCATATCGCGTTGAAAAAGATAAATCCACCTTCTAGCCTTCTGGTTGCATGAAAATAGTTGTTTTGTATCCCAAAACCACTTCCCCTCTTTATTGCCCGAAGGTCTATTAGCAGATCCCGACTGTTGATCTGTTTTGATCAACGACCCTCATTGCATCTCGTGTTCCACTCATTTTTTCTCATCGCGCAACCGCAACATTGCATTGGACCATCTCGACCGTTGATCTCCTCCTGAGATCTAACAGTCCTAATTGAATCACCCTCAACCCATGACTGGGTCCCACCATATCAGCCCATTTCATATGTTTCCCATGCATTTTCTGTGTATTTCGTTCAAAGGCCCAAAACCTTGGGTTTTGCATTAAACATCGTATCATTCCACAAACATTAAAATTTTGATGTTTACATTAAAGTTATTCATTTCACCCAACTTTTGTCAGATCAATTTTCACTGTTCCACTGCACTTTTTCCACCACTTTCCATTGCACCCACAGCATTCGTCATGCTGTGCTACCTTCATCACAGCATTCCACCACATCCATCCTCCCATGCATGGATTTCTTAACATGTTTGTGTGTCTTCGCAGGGTACAGGCGGTGAACACCGCCATTGCTCACAGTCACTGTTATAGTGGCACAGAGCACAGAGAAGGCTAATCTCAGAGCCTGATATTACAGAGACAGTGATGAAGCAACAAAGCATATCAGTGGACAATTAGAGAGTTTAATGCCTATAATTGAAGAGTTTTAGCTCTAATTCATTGTTTAAAGGTCAGATGTACCAGATTGAAGACCTCATTATTTTCACAGAGGGCCTAATGAGGCCTCATGCATAGAAAAAAATATTGACAGTGTTTCACATCAGTAGAAGTTTCCTCCCAAGAAAGGACACAGTACCCATACTGTTTTTATTCTACATTGTGTCCCCGAGAAGATTTCCCCCTGACAGCAATCCTAATGCTACCAGATCATTTGTTACACAGTATGGCAGGCCTCATAGTCATTTATCTTCCCTTTTGTTATTCACCAGAGTACTGCAGAGTATTACAGCCAAAGTACATCAAGAACGAATCTGGAGTAAATTTTAGCCTGTCGAAGACCACTCTTTCTCCCAAAGAGTACTTAAGATTAATGCTCAGATATTAAATAGAATGGCCCTTGACCCTCTTATCTTACTCTGTTTTAATGTTTCACTTAGTGTTTCATCTACCTCCCCAGACTCTCTTTCAGCTATAAAACTCATGAAGAAACTCACTGTTGGTGGTTGATCGGATATCTGTGAATTGTAAGCTGTTTCTCTTGAGATATATTTCTCTGTGTAAAAGTTGTAATATAGGCTAAGGAAGATGTTTTCAAACTGAATATCAAGCTATTGGCAATGTTGTACATGATTGGTGTTTCTCTTTAATATGACAAGCACATTTCTTTGGATCATGATTTAAAGCAGCGGTGATGTTTTTCTATCTCTGTCTTTGTTTTCCTTTGTAATTCATTACTCCCCATTTCTTCTGGTATGCATCAGAAATCTAGCATAGGATTTACCCTCGCATGGTACATATGTTTCTACACTCCCTACCTTTGATTTTTTCTGCTATATGTGTTATCTGAGTACTGATCCAAGTTAATTTAACCAGTGTAGTGGCTAATATTTACTGCTAGCTGATGTATGAATTAATGAACCTATTCTTAGATGTTCTTGTTCATTTTAATTGAATGAATTGTGATACTAGGAGTTTAGAACAATGATTTCATCTCACTAGGGTCCTTTCGATTAATTGAACCTTTCTGAGTCCCCTTAAGCTGGATGCAGAAGCATTGAAAGTTCAAAGTCTTTCTATGATCTCAGGTTTTCACTTTTGTGTTTAAATCTTTAATGTTCCCTTTGTCTAAAGAGTTTACCCTTTAGGAGTTGGATCATAGGTGTCTAATGGCATGTCCTATCCCTGGACCTGATTCCTAAATGGTCACCTTGGAGGTTTCCTTGCCTTTCACCTTTTCTCTCACCATTTTCATACCACACTATCACCTTTAAGATCCAATGCTTTAGATGACTAGCCCAACTGAAAGTCTGCATATTGAATAACAAGTAAACCCTTTCCTGACTCCATTACCCAATGGTCTCGAGTGTTCTCTGAAATCTTTCCTCCTTTGCCTAAAATCCTCTTTGCTCATCCTTGTCTCATACTGAAACCTTGTTTCCTGATTCCCATCCACCAAACAAACAAAAACAACCTCACACTTTATAACTAGCCTAAAACCTTTAAACTGAGCTTCAAAGACATATACCTTTGCCTATTATAGAGAGATCCCTCTCTGGACCCAGGAGGGCTAGATCCTGAGGTTTGAAAGTGGTTCTGATGTTGTCTCATCTTTTGGTATTGCCAAACTTGCCAAAGCATGGGAACCCCAACATAATGGCGACTCCACTGGGGAGCTTTGAGTAGAATACACCTTTAAACACTTTCAAGACTCAAAGGAGACCATATTAGCCTTAGTTTGATGGTTAATCACTGTGGTGGATAGTGCACTTCCTTGACACATTTTAAACCTTCCACCTGGCGACTCCATAGTTCCTTAATGATCAAAAGACTCCACTGGGAGACCAACCTTCATAATAGCATCAACCATATTAGAAGTAACAAGGAGGATTGAGCTGATTTTTTGGAAGACAACATTCTAGCTTCGAGAACAATTCACACAAGAGCTTATCCTAACCTAGACCCACCTGAAATAGTTGACAACCCTGAGAGCATTCTCAGGAAATCCCCTACACCTAGAAATCCAACTATTTCCATACATATCCATAGATCTAGCTCTGCACTAGAAGTCTTTACAGCTCTATCAAACCCTCTGTTTTCCTTAGGTTTGCAAAACAGTTTACCCAGAACTAGGTCATTCAGTGCTCTAGACCAGCCAAACTTTGATTTCACTGGTTCACCATCTCACAGTGGTCAACACAGTAGGGATAGAGAGACCCCTCCACCTACACCTCTGGATATTCATTTCATTCAGAACTTGGGGCTCTGTCACCGTAAATTTGCTCAACAGACTTATGCTGGTCCTAGTATCCCTGTCATCCACATACCTGTTGTCCAGGAAAATCCCTTACCTCATCAATAGATCATTATGGCAGCCTGGTATGCACCTTTGGTGTTATCACAACCTTTAGTGTCTCTACCGAATGATTACCAATCAAAGATCCCACACTTCACCGCAAAAGAGTCTACCACGGCTCAGCACCATGTAGATAGGATGGAAGATTCTTTTGACTATATGGAGATAGACGATGAGACAGTTAAAATGAGAATATTTGCCCAGAGTTTAGGAGGGGAAGTGAAGAAACGATTTAAAGGCCTACCTCCTAATAGTATCCAAGATATTCCTGCTTTGTATCAAACCTTCATAAATAAATGGGAGGTCAAAGCCAACCCTCTCCAAATCTTAGCGGAATACAAGAATCATAAGAGAAATGTAGGAGAGAGTTTCCATGATTATTCTACAAGGTTTAACAGCGTTTATAGCACTCTTCCTCCAGATATGAAACCTCCCTAAGGTATGGATTTAGTCAAGTACCCTGAAGGCTTTGATGCTGACATGGCCTACCAGCTTAGGGAGAGAGATTACAACACATTGGAAGATATGCAAAAAGGAGCAGTGAGTGTGGAGGCTAACCTGATTGAGAAGAAAGCCAGAATGAGGGCTAAGAAAAGGGTAACATATAGGGATGACGCTGTAGCTTCCACATCTGACCCCAAGTATGACCATCTAGCCAAAAATATGGAAAAGCTACAACAAATGATGGAAAAAATGGTTGTCTCAGTCAGTAATCAGAACAGAAACCAAAATCATAACCAGAACCAAAACTTTAGGAGAAACAATGCTACTCCCAACAGACAAAGAGACTCGGATCAGCAAGTTATACCCCCATTTCAAGAGAACTTTCTTGATGAAGATGAGGGAATCATAGAAGAGTCTGAGGGAAACACAATAAGCATGTTCAGAATAGAAAACCCAATCCACAACTGTTCCACAGAAGAAGGTCAGCCCTCACCCTCATATTGGGATGAGGAAAGATTAGAATATGAGGATTACAGGCTCGGATTTGAAAATGCTATCATGTAGGTCAGAGAATAATATGAACTTAGAAGCAAACAGAGCTTAGACAATTCCATACCAAAGGCTTCTGAGATTAGCATTAAGAAACAGCCTGAGAAAACTTCTCAAGCAACTGCTGAAAGTAGCAAATCAGCAGCTGAGAGTTATGGGAAGAACAAAGAAAAATACAACCAAAACGCTGATAAATAGAGTCAACCAACTAGCACCACTAGCACTGCAATTATTGCTCCTGATAAAAAAAGTCCTAACACTGTACATAGTGAAAATCAGCACATCGATCCTGTCACAAAGGTAGTGGCTAATAAAACAGAGTTGAGCATTACAAAGAGTCAATCTCTCTTCAATTTGAAGAGTGAGATTGAAAAAATTAAAATCCCCATCCCACTCTCTGAGCTGGCCACTCAGGATGTATATAAAGGCCAAATTTTGAAAGCATTAAATCTAGGTGAAAAAAGTGACACTGTCAATCTAAGTGATGATGAACAAGCCCTTCTGTTTGGCCCAAAGATAGAAGGGAAGTTTCAGGAAGGGGTAGTACCTCCTTTTTATATCAGTCTCAATATCCATGAAAAGATCCTTCACAACGCGATGCATGAATCTAGGGCCTCACACAACCTCATGCCCAAGGTATTTATGGAGAGGTTATGCCTAGAGATAACCTGTCCCTATAAAGACTTATATTCATTCGACTCTAACAGAGTAAAATGTCTTGGCCTGATCAAAGATTTGTGTGTGAGCTTGACCCAGATTCCAGAAAAATGTATGGTTATGGATGTTGTAGTGGAAAATGTGCCACCTAAGTATGGTATGCTATTATCAAGGTCATGGGGAGCCAAGCTACAAGGTATAATGCAGATGGACGGGGCATATACCACGATCCTTGTTTCAGCCAGCTTAGGAGACTATATAGAGAGGCACAAATGAAATTCTTGGTTAGTAGCCCTAAAAAGCCTGAAAGTTCACCTCTGTACTCTGTACACACAGATCTAGAATCCTTTATCCTTTACAATGATGAATCCTTAGAAGATCCAAAATTAGAAAAAAGAGATACAAACCATGAGACAACGCCCATAAATTTTAACATAATGGCCACTCTGGACTTGGAAGAAAATGAAGAAGAATCCTCTTGACAGTGCACTGAATCTGAAACTTAGAGTGAACAAGAAACATAATGCAAACAGCTAGCTAGTCACCCCTCTAAAGCTCATACACCACACAGAGAACAAAAACCTCCACACCATAACATGGACCCCATATTACAACATAACAATGGAAACAATGTTAGGGAAGAAAACAATGATAAACATGAGAATGAACCTTTATGGGAAATGAATTTCGATGGGTCTTTCACTAGGAAGACTGCGGGAGCGGGGGTGTGGTTACATAACACGAAGAGTGACTATGCAGAGAGTCATGCCTTCAATCTTAACTTCAAGTGTACAAACAATATCACAGAGTATAAGGCTCTTATCCTAGGCCTGAATTTACTGAGAAAACTAGGAGCTCATAGGATAGTTGTACATGGAGACTCTGAGTTAATCATTAAACAAGTGAATGGTGAATACACAGCAAAACACCCTAGGTTGAGATCATACAGAAATGATGCTATGGATTTATTGAAAGCCTTTGTGGAATATGAACTGGGGTTTGTTCCTAGGAGTCAAAACGTAATTGTAAACGGATTAGCCTGCATAGCTAGTTCATATCATAAGCCTCCCAGTGACAAAAAAATCATCATTCAAACAAAATACAGACCTGCAATGCCTAACAATGAGAAGTATTGGCAGGTCTTTAAGGGCGACAAGCATATTGAGGATTTCCTGATAGGCAGGAACGAGTTTGAATTCTCTCATTCAGATTCTAAATCCGATGATAACTGCCTGAGCGAAGAGCCCTCTAATGAAGAAAAACCACCTCATAACATTGAAATAAACATGTTAATGGAAGGAATTGGAAATCCAACTAAAGAATATAAGAATGCAGATAAAGAGGGAATAGAGGTGCTACAGGCAAAAGATAAGAACATACCCCGAGGTCTGGCACCTTTAGAAGATCTTTTTTATTTCGATGATGTAGCGAAAAAACCCACCATAGAGCACTCGAACTTTGATGTCAAGGGGTGCAACATAGGAACTGAATATAAGCCTAAAATTATTAAATTGGTTAAGTCCTTGCCCACAGACATGAAAAAGAAATACATTGACTTGTTCAAATAATTCATTGATGTGTTTGCATGGAGCTACGAGGACTTAAAGGCCTATGACAGAAACATAATACAACACAAAATACCTTTGAAGGAGAACCAGAAACCCTTCAGACAGAAACTTCGCAGAATTAACCCAAAACAATTGCCTATAGTAGAAAAGGAAACAAAAAAGATGTATGAGGTAGGAATAATATTTCCTGTGAGGTTCTCTGATTAGGTCTCGAACCTAGTAGCTGTGAGAAAGAAAAGAGGTGAGATCAGACTGTGCATTGATTTCAGGAACCTTAACAGAGCCTCGCTTAAAGACAATTACCCTTTGCCAAAGATGGAACACATTCTTCAGAGGGTAGTGGGCTCAAAAAGGATCTCCCTGCTAGATGGTTTTTCAAGTTATAACCAAGTTTTAGTACTCCTAGAAGATCAACTCAAGACCGCTTTAACCACTCCATGGGGCACTTTTATGTATGTAAAAATGCCTTTTGGACTGATGAACACTGGCACGACCTTCCAACGGGCTATGGAAATAGCTTTTTCAGATGAAATAGGGCACTTCATTGTCATCTATTTGGATGACATAACAGTCTATTCCAAGACTGATGACGAGCACCTAAAACATCAAAGAAGAGTTTTTGAAAGATGTAGAAGGTTCGGTCTGTCATTAAATCCCAAGAAGACTGTATTTGGGTTGCAGGAGGGTAAGCTCCTCGGCCATATTATATCAGAGAAAGGAATTAAGATAGACCCTCAGAGGGTTGAGGGAATACTACAGATCAAACACCCGAGAAACATAAAGGAGTTACAGTCCTTTGTTGGGAAAATTAAGTTCTTAAGGAGGTTTATTCCCAACCTAGTTGAGCACCTCAGGAATATGACTAACATGATGAAAAAAGGTGTAGGAGTTAGGTGGACTGTAGAGGCTAAAAAATATTTTGAATCAGTTAAACTCGCACTCACCCAAGCTCCTGTCCTAATCAGCCTAGATTTCTCAAAAGATTTCCTGATATTTTCCTTTGCCTCTGAGCATACAATGGCTGCAGTTCTACTACAGGAAAAATCCAGAGGGAATGGAACAGCCTATTGCTTTCTTCACCAAGGCTCTGAGGGATGCACCCTTAAAATAAAACATAATGGAAAAATAGGCCTATGCCTTGGTAAAGGCCTTGAAGGACTTTAGGGTGTATATACTGCATTCTCATACCATAGCCTACGTGCCTAACATAGTGGTTAAAGAGATCTTGTCCCAAGATTCGGATGGAAAGAGGGGAAAATGGATCATTGTGATTTTAGAATATGACCTGTAAATAAAACCCACGAAACTGATCAAAGGTCAAGGCTTAGCTCAACTAATGGCTGAATCAAATTTACAAGCCCTTGACATTAACATGGTAGATGCCTTGGATGAACAAGAAGGATTTCCTGATCTGAATATTGAGGAAAATTTTCAAAACTCTCCATGTTATTTTGACATCCTGTATGTGCTCACAAACCTCAATGCCCCTCCTGATCTATCAAAGACTAAGGCTAGATTCTTGAAGCTAAAAGCTAAAAACTATCGCATATTGAATGAATGTTTATACTGGAAAAATGTAAATGGTCTATTGCTTAACTGTTTGCCTGAAATTGAAGAAGAGAGAATTAAATAGGAGTTCCCTGTAGGAGAGTGTGGAGGCCACTTAAACTGGAAAGCCACTGCTAACAAAATACTCAGAGCTGGCTATTATTGGCCTACGCTTTTTAATGACATCCACAAAATGACAATTGCTTGCCATAAATGCCAGATTTTCGAAGGCAAAAGAAAGCTCCTCCCTTTACCATTACAACCTATTACTATTGAGGGTCCCTTTTTGAAATGGGTCCTAGATTTCATAGGAGAAATACACCCTGCTTCTTCTGCCCAACACAAGTGGATCCTTACAGCCACACACTACTTCACGAAATGGATTGAGGCCATACCTTCTAGGAATGCCCCAGATTCTGTCATCATTAAGTTCCTATAAGACCACATCCTCTCTAGGTTTGGCTACCCAAGAAAAATAATCACTGATAACGCTGTTGCTTTTGGATCCAAGAAAATGATTGATTTTTGTCACAGGTACCAAATAGCACTCAGTCATTCAACTGCTTATTACCCACAAGGTAATGGGTTAGCTGAATCATCAAATAAGAGCTTGGTGACCATCTTCAAAAAGATGCTTGAAGAGAACAAAAAGTCATGGCATAACAAGTTAGTGCATGCTTTGTGGGCTGACAGGCTTACAAAAAAGAAATCCATTGGCATGTCACCATATTAGCTTGTGTATGGAACAAAGGCAGTATTTCCAACCAGCCTTGGGATACCAGTGATTAAAATAGTCCAAGAAATCTATACAGAAGAGGACAGTAAGGTAAGGAGAATAAACCAAACAATTCATCTCCAACAAACAAGAGGAGAGGTCTATAACAGAGCTCTGAAGGTTCAGGAAAATATAAAGAAGTTATTCGACAAGAGAAAAAAGGCTCCTGACTTCAAAATTGGAGATAAAGTTCTAAAGTGGGACTCTAGGAGAGAGGACAAAGGAAAACACGGCAAATTTGATAGTTTGTGGTAGGGTCCTTACATCATCTAGGCCATTGTGGGTCCAAATGCCTTTTTTCTACAAGAGCTAGATGGTACAGAGCTGTTCGGGGGTCCTGTCAATGGCAGGATGCTCAAACATTACTACTGCTAAATTTCCATTTCCAGTTTTCATTTCCATTGTAAATACCATTGTTGTGTTTTATTTTCAAGAAAAAGAGAAAATGTTTCAAAAAATAGAGAAAGAGAGGTTCAGATATGCTCAAAACATGAACCTCAGAAGTGCAACAGATTGGCTCTAGCATGATCAAAATCTGAGCCAAAGGGAGCAAAGGAAGCTGGTACTAAATGCTCAAAATCTGAACCAGAAAAGGAGAAAAAGGAACCAGTCCCAACAAGCCCAAAACTAGAGCTGAAGCGAAGAAGGAAAGTGACTCTAACAAGCTCAAAAGTTGAGTCACAAAGAAGAGAAGGATGCTTCAAAGTTTCAGATTTCAAGCCTTCAAAATTTTGTCTCCAATTTTCTGCAATTTCAGTCCATGAGCAACTGTCTTTATGCCTTGGACACACAGCAAACTAGACTTTCTAATCCTAGTTTGACTGTTTTTTAAATTTCTGTTGTAGAATGTAGAGAAGAAATCTGTTGGACAGTTTAATCCCAACATATATTAGATTTTGGTAGAGAAACATATGAGGCCAACAGTTTAATCTGGTCTCATGGAGTGATATGGGTAGAATTCGATTAGTTTGGTTTATGTTTTTAATAAATAAAAAATGATGAAGAGGGTCTGCCAATTCAAGTGCACTTTGAAGAAAAAATGTTAGGATTGTAGGATGGGTAGGTAGAATGCTTGAGGAATTTTTTCTGCTGATTAATTCCATCATGTTGAACAGCTAAATCAAAGAGGCGATATGTTTCAAAGATCAGGCATCTAGCCTACTCCAAAGATCTATTTTCTGAATTCTTGACTCCTTCAAGAAGAAGCCATCCCCATGTGGAGCCACTGTTAGCCACCTATGAAATTTTTGTCAAGCAAACAGGTGGCTAAAATTTTTTCTAAGACTTCAAGAAATACAATTCCCATGAAAATATCTCATCCTTGAAGCCTCTGTGTGTCCGTTGCCTTTAAAAAGATCTTCACTGCTGTTTCCATCCAAAAAGCCTCACTATCTGTGAAAAAATTGTGCTATGAAAAGCCTTCATCTGCCCTTGTATCTCTGCGAAATGCCCCACCTTGGCCCTTTTTCCCCTTTGCAAAATTTCCCCTTTAACCTCAAAATTCCCTCCTAAGTTTCCCAAACCATCAAATTCTTCCTTTTAAACCAAGTGAAATCCTTTCATTTGATTGCAACCCCCATTTTCCCCCAACCGAAAGCTTAATTTTAGCCTTAAAGGCTCTGTTTTTTGGCTTAAAACCCCATATTTTACCATATGCAGGCTAAGCCCCTTTTGGCCAGCCCCTAACCACTTCCCCTCCATAAGCCTGAGCACTAAGACCAAGCGCTAGTACATAAGGCACTAATTGCATCGGAGAATCGGAGCGGGACATGCTTTTCCATTGAAAGACAAAAAGTTCCGATGAGATGGTGTTAGAGTCTGTCGGCTTTTGAATTGATCTCAGCCGTAGATCTAAAAATATCTAACGACCCGTGCCCATTTCATCATGCCTTAATCACACTCCATTGTAAACCTCTGATGATCTTCTCCACCGTTGATTCACTTTTAATCCGACGGCCCTTGCATCCTCACTCCGATCACAATCGCAAATTTTAAACTGTGCCATCGTCCGTCCCTCCCGATTGTGACCCTCTGACACGATCCTGGCCATTGAATCCACAAGAGCTAACAACCAGGATCTGCCCTCATTCCACCATGTGTCCCCCGATTGGGCTCCTCTGATCCAATCACAGCCGTCGATCTCTTATAGATCCGATGGTCCAGATGTAATGGCTACATCGCCCATCGAAGTTCTGCCCTCCATCGCTCCCCTTCCGATTGGATCTTGACCATCCATCCTGTCTGATATGGCAGCTCATATCACTCCCGCTCACTAACCATAATACTCTGCCTGTGTTTCTCTCTCCAGATCTCGATCGTCCGTCGCATATGATTGGACGGTCCACAACAAAACCGTCGTCCGTTGACATTAGGGGAATTTTGAGGTCTAAAATGGGCCTCCTAAGAAAAATGTACAAAAAAATTAAACTTTATAACAACCAATAGGATTCAAGATGATGATGTCAACCATGGGGGATGATTTACTATTTTTTAAATAAAAAGGTAAAAATAATAAAAAATAATAAAATAATAAAACTACTTTTTCAACTCGTATTTTCAACTTATCTCCCAAAATTTTTACTCAAATTTCGAGTGGGAGTACTCATTGGATGAAAAATTTAATTCCTCATCCAAGGAGTACCCATGTTGCATACTTTCGATGAACTCTTCTACATGAAAAATGGGAAATACATAAAAAAACGTGATTACAATCACATTTTTTATGTATTTCTCATTTTTTGTGTAGTAGGACCCATCAAAAGTATGCAACATGGGTACTCCTTGGATGAGGAATTAAATTTCGCATCCAACGAGTGCTCTTGCTCGAAATTTGAGTAAAAACTTTGGAAGATAAGTTGAAAATATGAGTTGAAAAAGTAGTTTTTTCATTTTTCCCTCTAAAATTTGATGATGTCATCAAATCTTATTTGATTTTTTCCACTATTATTTTATAATTTCCTTAGGAGGCCCATTTTAGACCTCAAAATTCCCCTAATGGGCCCACCTTTACTGATCGCGCACATTCCCGTATCGTGCGCCTCCACCGCCGTCGGATCTCGCGGGCCTAGATCCAATGGTCCACAACAATATCACATTGTTTTTGGCCCCAAGCTTTAGCAGTTGGAACTTATGTGATATGGACGGTTTTCCAGAGCCACGTGTCAGCTAAAGACCCATATCGCATTGAAAAAGTGAAATTCGCCTTCCAACCTTCTACCCGCGTGAAAACAATTGTTTTGTATCCCAAAACCACTTCCCCTCTTTATTGCCCGAAGGTCTATTAGCAGATCCTGACCATTGATCTATTTTGATCAATGGCCCTCATTGCATCTCGCATTCCACTCATTATTTCTCATCGCGCAACCGCAGCATTGCATCGGACCATCTCAACCGTCGATCTCCTCCTCAGATCTGATGGTCCTAATCGAATTGCCCTCCACCCATGACTGGGTCCCACCATATCAGGCCATTTCATATGTTTCCCATGCATTTTCTGTGTATTTCGTTCAAAGGCCCCAAACCTTGGGTTTTGCATTAAACATCATATCATTCTGCAAACATTAAAATTTTGATGTTTACATTAAAGTTTTTCATTTCGCCCAACTTTCGTCAGATCAATTTTCATTGTTTCACTGCACTTTTTCCATCGCTTTCCATTGCATCCACAGCATTCGCCATGTTGCGCTGCCATCATCATAGCATTCTACCACATCCATCCTCCCATGCATGGATTTCTTAAAATGTTTGTGTGTCTTCACAAGGTACAGGCGGTGAACACCGCCATTGCTCACAGTCACTGTTATAGTGGCACAGAGCACAGAGAAGGCTAATTTCAGAGCCTGATATTACAGAGACAGTGGTGAAGTAGCAAATAATATCAGTGGGAAGTTAGAGAGTTTAATGCTTGTAATTGAAGATTTTTAGCTCTGATTCATTGTTTAAAGGGCAGATGTACCATATTGAAGACCTCATGATTATCACAGAGTGGCCTAATGAGGCCTAACGCACAGAAAAAATACCATCAGTGTTTCACATTGGCATAATTTTCCTCCCGAGAAAGGACACAGTAACCATACTGCCTTTATTCTACATTGTTTTTCCGAGAATATTTCCCCCTGACAGCAGTCCTAATGCTACCAGAGCATTTTTTGCACAGTATGGTAGGCCTCGTAGTCATTTATCTGCCTTTTTTTTATTCACTAGAGTATTGCAGAGTATTACAGCCAAAGTACGTCAAGAACATATCTGGATTAAGTTTTAGCCTGTCGAAGACCACCCTTTCTCCCAAAGAGTATTGAAGATTAATGCTAAGATATTAAAACAGAATGGGCCTCAACCCTCTTCTCTTACTCTATTTTAATGTTTCATTTAGTGTTTCATCTACCTCCCTAGCCTCTCCTTCAGCTATAAAACTCATTAAGAAACTCATTGTAAGGTTGTTGATCGGATATCTTTGAATTGTAATTTGTTTCTCTTGAGATATAGTTCTTTGTGTAAAGTTGTAAGATAGGCTGAGGAAGATGTTTTCAGACTGAATATCAAGCTATTGGCAATGTTGTACATGACTGGTGTTGCTCTTTAATATGACAAGCACATTTTTTTGGATCCTAATTTAAAGCAGCGGTGATGTTTTTCTATCTCTGTCTTTGTTTTCCTTTGTAATTCATTACACCTCATTTATATCCCGTGCATGTCCCAGCATAGGATTTACCCTGTGGTACCCTGCTCAGTTGCTCTCCCTACCTTTGATGTTTTCTTCTATATTCTCTGTCAGTGCGATTCAAGTTAAGATAACTAGTGTAGTGGCTAATATTTCACGCTGGCGATTAGCCTTGAATTAATGAACTTTGTTCTTTGATGTTCTTATTGGGTTTAATTGAGCAATTGTGATGCGGGAGTTTAGAATGTTGATTATGTCTCACTAGGGTCCTTTTCAATTAATTTAACCTTCCTAAGTTCCATTAAGTTGGATGCCAAAGAATTGAAAGTTCAAAGCCTTTCTCTGATCTCAGGTTTTCACCTTTGTGTTTAAATCTTTAATGTTTCCTTTGTCCGAAGAGTTAACCTTTAGGAGTTGGATCACAGGTGTCTAATGGCACGTCCTGTCCCTGGACCTGATTCCTAAGTGGTCATCTTGGAGGTTTCCTTTCCTTTCACCTTCCCTCACACCATTTCATACCACACTATCATCTTTAAGATCCAATGCTTTAGATGACTAGCCCAACTGAAAGCCTGCATATTGAATAGAAAGTAAACCCTTTCCTGACGCCATTGCCCAATGGTCTTGAGTGTTCTTTAAAATCTTTCCTCCTTTGCCTAAAATCCTCTTTGCTCATCCTTGTCTCATACTGAAACCTTCTTTCCTGATTCCCAGCCACCAAACAAACAAAACTAACCTCGCACTTTATAACTAGCCTAAAACCTTTAAACCGAGCTTCAAAGACATATACCTTTTCCTATTATAGAGAGATCCATCTCTGGACCTAGGAGGGCTAGATCCTAAGGTCTGAAAGTGGTTTTGATGTTGTCTCACCTTTTGGTATTGCCAAACTTGCCAAAACATGGGAACCCCAATAGAAACCAATCGACATTGATTCTCCAAACATAATAATATGGAATCTAGGGAACAAACCAAGTCTATATTCTTTCTTGCTTATCCGACCAATTACCATTTTATGCTAGGATAGGGAGGGACCATCAATATCTCCCTTTCTATGTTTTGAATAATAATTATGTACACAATAGTAAAAAGCATTACCAAAAACATTTTAAAAATTAACATCTAAATTTGTAACCAATGATTTATTGTGTAAGGTTGCAAGTTGCACATAATTAAAATTGCTTATAAAACAACATTTCTAAACAACATTTCTCTTATAGTGTAAAAAAATAAACAATGTGAAAATTCATTAAAATAAACTTGAAACCATAAATAATATGGATAACCATTAAACATTTAGACTTCAAATGTTGTGGAAAAATTGAACTTTGAAATAATTAGTGGAACATGACATGGCATAACACAAGGTTTAAAAGTATTATACTTCCCTTTTAAAACCTATTCACTTTGTATTCTATTGAGTACCCACTTTAGATGTATACTAGTTTATGAAAACTTTTTACCTTTGGACTAAAATTTCGAATTTTAATATAGACCATACATTATTTTTATATACTTTTAAGGGGCACATATGTGGAAAAAGATAAATAAATTTTATTTATAACTTATTAATAGAGAATTAATACATAAAATGGCATACCAGTCGTGCCAAGATGATGTCCGTATATAATAGTGAATCACTCTTTATAGTATGAAGGGGTTGTTGTCATGGTACTTAAGGAAGTTTGGGAAAAGAAAATTTGGGTATTTTGTAATAAGGGTGTCGTGGAGAAGGAATGATACCTTGTTATGGAATGTGAGGATATCTACATTTAATATGAAAACATTTTAAAGGTCAATAACATGTATCATTTAAGTGATAAAATTAACCAAATTACTAGCTTTTTAGTCAAGATTTATTTCATAAAATCCAACAATGAAAATAGTATAGAGATGAGCTAGGGTTATAATACTCTTGACTTTTGAGTTATTCAATCTTGCAAATGTAATTAAAATCAATTAATCAAAATCAATCTTATTTTAGAATGTGATGCTTTGAGACGTTAGCATCAATTTCATGGTATTGTCTTTTGAGTGAGAGAACTCTTAAAAGTTTGAGTCAAACATCATCAATTTGAGTAAGAAAAAGATTAAATTACAAAAGACAAAACAAAAGGATTAATAATCATAAAGTTTTATAAGTGACATCGGAGTCAAGCAAGGTTGCCCTTTATCTCCTACCCTTTTTTGTTTATATATTGAAAAACTGGAAAAGTGGCTAAATTTGAAAGGTGGGGAGGGTGTTCGATTGAGGGAGTTTTTGATAAAGCTTTTTCTATATGCTGATGATCTTGTGCGGGTTGCTAAATCGGCCCATGGATTGCAGATGCACCTATATGCCCTTGAGAATTTTTTTAAAGCAGTGGGGATGCAAGTCAATACCAGTAAGACCAAGATAATGATTTTCTCTAATAAAAGGAAGAAAATCCAACATATGTTCTTCTTTCAAGACAAAATTCTTAAAGAATTAAATGAATACAACTGCCTCGGGATCGATTTCAACAACAAGCTTAATTGGGAGGATTGTAGAAAGAAAATAATTTTAGGAGGGTGGAAATCATTATATGCACTTCAAAATAGATGTAGAGAGGTAGAGTTATGGGATTGGAACACGATCAAAGTACTTTTTGGACTACTAGTTTGTCCAGTGATATTATATGGGTGTTAATTGTGGGCTAGCAGCATTTCTGTTTCAAAATGGAAACAAATTGAAAAAATTCAAAAACACTTGATCATGAGCAAGTTCAAAATAAAAATTTCGGTTCCCTATGAGATAATGTTGAGTGAAATAGTGGCAGCGCCCATCGAAGAAATTGCCATGGTGCATCTTATAAGGTACCTAAAGAGAATGGAGCAAATGGGAGAAGGTAGATGGCCGAAAGTTATCTTCAATGAAGGTATGAGTAAAAGAAAGAAATCATGCATGAGACAAAACAACAAATGGATGCAAAAATGGAATATTTAATTGAATGCATGTCCCACAAATAGCAAGGAATTAAATAATTTTGTGCTGGAGAAGTTCCATAAGGGTATATGGGGAAAAGAGTTGGGTAGAAAGAAGAAGTATTATGTTCAGGAATTCAACCCCACTTGTGATCTCCAACAAAAAGAATACATTGGAGCTAGCATTCCATGGAGGGAAAATGTTCTTATAGCTCAATTAAGAACTAACTCACATCAACTTCGGTGTGAAATGGGATGGTGGAAGAGACCTAAAGAAGCTTGGGAAGAAAGGGTATGCACTTTTTGCACTTCTGGGGCAGTGGAATCAGAAAAAAATTCCATTTTGGAATGTGACACTTTTAGAGACATCAGGGACAGTTACCATAGTATGTTAGCATCAATTCCGAGGCATTGTCTTTTCAGTGATGGAGCTATTATAAGGTTGGGTCAGCTCATCGTCAATTTGAGTAAGAAAAGGATTGAATTGCAGAAGGAAAAAAACAAGGAAGTTGGTGGTCCCATAGACTATTTTTAGTCTCGTGGACATGAAAATATCATTCATTCATTCATTAATCTCATAAAGTATTTTTAGTTCGCCAGCTTACCCCATTAACACGATGCCTTGTTTTACGTGGGTCAAGCAAACCTTGCTCTATTATGGGGAATCGTTTGGGTCATGACCCATTGAAAGTGACCAAACATTGAGCGACCATTCCTTAAGCTTAGTGAACTGTTTGACGAAGCCGCTTTCACATGAGAGTGTGGTAACACGAGGCTTCGCTAAACCCATACGCTTTATCCAGCCATGGAATGGATATTGCATCGGCATAATTTCATGAGTCGTTGTTCATGCTGCGAAGTTATTCTCCATAAGCTTCCTTATCATCGTTTGGTATAAAACCTCGAGTCATCACAATTTCCATCCAAATGGTTGGGCTTCAACTTATTTTATGAAACCTCTTCTTTTGAACATGGAGCAAGATACTTTAAAGGAGTAGCTTCCTGACTTTCTAAGGCTGGTTGGATGTGGTAAATTTCTTTCCCTCGTAGCTTAATGGTAATATGTTGGATGTGTCTGGAGGTTTCGCAAAAAGCCTGTGGTGAGGAAATTTCAGATTTTAAATGTTGTTTTTGTTTTGCTGAAGTAGTTTAGACATGTTCTTATTCGAAAACATGGATTTGGTATACCATTTCTATTTTCTGTTGGGTTATCCTTGGATTTTTTGTCAATTATTATGTTTTTGTTTCTACTTATAGAATTAATATATATACATTAACCTAACTCCTAGTAATTATAATCTCTTTGAGCATGGAATGTTGTTTATAGATGCTATAACCCCAATTTTATTTATGCAATAATCCCAATTTTATTTCTACAATATAGGGTAGCAAGGAAAGGGTGAAATTAACTTGTACTTCTCAGCCATATTACCTCGATCTCATCTTCAAAACAACCTTCCATTTGTGTCTTTGTTGCAACTCCATTCACCCAATAGACTAGGCATTAATCTCTAGCCCACCATCCTTTCATTTTCCCTTCGACTTTCAAATATTCTTTGCTAGAAATTACCATTCACATCACCTTGCACTTCATAGCTTTAATTTTTAGCAGTCTCATTAGGAAAGTCTCCCTTGAGCTAGAGAAGAGCCAACCTAAAGAGTAGAGGAGGGTTGCTGAGGTGACGGTGGCTAAACTCTTAGTTTCACAAATCTATCATCTCAGTGCTTAGGGCTTTTACACATTCATGATGGAAAATTGAGCAGTAATTCTATACATTGAGAATCTGACTCATGGATCCTTTTATGTATTGGAATTTCACACTACCATGTCCAACAATTTCATAACTAAAATTACCTCCAAGAAAGATTTTTTCTTCATGTGATTCTTCATATCCCAAGAATCGGTTCATTGGAAGCCCCTGAATCAATCAACCAACCATGCCCCATTATCGACATTTCTTAACAAAAATGTCAAAGAGAGATTCATGCTACCTTCACAACTCAAAATTCTGGCAACTGAATCCTTCTGATTTTCTTTTTTTTTTCTTTTTTTTTCTTTAAACTCTCAAGCTTGTATTTGACATTCTTATGTCCTCTTTCATGGAACATTCAACAAATCAACCCATGCTGCTTCCTACCCTTATTGGCATATTTTCCACTATATCTAAATTTCCTCTCATTGGATCTCTTATTATTTCAATCCTTAGAGAAAATCGTACTCATTTTAGATTTTGAAACAATGTTTATTTGGAAAGTTCTGCTTCGTGTCTTCTACTGCAGCAACTAACCCATGATTTCATCCAACTTGAGATTTTCTAGTCCACTGATGGAAAGTATTAGATTCTTCCAAGAATCTTGAAGACCACAGTGCAAAGTTATGCATAGTTTATTGTCCTTTGTCAATGATGGCCTTCATATACATAAAAAATGCATGGAAAGCACTAATATGATTTATAATGCTATCATCTATTTAAAAATGTGTAACTATGTTTGGTCTTCATAAGTATGAAATTTATATTTGATTCTTGTAAATTATAAAATGAAAAGAAAAATTATTATTATTTTGGAGCATGGGTTTCATGCTCAAGTTCTTTTATTTTATAGGTCAAACACTCATTGAGTGCTTCTAGTGTTTGTCCTAGGTCAAGAAGTCAAAAGAGTCATTATCATAACTTGAAGACCCCACTAGGCACATTGTAACTTGTAAAGAAATTTATTTTTGTCTTTAAAAGTGTCAAAATACCCTTCGAGACCAAGTCAGCCTCGCAGCTGAGCCATGTCCACCCTTGAAGAATCCTATATATAGAGGATAATTCATTTTGGCACACTCACTCATCACTCATTCTAGCAAAGAAGAGGAAGGAGAGGGCATCGAAGAAGAGGAAGGACAAACATGATTTGCTTTTGGGCTAATTATCTCTCTCACGTGCTAAAGAAGACTAGGGTTATGCACTAACCTAGGGCATCCATCTACAAGTTTGATCTTGGAGAAAAGGAGGCAAAGAGGTCAAGCGAAGGTCACCAAGGGTCTCTCTCAAGCTCCAGGATTGAGGGAAAGGCAAGCGAGGCTAGAGGAGGGCTCTAGAAGAAGATCAAAGTTCCCACATGTGGCAACAGCAATTGCAGCAGTTGTAGGAGGATTAAAATTTTAGATCTGCAGTAGTAGGAGGCCAAGAATCTTGCAGCAGGAGGTTGAGGAAGTGCTACTAGAAGATATTTGACAAGATTTGGCTAGATCAAAGTTGGCACATCATCTCAAGAGGTTGTTCTTGGCATTGGAGAGTATTGGTCTCAGTCATAAGGTCATGGAATTCGTCAATTGAAGAATCTATAAGGAAGAGAAGAGATTTAAGGGTTTTCCTTTCAAGAGGAGAGGTTTTGGCCCTGGCTTGCAGCCTACATACTTTGTCACTGTTCTTATTGTTTTGGTAGTTGTTTGAGGCTTCACATACATAATAATAAGGATCAAAGCTAATAACTAAAAAGGAAACACAAAAGGTTATCAAAGTAAAGAGAATTAATCATAATCATTGCCCTATTGAATTCTCAACATCATCATCCTCCATCTTTAGAGTATACAACTTCTATAGAAGTACCGTATGAAGGATTTAGCCTTGCACAATGAGCAAGCTTATCCTAAAGCCTTTTTGTTGTAGTTTCCCTAGACACATCATTAACACATAATCATGATTAAGACTAGTCAAGGCAATGACCTTATCATGTATCTTGTCCCAATCTTCCTATATCACAATGTTGGGTTTTGTGTCCTTCATGATGACTTCCTTCCACTCTCTTTCAATAAGCAGACATTCTATCTTCAACCTCCACAAATTGAATTTGTGGCCATTGAATTTCTCAATATCCAAATGTCTAAATTTCATTTCTCATACCACAGAAATATTCCCAACATTTTGCTGAAACTTGCTATCTCCAAAAAAAAGTCAGTAATGCACTGACACAACACTATCTTATTTGAGCACCATAAGCTAGAAAATCATATCTATCTATTTATTTTTGGAATTTCTGATGATTCCAGAATGCACAGGGAAAATAAAGAGTTCTCCTCTACAACACAGAGAAATGCAAAAAAAATTGCTTCTGATAAACAGAGATGGCATAAAATTCTTTTCATTAAACATGAAACAATCCTATTACAAACTGATGTCTTCCTCTGTCAGAGGGATTACAAAAAAAAAAAAAAAATGTATATTACTACTACAAAACACAGTGCTGTCAGAAAAAATGTCTCTCTGTCTCAATACGCACATACAGTGCTCTGTTTTTTTTTTGCCTTTGGGCACAGAATACACACTACACAACAATACACTACTATTCTGACTTTTCACTTTATATCGCACAACATAAAAAATAATTAAAAACAAACTTTTGAAATACATATATTATAAACTTAAAAGTTTATAATATATATTATAGCCGTCTATGTGCTATAGCTAAAGTCGAAAGACTTTATTCACATCGATAACATTAAAAAAAAAAAAAAAACATAACAAGGTTTAAAAAAAACTTTAATACTCTACCGCATGACTTTAACCCAAAGTTTTGTGAACCTTTAGACCAAGATCTCAAAAGACATTAAACCATATTTCAAACATTTCCACATTATAAATTTTCCTTACGTCAACAGACCCAAAACCAACGCGAACGACTTGTGATTGGCTAATTGATGGGGCCCGCGGAACTCAAACAAGATATGAACCAAATTCCATAAAAAATTCGTGTAACAAAAGGTTAAAGTGATGTCATCACATTGTGCGCGCGATAACTATAAACTACAATTAATAAAAGGGTTTCAGGTTCGAAATTCTGCTTTGCTGACTCGACCCAATTCTGTGTGATAAGGCTGCGATTGGTTAACTATGGACCATCCTCCGTTGAGCTGGTAGATGGGGTCCACTTCCAACGTGGCCCTATTCAAACTTTAAACAAAAACTGGCACATAAAAAAAACTCTGTTTCCAAAAAAATGTAAGGGATTTGAACCCGAATGAACAATTCGTCAAAATGGAAATTTTTGTTGCTGTGGTTAGAAACCATGAAAACAAAATTTGAAGGTGGCTATTGTAGAGAAGTAAACCACTTTTTCACAACCTCTGCTATAGGTGTACCTATCTGCAGTTGAAATTAACATTTCAACACTCCCCCTTAAGTTCAACTGCTGGGTTATCTGTCATACCCATGAATTTCCTCAAATATTCAAAACTTTTCTGCCCCAATGGCTTTGTCAGTATGTCTGCAAATTGCTCCTCTATTCTGCAATGTTTTAAAATAATTTCTCCATTGTTCACTAACTCCCTGATGTAGTGAAACTTGGCATCTATGTGTTTCGTTCTTTTATGAAACACAAAATTCTTTGACAATGCTATAGTTGAGCTATTGTCACAATATATCACTGTGCTTTTTATCTGTTCTTGGCATAAATTCCTCAACATTCTTCTCATCCACACTGCTTGACATGTTGTTGTTGTAGCTGCCACGTACTCTACTTCTGCTGTAGATAATGCCACTATTGGCTATTTTTTAGAAGCCCATGAAATGGCTCCTGAACCCATATGAAAAACATAACCAGATGTACTTTTCCAGTCATTAATACTTCCTGCCCAATCACGGTTAGTATATCCAATTAGCTCAAAATTTTCTGAAGTAGTATATAAAATTCCATACTTTTTAGTTCCTTTCACATACCTTAGAATTCTTTTTGCTTCTTGCCAATGTGCTTCTTTTGATCTCTCCATAAATTTGGAAATCAAACTAACAGCATGCATAATATCAGGCCTAGTTGTAGTCAAATACATAAGGCTGTCAACTATGCTCTTGTACAAACTAGGATCAAAATCCTTGCTGTTGTCCTCTTTGCTGAGTTTCAATCCCCTTACTGTGGGAGTAATTACTGCCTTGCAATCCTGCATGTTAAATCTTTCCAAAACTTCATTTACATATTTAGTTTGAGAAATAAAAATTTTGTTTTCATTTTTCTCTACTTCTATTCCTAAGAAGTATCTCAGAAATCCCATATCAGTAATTTCAAATTCATCATTCATAACTATTTTAAAATTCTCAATGAGGTAATCACATCATCAACAACAACATCATCAACATATAAGACAACAATCAGCATCTTACCATATTTCTCCTTGATGTATAATGTGGGTTCTCCTTCACATTTTTCAAACCCATTCTTCAATAGATAGGCATCTATCCTACTGTACCATGCTATTGGTGCTTATTTCAGCCCATAAAGAGCTTTCTTCAATCTGCAAACTTTGTGCTCTTGGCCCTTTTTCTCATAGCCTAGAGGTTGTTCAACATAAACCTTTTCCATCAATACTCCATTTAGGAACGCTGATTTTACATCCATTTGGTAAACTTTCCATTTCTGTTGTGCTGCTATGGACAACACTACTCTCACTATTTCCATTCTTGTAACTGGTGCAAAATTTTCCTCATAGTCTCTTCCATGTTGCTGCTTGTATCCTTTGACAACAAGTCTAGCCTTGTGCCTTTCAATCTTACCTTCAGCATTGCTTTTAGTCTTGTAGACCCATTTCACTCCAATCACTTCTTTACCTTTTTGGAGATCAACCAATTCCCATGTTTCATTTTTCTCTATTGCATTCATTTCTTCATCCATAACATCTATCCATTTGTTATCTTTTATAGCTTCTTGAAAATGAATAGGATAATCAACATGACAATATAATGCAAATAAAAATTTTATCCCTTCATTTGCTGCCTCTTGCTCATAAATATCATTCAAATTTATGAATTTGGTTCCTCTTTCATTTGATGTACTTGTGCTTGAAGAAGCACTCAAATCTGCTCCTTGTGGTGTGCTTGGAGAAGCACTCTCATTTCTTCTCAAGGGTGTCCTCGTTCTAGCTTGTGGTGTCCCTTGTTGTCCTTGTGTTGGTGGAGGTAGTGGTGCTAATGATGGATGTATTTCAACCATCTCATCCTCATTTTTATCATGAGACAAATGGCTCTTTACATTGACTGTTTTCTCAATGCTTCCATCCCAAGCTTCTTCTTCAATAAATTGAACATCTCTGCTCACAATAAATTTCTTGGTGGATGGGTTATACACCCTATAAGCTTTGGATTCCTCACTGTATCCAATAAAAATACACTTCTCCCCCTTGCTGTCCAACTTCTTTCTCAGCTGATCTAGAATGTGTACATAAGCCACACAACCAAAAACTCTCATGTGGGTGACAACTTGTTTTATGTCACTCCATGTTTCTTCCAGAACTCTGTTCATTACTACTTTGGTTGGGCATCTATTCAAGATTTATGATGCACAATGTACATCTTTAGCCCAATACTCATTTGGAAAATGTTTTTCCTTCAGCATACTTCTTACCATATCCATGATTGTTCTATTTTTCCTTTCAACAACTCCATTTTGCTGCGGTATGTACCTTGCTGTAAATTGCTTGTGTATGCCATTTTCTTTGCAATAACGTAGAAATTATTTTGAGATATACTCACCTCCTCTATCAATTCTAAGAACTTTAATATGCTGCCCACTTTGGTTCTCAACAAGTGCTTTAAAGTGGCAGAATTTCTCAAACACTTCACTTTTATATTTCAAGAAATAAACCCATGTTTTTCTTGTGTAATCATCAATAAAAGTCAGCATATAATGGTTGTTTGCAAGTGATGGTGTTTGCATTGGTCCACACAAATTTGAATGGAAAATTTCTAAGGGTGCATTTTCCCTTATGCTTTTTCCTTATGAAAAACTTTCTCTGTGTTGTTTACCCAAGATACAGCCTTCACATAGGCTGTCCAGTCTCTCAATCAATGATAATCCCCTTACCATTCATTTTCTATGCAACAAGTTTAGACCTATAAAGTTGATTTGTCCAAATCTCAAATGCCATAACCAACTTTCATCCTTTGCTTCTCTTTGGAAAGTCTCTTGTGTTACTGATGCCATTTCTTATCCTTTCTTCAAATCTGCTCTCATTTTGAGAGGGAACATTATGTTCCTTGTCATCCTTACTTCAGCAATACATTGTTTTCTTGGTGGTTTATCCATGATGGTGCATACATCATCTTCAAAGAAAACATTGTAGCCCTTTTGAATGAGCTGCCTAATGCTTAACAAATTACATTTCATACCTGTTACATAACATACATCAGATATGCTCTTCTTTTCTCCTTTCTTTGTCAAGACACTTACTATGCCTTTTCCTATGACAGAAACCTTACTGTCTGTCCCCAATGTGACTTGAAACTTCACATTTTCATCTAACATAGAAAACATAGCAATGTTTCCAGTCATATGGTTGTTACATCCTGAATCTAGAAACCACAAATCTTCACTTTTTTCCTCAGCCATATTACATGCTAAGAACAATTTATCTTAGCTGATATTTTCTCTAATAAAATTGGCATTGGGTCTATTACCCATGTCATTCTACATCTTCCTACATTCATTGGAATAATGGCCATACTTCTTACAGTAATGACATTGGACTTGGGATTTATCATACCTTTGTCCATGTGCTTGATTTTGTCCACCTTGTTGGCTACTGCCTTGGCCTTGGTTTTGATTTTGATTGTTGCCCCTTCCTTGAGTATTTGCAAGGTTGTTTCTTCCTCCTCTATTTTTTCTTCTGCCTCTACCTTTTCCTTTGTTTTTTCCTCTGCTTTGACCTCTTCTTCTTCCAAGGGACATTTGGGTCTTGAAATCATGCTCCAAAGATGAGTTTTCATTTCTACCCAATATTTGTTCATGTGTCATCAGTGATGCATGAAGCTCATCAACTGAAAAGTTTGAGAGATCCTTTCTATCTTCTATGGTTATGACTATCACATCAAACCTTGAGGGTTAGCTCCTCAACACTTTCTCCACAGTCCTTCTTTCTTCAAGTGTTTCTCCATGAGACCTTATCTGGGTGACCATTCCAATCACATGTGTGAAGAATGAGTCTATGTTATCAGACTCTTTCATACAAAGAGTTTCAAAATCTCTCCTTAGCAATTGTAGCTTTGCTTTCTTCACCTTCTCCATACCTTGATAGCTTGTCTTGAGAGTATCCCACGCATCCTTGGACCTCTTAGCTACTGCTATCCTTGGGAATACACTCTCATGTATTGCTTGATAGAGATAGAAGAGGGCTTTTGAGTCCTTCTTCCTATTTCTCTTCAGCAAATCCTCCTCTGCCAGTGTCAAGGCATTAAAGGAATTTTCATCTGCTTGTTCTTCAAAGCCATCTTCAACAAACTCCCATAAGTCTTGAGATGCAAACAGGGCTCTCATGGTGATTGCCCAATAATCATAGTTCTTCCCATTGAACTGTGGGAGCTGAATATTTCCAATACTCATGCTTGTGCTGGCTCCAGACATTGCTAGCACACTGAACTATGCTATAAATCTTGACTGTGACTTTTAAATAAACTGACTATCTTCAAATAGTAACACAAAATTTGTTTTGAGAAATACCTTTGATTTTAGCTGAGCCTTCACACTGCTGGAGAAATTGTTGCAACAAAAAATCTTTCCTTCAACTTCTTTGACACCTTCAAAGAGCCTGGACTAGCCCCGATACCATGTTGGAATTTTTGATGATTCCATAACACACAGGGAGAATAAAGAGTTCTCTTCTACAACACAGAGAAATGAAAAAAAAATTGCTTCTGATAGACGGAAATGGCATAAAATTCTTTTCATTAAACATGAAACAATCCTATTACAAACTGAAGTCTTCCTCTGTCAGAGGGATTACAAAAATAAACTGTATATGACTGCTACAAAACGCAGTGCTCTCAGACAAAATTTCTCTCTATTTCAATATGCACATATAATGTTGGGTATGTGTTATATTCTTTCCATGACTAGCCCTACGCACTGTACATTGCGCCGGGCACAGCAGGGGGGTCACAGGGGGGGCGGCATCCCCCCCCCTTCGGGTTCCGGTGCCGCCTTCGTGAAATTTTTTTGGTATGCGGTCCCACTCATATGCGGACCAACCCATGTTTTGTGCATGAGTTTGCACATGGTTTTGGGTACGATGGTTTTCGACCCCTGGTATTTTGTAGATCCGGTCAAGGGAACTACGGTTATGTTCTAATCCAGGGTTAATGGATTGGGGTTTATGTATGCTTCAGCATGTATATATATGTGTTGTAACACTAAAAGGAATATAATGAAAAATCAAGCTGGTTGTCCCAATTTGGGATCCAGGGGAAAATCTCTGTGTTTATCTATTTTATGTTTTATGCTCTCGCTATTGTTTATTTTCTATTATAAGATTTGTGTGTAGATAATCTCTGTTCAGGGTTAAAACCTACATATAATGCTTTGTTTTGTTTTTTCCTTCAAGCATGGAATACACACTACACAACAATACACTACTATTTTGACTTTTCACTTTATATGGCACATCATAAAAAAGAATTAAAAACAAACTTTTGGAATATATATATTATAAACTTAAAAGTTTATAATATATATTATAGCCATCTATGTGTTATAACTAAAGTCGAAAGAGTTTAGTTGCGGCGATAACATAAAACAAAACAAACATAACAAGGTTTAAAAAAACTTTAATACTCCGCTGCATGAATTTAACCCAAAGTTTTCTGAACCTTTAGACTCGGATCTCAAAAGAAATTAAACTGTATTTCAAACATTTTCACGTTACAAATTTTCCCTTACGTCAACAGACCCAAAACCAACACGAACAGCCAGTGATTGGCTAATTGCTGGGGCCCACAGAACTAAAACAAGATATGAACCGGATTCCATAAAAAATTCGTGTAACAAAAGGTGAAAGTAATGTCATTGCATTGTGCGCGCAATAACTATAAACTGCAATTGATAAAAAGGTTTCGGGTCTGAAATTCTGCTTTGCTAACTCGACCCAATTCTGCGCGATAAGGCTGCGATTGGTTGACTGTGGACCATCCTCCGTTGAGCTGGCAGATGTGGTCCACTTCCAACGTGGCCCTATTCAAACTTTAAACAAAAACTAGCGCATACAAAAAACTTTGTTTCCCAAAAATTGTAAGGGCTTTAAACCCAAATTAACAATTCATCAAAATGGAAATTTTTGGTGTTGTGGTTAGAAACCATGAAAAAAAAATTAGAAGGCGGCTGTTGCAGAGCAGTAAACCACTTCTGCACAACCTCTGCTGCAGGTGTACCTGTCTGCAGTTGAAATTAACATTTCAACACCCATGAAAACCTCAAAAAAAGGCCTAAGAAACCCAAGATTCAATAAATCAAGTTCCCAACACTATCTTATTTGAGCACCTTAAGCTAGACAATCATATGTATCTAGTTCTCCCATGAAGACCTCAAAAGAAGGCCTAAGAAACCAAAGATTCAATAAATCAATTTCCCCTAGCTTGGAAATGAAGGCATCCCGTGAAGCCAACAACCACTTTGGTACCAATTGCTAATCTTAGAGAGCAAACTGCAACAAATGGAGAGGAAACTACAGTAGAAAGATAATAATTCAACTTAAACACGAAATTCTAACTATTAAAACTACCATGTTACAAAGAGGTATGGATAGCAATAAAGAGGTTTCCTTCTCACTGGGGACAAATGATTTTCTACCTGGTTGTTTTCTTTATTTTTATAAAGAATGTACAAACATAGAATGACAACATTGCCTCCCAATTAGAAATACAACTGGGAAAATCTCCTTCTATGACAAAAGAACAGAATCCAAATATTTCTTTACACTTTCCATATACGAAAATCCTGACAGAAACCATAAGAAAGAATATTTGCTATTTTATCCATATTCGAAAAAAGGCTCACATACTACTCTTGCAATGTTTGACACTAGCCTTATAATGTGTACCTCAGTTGAGAGACACGCCTCGACCTCAGATCTAAGGAGAATCGAATTCATATATATACGGTGATTAGAACGTATAATCTCACAAGATGACGAGAAAAACAAAGGTATCCTAGACATGAGCTGTAGAAAGTATTTCCATTTTCCTTTCTTTTCAAAGCCTCCCTGCTGAGGATTTGGTCGCCTATTGTTTGTTGCTGAGATTCTGGACCCCGAGTTCAGCAACTCTTTCCTTGTGTCATCCTTGTGTACAACAACTTCGATGAAGTATAAAAAATCATTTTTTGGCCCCAAAGCAGTTTTAATAGCCTGTACGACACTTTCTTCTGTTTTAACTGCACAGAAAGAAGCGATGATGTTAAATGGAAAAACAAATACTTTGCTTAGTTAAATGACCACTAAAATCTTCGAAAAAATACGCATTTTCTGAGGCAATGGTGGCATATACAAAACCATACAGCGTTTACATTAACAAAATACTTCCATAAAAAGAATCAACAAGAGGATCCAGCAGATTAATATTCTCCTTGAGATATGTTAGCAAAACAAATCATTGGGACATCCCACATTTTCAAAGGTATTGGCATGATACAATACCATGGAAATATGACAAAGAACAGAAAACTTCCATGATAAAAATCTACAAAATAAAGTGGAAAATTAAGATCGTGTTTGAGACGTTTCAGCGAAACAAACTAATAAGGATATCCAGGAAAAAGTACGCATTTTCTAAGGCATTGGCATGGAAAACCATGATACCATCTAGGGTTGACTAGTACAGAAAACACACATAATAATCTAATCAACAAAGGAAGCTGGAAAATTCAGATCATTCTAATTTAATTGAGACATGTCGTCAAAATGGACTACTTGGGCACAAGTGGTTTTCTTGTTTCATTAGTCCCTCATTTGGATGAGCAACACAGAACCTGCTAGAGAAAGTAACAACTACAAAGGTTTCTAACAATAAATACTGTTGTCCTTTAGTTGACAGACAGTTTTGTAATGTCAACAGTGTAACAGATACCTCAAGATGGATAATATTAGAAAGAAACTCCACCAATACGACACTGAGTCCTAGCCAATTTGAACGATGTCCCCTCAAGTCTAGGATAGTGTAATTTTCGAGAAAAAGGAGTTCGTTAAAAGATGGGCATAAGAAAATGGCAAAAGGGAAAAGAAACCATATTAACATGATACATTATACACAAATTCTCCAATTTCACAAAAGAAACGAGAAGCCCCATATAAAAAGTTGCCCATGCTATGAAGATAAATGAAAAAATACCTTGACAGTCCAACATTTCCCTTCCCCATTATGAAGGGCATCTATTAAACCAGTGTAGTTCCAATTCTTTGTGGCATTATATTGAACATCGTGATTTTCGATCTATTCAGTGTATCCTCCATTATTAATTAGAAAAAAATGATACTATTTTTCCCTTGTCGATGTTGGGATATTGATAATTCCAAACAATATAAATGGAGAGAATAAACTCCCCTCTACAACACAGAGAAGTTTAAAACAAAAATTTGCTTGCAGACAGAGATGGCATGAAAATGCTTTCTTCTATTTCATTAAACAAACTGAAAACTATTACAAATTTCTTCCTCAGTGGAGAGGGATTCACAAATATGAGTAGGAATGCTACAGACACAATGCTCTACAAACCAAATCTCTGTCTCTCTCTTCAAGAACACACAAAATAGTGCTCTGTTCTTCTTACTGTGCTTTTCTACCTGCGGGCTTTCGCAGCGATTACAGCAATACAACGTATTACAATTACAAAAAATCACTTTGGCTCTTGGCCTTTTTCACTTTATATAAGGCACGGCGGGAACAAAACCCAAAACAAATAAATAAAACATTTACAAAGGAAAAACCTTTGCACAACAATAAAATATAACATAGTGCGACGTACGAGTGGGGACCACATCGCAATCAGCTATTTTGCGATCAAACAAAAATCACGATGTGCTATGTGCGATGGCGGAACAATAAGAAATGTGATGTTTGACATTTGCGATATCCGATGGCGCGATCAAACAAAAGGCAGAACAGTATATGAACTTGCGATGTTGCGATGGTGCGATGATCGCACATCACAACATTCAACGGAACTCTGGCTTGGGCAGAGGGTGACCATGTGATATTGCGATGTTGCGATCATGCGATGGCGCGACGATCGCACATCGCAAATAATCCATATCAACAAGACACTTGAAACTTCAAAACTGCGCTTTGCGATTTGCGCTGAAGTGGTAGGGACCACTTGTCCTGCCTCTGTTAAAAAATTAAAGAACTTTGGCTGTTTAATTCAATTTCTCTTCATTTTGGTTGTTGAGGGCTTTAAAGCCCGAAATGACTGTCTTAAATAAACTCTGCTCCTCCGTAGTTTAGATATACGAGAAAATATTCGTTCCACTGCAAAATTACTTCGCCCATGACACTAAATTAATTCTTCTGCCATCTGTGGCTGCGGCCCATACAAAATTTAATTCTTCTCCTTACGGATTCTCCATTCTTCTTAAATTTTCAGTGCTGTGCACTCAATCTTTGCTGCTGCTTCCTTTGTACTTGTTTCTTCCTGCCCAAGGCTGGCATATGACTTTAATATTTTCGAAACTCCCCCTTAAATTCAGCTGCTGGGTTATCAACAATACCCAAACATTTTCTTAAAAATTCAAATGTCTTCTGCCCCAATGGCTTTGTTAAAATATCTGCATATTGCTCCTCTGTTTTACAATGCTGTAAAATAATTTCACCATTGTTCACCAATTCTCTGATATAGTGAAACTTTGTATCTATGTGCTTCGTTCTTTTGTGAAACACAAAATTCTTTGACAATGCAATAGCTGAGCTATTGTCGCAATAAATCACTGTCCCTTTTACTCGTTCTTGGCATAAGCTTCTCAACATTCTTCTCATCCAAATTTCTTGACATGCTACTGCTGTAGCTGCCACATATTTTCCCTCTGCTGTAGATAATGCTACAATCGGCTGTTTCTTAAAAGCCCATGAAATGGCTCCTGATCCCATATGAAAAACATAACCGGAAGTGCTCTTCCGATCATCTACACTTCCAGCCCAATCACTGTTAGTGTATCCAACTAATTCTGAATTTTATGAAGTTGTATATAAAATACCAAATCTTTTAGTTCCTTTCACATACCTCAAAATTCTCTTTGCTGCTTGCCAATGTGCTTCTTTTGGCTTCTCCATAAATCTGGAAATTAAACTAACAACATGCATAATATCCGGCCTAGTTGCAGTCAAATACATGAGGCTACCAACTATGCTTTTATATAAACTTGGATCAAAATCCTTGCTGCTGTCATGTTTACTCAACTTCAATCCCATTACTGTGGGAGTAATTGCAGCTTTGCACTCCTGCATATTAAATATTTCTAAAACTTGATTCACATATTTTGCTTGAGAGATAAAAATTCCTTTTTCATTTTGTTCTACTTCTATTCCCAAGAAGTATCTCAACAAACCCATGTCAGTCATTTCAAATTCATCTTTCATTACTGTTTTAAAATTTTCAACAAGGTAATCATGATTACCTGTAAATATTAAATCATCAACTTATAAAACAACAATTAACATTTTTCCATCCTTTTCTTTGATGTAGAGGGTGGGTTCTCCCTCACACTTTTCAAATCTATTTTCCAGTAGATAGGAGTCTATCTTACTGTACCACGCTCTTGGTGCTTGCTTCAGCCCATAAGGAGCTTTCTTCAATTTGCAGACCTTATGCAGTTGGCCTTTCTTCTCATATCCGAGAGGTTGTTCCACATATACCTCTTCCATTAAAACTCCATTTAAAAATGCGGATTTCACTTCCATTTGGTATACTTTCCATTTGTTTTGTGCTGCTATGGACAACACTGCTCTTACTGTCTCCATTCTTGCAACTGGTGCAAAATTTTCTTCATAATCAATACCATGCTTCTGCTTATATCCTTTGACAACAAGTTTGGCCTTATGTCTTTCTATCTTTCCTTCAGCATTGCTTTTGATCTTATAGACCCATTTAACTCCAATGACTTCTTTACCTTCTGGGAGATCAACCAACTCCCATGCTTTGTTCTTCTCTATGGCATTAATTTCATCATCCATAGCTTCTATCCATTTTCTGTCTTTAATAGCATCTTCAAAATGAATAGGATCATCAACTTTACAATACAAAGAAAATAAGGAATTCATACCTTCGTTTGCTTCTCCCTGCTCATAGATTTCTCTAATACTTCTGAACTTTGTTCCTCTTTCACTTGGTGTAGTCGTGCTTGATGAAGCACTCAATTCTTCTCCATGTGGTGTGCTTGGAGATGCACTCTCACTTCTTCTCAAGAGTGTTCTCACTACTGGTTGAGGTGTCCCTTGCTGTCCTTGTGTTGGTGGAGGTTGTGCTGCCGATGAGTTGTTAATTTCAACTACATCTTCCTCTTCTTCATCATGAGATAAACAACTTTTAACATTGACTGTTTTCTCAATGCTTCCATCCCATGCTTCCTCTTCAATGAATTGCACATATCTACTTATTATAAAGTTCTTTGTGGATGGGTTATACAATCTGTATCCTTTGGAATCTTCACAATATCCAAGGAAAATTCACTTCTCCCCCTTACTATCCAACTTCTTCCTCAAATTTTCAGGAATGTGTGCATACGCCACACATCCAAAGACTCTCATGTGGGTGACTCCTTGTTTTCTACCACTCCACGCTTCTTCTGGAACTTTGTTCATCACTGCCTTTGTGGTGCATCTATTTAAAATATACACAGCACAATTTTCTTCTTCTGCCCAATACTCATTCAGAAAGTGTTTTGCCTTTAACATACTTCTCACCATTTCCATTATGGTTCTATTCTTCCTTTCAGCAACTCCATTCTGTTGCGGTGTGTACCTTGTGGTAAATTGCTTGTGTATGCCATTCTCTCTGCAAAAACGCAGAAATTCCTTTGAGATGTATTCTCCTCCTCTATCAGTTCTGAGAACTTTGATGTACTGCCCGCTTTGTTTCTCTGCAAGAGCTTTAAAGTGGAAAAATTTCTGAAATACTTCACTCTTATATTTCAGAAAATAAACCCACACTTTTCTTGTGAAATCATCTATGAAGGTCAGCATGTAATTGCTGCCTGAAACTGATGTTGTTTGCATCGGCCCACATAAATCTGAGTGAATGATCTCTAAGGGTGCTTTCGCCCTTATGTTTTTCCCTGATGGAAAATTTTCTCTGTGTTGCTTTCCCAAGATGCAACCTTCACATAGGCTGTCAGACTTCTCAATCAATGGTAAACCTCTTACCATTCCTTTTCTGTGTAGCAAATTTAATCCTCCGAAATTGAGATGTCAAATTCTCAAATGCCATAACTAACTTTCATCTTTCTCTTCCTTCTGGAAGGCTTCTTGTGTTACAGATGCTACATTCTTTCCTTTTCCCTTCAAGTCAGTGTTGAGCTTGAGAGGAAACATTCTATTGCTGGTCATTTGTATTTCAGCAATGATTTTCTTACTTGGAGGTATATATTTTATTGTGCACACATCATCCTTGAAGATTACATTGTAACCTTTGTTTATGAGCTGCCCAACGCTTAAAAGATTATATTTTAGACCTGGAACATAATACACATCAGGAACAAATTTTTGCTCCCCATTTATTGCTCGAATACTAACTCTGCCTTTTCCTTTGACCGAAATCTTAGTATCAGTCTCTGTGGTCACTTCAGATTTTACTTCTTCATCTAGATTGGCAAAAATTTCTTTGTTTCCAGTCATATGATTACTACATCCTGAATCTAAGAACCAAACATCATCTTATTTATCTTCTGCTACATTACAAGCTAATAGCACATTACTTGGGTTCTTTTCCTCTTTTGCTACATTAGCATTTTGCTTAATTTTCATGTCATTTTGCTTCTTTCTACATTCATTGGCATTGTGCCCATATTTCTTGCAATAATGACATTGAACATTGGATTTGTCATACCTTTTTCCATGAGTATGTTGGTGTTGATGTCCACCTTGCTGGCTGTTGCATTGGCCGTGGCTCTGACTTTTATTGTTGCTTCTTCCATGTGAATGTGAAGGGTTGTTCCTTCCACCTCTGTTCTGGCTTCTGCCTCTTCCTCTTCCTTTTCCTTGACCTCTTCCTCTTCCTGAAGACATCTAGGTCTTGAAGGCATGCTCAAGATATGAGGTTTCATCTCTGCTCAATCTCTGTTCATGAGTCATCAACGAGGCATGAAGTTCATCTACTGTGAACTGTGAGAGATCTTTGGTCTCTTCTATGGTGGTAACAATAACATCAAACTTTGAGGGTAAGCATCTCAAAAGTTTCTCCACAATCCTTCTTTCTTCAAGAGTTTCTCCATGGGATCTTATCTGATTTACAATCTTAATCACATGTGTAAAAAATGTATCAACACTGTCTGACTCTTTCATGCAAAGAGTTTCAAAATCTCTCCTCAGCAACTGAAGTTTTGATGTCTTCACTTTCTCCATACCTTGATAGGCTACTTTCAGAGTTTCTCATGCATCCTTGGATCTCTTAGCTGCTGCTATCCTTGGAAACACACTCTCATTTACAGCTTCATAAAATAAGAAGAGAGCTTTAGAGTCCTTCTTCCTATTATTCTTCAACACATCCTTCTCTTCTTGAGTTAAGGCATTAAGAGCCTGCTCATCAGCTGGTTCTGTAAAACCATCTTCTACTAATTCCCATAAATCTTGTGAAACAAACAGGGCTCTCATGGTAATGGCCCAATAATCATAGTTCTTTCCATTAAATTGTGGAAGTTGAACATTTCCAAGACTCATACCAGTGCTTAGTCTAGCCATTGCTCTTAAACTGAACTCTGAACTTAAACAAAATGTCTTTCCTTCTCTGAAAGAACAAACTCTTTAAACAATAAACAACTGCACTGTTATCTTTGAGAAATACCTGAACTTTGACCTCTGTTGAGCTTTCACACTGCTGGAGAAAACGCTGCAACAAGTCTTCTTCTTCTTCAGCTTCTTTGAAAGTTTCAAAGAGCCTAAACTAGCTCCAATACCATGTTGGAATATTGATAATTCCAAACAATAGAAATGGAGAGAATAAAATCCTCTCTACAACACAGAGAAGTTTAAAACAAAAATTTGCTTGTAGACGGAGATGGCATGAAAATGCTTTCTTCTATTTCATTAAACAAACTAAAAACTATTACAAATTTCTTCCTCAGTGGAGAGGGATTCACAAATATGAGTAGGACTGCTAGAGACACAGTGCTCTACAAACCAAATCTCTATCTCTCTCTTCAAGAACACACAAAACAGTGCTCTGTTCTTCTTACTGTGCTTTTCTGCCTGCGAGCTCTCATAGCGATTACAACAATACAACGTATTACAATTACAAAAAATTACTTTGGCTCTCGGCCTTTTTCACTTTATATAAGGCACAACGGGAACAAAACCTAAAACAAAGAAATAAAACATTTACAAAGGAAAAACCTTTGCGAAACAATAAAATATAACATAGCGCGACGTACGAGTGGGGACCACATCGCAGTCAGCTATTTTGTGATCAAACAAAAATCACGATGTGCTATGTGCGATGGCGGAACAAAAATAAATGCAATGTTCGACATTTGCGATATGCGATGGCATGATCAAACAAAAGGCGGAACAGTATATGAACTTGTGATGTTGCGATGGTGTGATGATTGCACATCACAACATTCAATGAAACTCTAGCTTGGACGGAGGGTGACCATGTGATATTGCGATGTTGCGATCGTGCGATGGCGCGATGATCGCACATCGCAAATAATCCATATCAACAAGACACTTGAAACTTCAAAACTGCGATTTGCGATTTGTGCTCAAGTGGTAGGGACCACTTGTCCTGCCTCTGTTCAAAAATTAGAGAACTTTGGTTGTTTAATTCATTTTCTCTTCAATTTGGTTGTTGAGGGCTTTAAAGCCCGAAATGAATGTCTTAAATAAACTCTACTCCTTCGTAGTTTATATATACGGGAACATCTTCGTTCCACTGCAAAATTACTTCGCTCATAACACTAAATTAATTCTTCTGCTATCTGTGGCTGCGACCCATACATAATTTAATTCTTCTCCTTACGGATTCTCCATTCTTCTTAAATTTACAATGTTGTGCACTCAATCTTTGCTGCTGTTGCCTTTGTACTTGTTTCTTCCTACCCAAGGCTGGCATATAACTTTAATATTTTCAACAGAAGCATGGTAGACACATCTTGGGCTGTGACCTGTTCAGATAAGGAAGACTACATTTAGAGATAAAACTGACTAATTTTTGGAAAAAAGTGGATCATTCCAAGGAATTAAATAATAGACCTTGGTACTCAGTAATTGTTATTAATTAAAAGAATATTACAGAATTTAAAAATGAAATCCTTGCACTTGCACCTCGAAGCTTCCATCACCAATGCATGCAATTACACGCTTGTGTGGTGTTGCTTGAGCATATCCTAGTGCTGCCCCCACTGACCAGCCCATTGATCCATAATACCACATTTGGAACTAATACCCGCCAAACACATAATCGAACAATCAAAGTAGGGAACAAACAGCTTGCAAATATACAGAAAATTATACCTTCAAATAAAGCATCATAACAGTAGGTCCCTTATCAAAGAACAATCATGCCTCTTTCGTCATTCATATTGGAATTTTGATATTAGTATTGTTTTGTTATTGATCGACTGCAACATCTATTTGTTGGGATTTCTGGTTATTCTTAACAACAAAGATGAAATAAAAATTCTCTTTAACACAAAAAACATAGCAATAAAATTGTGCACACAGAGAGATGAAGTATAAATTCAGTTCCATTAAAAACTAGAACAGTTACAAAAATGAAATTCTTTTTTTTAAGAACTATAGTGTTCTGGATTCAATAAAAAAACTTTTTCTGGCTGCTACAAAGCACAATGCTATTTCTCTATTTATTTAGGCACACAGTCTATTTGTGCCTTCGAGCATTCATTCATTGTCTTTAACACATTGCTTTGTCACTTTTTTGTTTTTGTTTTCGGACATATGTTGCACAGTCAAAAAAAAAATACACATCCTATGTATTACAAAGCATAAATATTTTATATTTACAATATATATATATATATATAATCAAACTTTTTAAACCCAAAAAAATAATGTCATCACAAATAAAAACTTTAAACCTTATACATTTCATGGAGTTCAAATATTATGCAAAAGCTGGTTTTATTACTCATGGAACTAGAGGAGTGATAACGTCATCTCCTCTAGTGGGTCAACTTTGATCCACATAACTCAGGTTGGAAGCGAGTTGAAAGAGTTAAGTGTGGTGTGTGGAGAGTTTATTGCGGTAAGCGCTGCGGGTCTGTGGCTATCCTTCAAAAACTCCCATCAACATTGAATATTCGTACAATTGTTCAAATATGTAGTTGGAATTAATTTCCGAAATAGTAATACGAGAAGTTCATTATTTCAAACCAAGAAACATAATTAGTCATGAAACCCTGTATCAACTTGGAAACGAAATTGAAAATTAGCAAAATAAAATTAGTTCATTCTAAAACTTAGAGATGCAAGTTGAAAATCACTTAAGGAATACCAAACAGACAAAGTTGAGACGGGTAGCCAAAATACCCCGCCAATTTGAACATACGAAAAAATAATTGAAATTGAACTTATCAAAACGTAGCACAATCCAAAAGCTCTCATCAAGAAAGAGCGTTAATTAATCTCCAAGATTCTAGACAACAAGTTTAAGATATTGAAGATAGACTAACAGTCTAATAACATCCTTGTCCAATAAACCAGATACTTGTGGATGGAATGGTCCAAATCAAATAATGGGTGAGGCATTAAAACACCCATGCAAACAAAGTGCAAAGTATCCAGAGAATTGTTTGGCGAGTAAAAAATTGGACCAAAACCCAGAATGCAGCACATAAAAACAAATTAAAGAATTTCAAGAAAAATACAATATATTTAGCAGGAAATGGTTGCTAAAATACCGTGGATATGAATGCAAATCAAATATATTGTTATAAGATGTTTTTTGGAATTAAAATGTCAGAAAGTGAAATGTCTAAGTTTCGGGTCAACCGCTATCTCACCTATATATCAAAGAAATATTTATAAAAATGAAATAAAAATAAAGTGTATGAGAAAACTTATGAAAACGGCCCATAACCTTATAAATAATTATAATAACTGAAGTTGTTAAAATTATAAATTTGCATTATTTATAATTTACATTCTCAAAATCATTTTGAATGTTAATATTTTGCATTATTTATTTCAATAGTAGTTTGTATATTATGTAAAATTATTTATCACATTCATCTCAATGGGAAGGAGGATAAGCGGGAGAAGTATTAAAAAGAGCAAATTTAATATAGAAATATGTTATGTTTCTTAATAAAATATGAAAAAATTAATATAGCAGTTTGTATATTATGTAAAATTATTTATCACAATGAAAAGGAGGATAAGTAGAGAAAGTTGCGAAATTTTAGAAAGAGTAAATTTAATATAGAAATATGTTATTTTTTTTAATAAAATATGAAAAAATTATTAAATAAATTAAAAATTATTAAAAATTATTTAATAATAATATAATAAAAATAAATTATGAAAAGCAAAATATGCTAAATATTTTATTTTTATCAAAATTAAATAAAACAATATCTAAATACAAACCATATAAAAACAAAAAGATATTAAATATTGTTGAAAATTTTGAATAAACAAACACAGAGGAATGTGTTCCCTTTGTAAACAGAGAATGTATAAATTGCAGAAAATAACAGTCATACAATTCATAGACAGACAAGCCCAAAGGGTTAGCTCAATTGATTGAGTCCCCGCTTGGAAGTACTCCCAGATTGAGAGGTCACAGGATCAAATCTTCTAGACACCTGCGAGGTTAGGCCTCAGTGTTAGGCCGACAGTAGATCCCTTCGGGAGGATTTACTGTGATTCTTTCAGACCGTGGATGTAGCTAGTACATGTGTGCGGGCACATAGGAACGTGAACCACTATGAAAAAAAAAAAAAAACAATTCACAGACAGACAACAAGAAAACACAAGAGAGGAATTTATTCAACTTTTCTCCAAATTTGATTCATCCCACTCTAAAAACATATGGAAATTACACTGGGTTTATACAAAATGTCGGAAGCCTGAACATTTAAGGCAATTCAATGCCGAATCGAACTGTAATCAACCAAAATGTACTCCTTCTCTATTCTGTTGTTTCTACACGAAACAACATACAAACACACATAATAGCAGACCTGAAATATTATTGGTTCCGCTTGCGAAGCCACATCGCATCCAGTGCTCCATCGCACATCGATGATCTTAACATTCAACATATGCGCGATATGGGATAGAACTTAAAACTTGCGATGTGCAATTGTGGCGTGGCACATATCGCATCACAATGTAAACCATTTAACTTGTGAGTGCTTATCCGTTTAAACTCATAACCTTGCAAGTGATTTCTATGTGCTATCCTCCTAAGCTTGACATGTGCCATTTGCGATCACATCGTAAACAAAATAAGATAACTTGCGGGCGCTTAAACAGGTAAGTCGTAAATCTTGCAAAGTGCAGGCGGTGAGGCGGTAAGCCATGGAAAATGCGAAATACAAAAGGTAAGGTATAAAGTGAAATATGAAGGTTTGTGGCAGTTGTAATGAAGTAAGGTTGTGGGTCCCACCAGATCGCATCAGTGGGGAAATAGGTTTTGGTGAAGCGTTTAAAAGTCAAACGCTAAATGTTACAAAGTGCGTGCTGCGGGTGGTAAAGCGTCGGGAAGTGCGGTAAGGTAGAAAGGTAAGGAAAGGAAAAAAACAAAGATTTGTGCACAGTTGCAAATGCGGTAAAGGTAAGTGGGTCCCGCTGATATCGCATTGATGGAAGTTTAACTTATGGTGAAGGCTTAAGGGTAAAAATTAAATGTTGTGAGTGGTAAAGTGCGAGCAAATAGGTAAGTCAACGACGGAAGGAAATTAAATGCAGAGTAATGGCTTCGGGTACTATGTTTGTGGATTTTTCATGGATTGAGTGAAAAACGCCTCGAGGTTTGAAAACAGAGGCTTCATCCTTCCCAACACAAGAAATTCAATGAAGCATGGGCTATTGCCACTCCTTATTCATGACGGTGGTTAGGGGTATTTCCAACACTCCCCCTTAATCACAACTGCCGCCACCGATCATTCCCAAACAATTTCTGAGAAAAACAAAACTTTTATGTCCCAATGGCTTTATGAGGATATCGGCAAACTGTTCCTCTGACCTGCAATGCTGCAAAACAATTTCACCATTGTTAACTAATTCCCTTATAAAATGGTATTTAGCATCAATATGCTTTGTTCTCTTGTGGAAAACATAATTCTTTGACAACGCAATTGCTGCGCTGTTATCACAAAATATTGTGGTTCCTTTGTCTTGTTCATGACATAAATCCCTCATCATCCTTCTCATCCAAACTGCTTGACATGTTGTTGTTGTTGTTGCTACATATTTAGCTTCTGTTGTTGATAATGAAATTATTGTCTGTTTCTTGGAAGCCCATCGAATGGCTCCCGATCCCAAATGAAAAACATCCCTTGATGTGCTCTTTTTGTCATCTACACTTCCAACCCAATCACTTCCAGTGTAATCAAATAGCTTAAAATGATCAATTTTGGAGTATAGAACACCATACTCCTTTGTTCCATTTACATACCTTAAAATTATCTTGGCTTCTTGCCAATGTGTCTCCTTGGGTGTCTCCATGAATATGGATATCAAGCTTACTCTATACATTATATCAGGCCTAGTTGCAGTCAAAGACATTAGACTACCAACCATGCTCTTGTACAATGTTGGATCAACATTCTTGTTGTAATCTTCCTTACTCAACTTCAACCCCATGACAGTTGGAGTTGGTGATGGCTTGTTGTTCTGCATATTGAACCTTTTTAAAACTTCAACATATTTTTCTTGGGAGATAAAAATCCCTTTTATGTTTGCTTTACTTCTATGCCCAAAAAATATCTTAGCAAACCTAAGTCAGTCATTTCAAATTCACTTTTCATGACTGCTTTAAAATCAGCAATGAGAGAAACATCATTGCCTGTGAAAATCAAATCATCTACATATAGAACCACAATAATAATTTTACCATATTTTTCTTTGATATAGAGTGTGGGTTCATCATGACATTTGTCAAACCCATTGTCTATCAATTAAGCATCAATTTTGTTGTACCATGCTCATCGTGCTTGCTTCAGCCCATAAAGAGCTTTCTTCAACTTACACACTTTGTGTTCTTGGCCTTTTATTTCATAGCCAGGAGGTTGTTCAACATACACCTCCACTTTCAACACTCCATTCAATAATGCTAACTTCACATCCATTTGATAAGCTTTCAATTTTTTTTTTTTGTTATAGACAACACTGTTTGCACTATCTCCATCATTGCAACTAGTGCAAAAGTTTCATCATAGTCTCTTCCTTACTGCTTCTTGTAGCCTTTGACAACTAGCCTTGCTTTGTGTCTTTCTATCTTGCCTTCAATGTTGCTCTTGGTCTTATAGACCCATTTCACTCCAATAACTTATTTTCCTTGTGGGAGGTCCACTAACTCCCATGTGTCATTCTTTTCTATTGCTCCTATTTCTTCATTCATTGCTTCAATCCATTTCTCTTCTTTGACTACATCTTCAAAATGGATTGGGTCATCAACATGAAAAAATAATGCAAATAAAGAATTTAGACTAGTAGTATTATGAACTTCTTCTTGCTCATAAATTTCATTTAAATTTCTGAATCTTGGTCTTCTTGTATTTACTGAAGATGTGCTTGGAGTTGCACTTGAACTCAAGGGAGTTGTTGATCCCTGTGGTGTGCTTGGAGAAGCACTTCCTTGGTTTTGCAATGTTGTTCTATTGCTTTCTTGTGGTGTGCTCTGTTGAGCTTGTGTAGGTGGAGGAGGAGCCACTGTTAAGGAATTACTTTCTGCAATCAATTCCTCTTTGTCTTCATGTGAAATTCATGTCTTCACATTTACTGTATTCTCTAAACTTCGATCCCAAGCTTCTTCTTCTATGAACTGAACATCTCTGTTAATTATTACTTTCTTGGTTCATGGATTATAGAGCTTGTAAGCCTTGGATTCATCACTGTATCCAATAAATACACACTTCTCCTCCTTGATGTCCAACTTCTTCCTTAACTGATCTGGGACATGTACATATGCCATACATCCAAACGCTCTCATGTGAGTGAAAACTTTTTTTGTTCCACTCCATGCTTCTTCTGGAACTCTGTTCATAATAGCTTTGGTTGGACATCTATTTAAGATATAAGTTGCACAATTGACAACTTCTGCCCAATACTCATTTGGAAAATGCTTTGCCTTCAACGTACTTCTTACCATGTCCATTATGGTCCTATTCTTTCTTTCTGCTACACCATTTTTGCTGAGGTGTATACCTTGTGGTAAATTGCTTGTGTATTCCATGATCCTTGCAGAAACGTAGGAACTCTTTGGTGATATATTCTCCACCTCTATCAGTTCTAAACACTTTTATGTAGTATCCACTTTGCTTCTCAACAAGAGCGTTGAAGTGGTAGAATTTTTCAAACACTTCACTCTTCTGTTTTAGGAAGTAAACCCATGCCTTCCTTGTGTAATCATATATAAATGTCAAAACATAATGATTGCCAGCTAATGATGGCATTTGCATTGGTCCACATAAATCTGAGTGGAAAATCTCCAAAGGTGCCTTTGCCCTTATACTCTTTCCTATTGGAAATCATTCTCTATGTTGTTTTCCCAAGATGTAGCCTTCACATAGGCTATTTGGTTTCTCTATGAGTGGTAATCCTTTACCATCTCTTTTTTATGCAAGAAATTCAAACCTCCAAAATTGAGATGTCCAAATCTCAAATGCCATAACCATTTCTCATCTTTCACTTCTGCTTGAAAGACTTCTTGTGTGACAGCTGCTACAACACCTCCTTCCTTCAATTTTGATCTGATCTTGAGAGGAAACATTCTATTGCTTGTCATATGCACTTTTGCAATGAGTTGTCTACTTGGAGGTATATCCATGATTATGCACACATCATTTTTAAAGAACACATTGTATTCATTTTGTACGAGCTGTCCAATGCTTAGAAAGTTACATTTTAGGCTAGGGACATAATAGACATCTAGCATGAATTTCTTCTCTCCCTTCTTTGTCAGTATGTTTACTCTTCCTTTTCTCGTGACAGAGACTTTGCTATCAGTCCCCGTTGTCACTTCAGATTTTACACTCTTATCTAGATTGGGAAACATTGCCATGTTTCTAGTCATATGGTTACTACACCCTGAATCTGAGAACCATACATCTTCATCTTTTGCTTGTGCTACATTACAAGTTAAAAACACATTTCCTTGGTTCTGATTTTCTTTTGTAAAATTTACACTAGGTTTACTACCCATGTCATTTTGCTTATTTCTACATTCATTTTCATAATGACCATACCTTTTGGAATAATGACATTGGACTTGAGATTTATCATACGTCTGTCCTTGTGCTTGATTCTAGCTAGAGCCTTGTCTTGGATTCTGATTGTTGCCCCTTTCACTTGTGCTTGTAGGGTTGTTTATTCCACCTTTGTGTGGGCTTCTTCCTCTTCCTTGGTAGTTTGATCTTCCTCGAACTCTACCTTGACCAAAAGACATTTGTGTCTTAAATGCATGCTCTAATGAGGAGTTTGTTGTTTTGTTCAATTTGTGCTCATGAGACATCAGTGATGCATGAAACTCATCCACTGAAAATTGTGAGAGATCATTTGTTTCTTTTATGGTAGATTTCTTAAGACTTTCTCCACTATTCTCCTTTCTTCAAGTGTCTCACCATGAGGCCTGATTTGAGTAACCAACCCAATCACATGTGTGAATAATGAGTCTATGTTATCAAACTCTTTCACGCAAAGAGTTTCAAAATCTCTTCTCAGCATTTGAAGTTTTTCTGTCTTCACCTTTGCCATGCCTTGATAGGTTGTCTGGAGGGTATCCCATGCCTCCTTGAACTTTGTTGCTACTGCAATCCTTAAGAAAATACTCTCATGTAATGCTTGGAAAATATAAAAGAGGGCTTTGAAGTCCTTCCGCTTACTTTTTCTCAACAAATCTCTTTGTACTTGTGTCAAAGCATTATATGAGACTACATCTACTGGTTCCTGGAAACCATTTTCCACCAGCTCTCAAATATCTTGTGAGGAGAATAAGGCCTTCATTATAATAGCCCAATAATCATAATTCTTCCCATTGAACTATGGTAGTTGGGGATTAGTCAGGCTTCTGCCTGCTGCTACCATCTTGATTGTGTAAAACAAAACCTTCTCACTGTTGGCGAATTAGCTTCTCAGAAACAATCTTTCAGCTTCTTCAGTAAATAACACTTTCTTTCACTAAGTGCCTAGACCTGCTCCAATACCATATTGGAAATTATGAATAAACAGACACAGAGGAATGCATTCACCTTTCAACACAAAGAAAGCACAAATTGCAGAAAATAACAGCCATATGATTCACATACAGATGACAAGAAAACACAGGAGAATAATTTATTCAATTCTTCTCTAAATTCGATTCATCCCGCTCTAAAAACATGTAGAAATTACATTGGGTTTAGAAAAAATGGACGAAGCCTGAACATTTAAGGTGATTCAATGTCAAATTGGACTGTAATTAACCAAAATGTCCTCCCGCTCTGTTCTATTGTTTTTACATGAAACATCGTACAAACACACATAACAACGGACCTGGAATATTATTGGTTCCACTTGCAAAGCCACATCACATCCGACGCTCTATCACACATCGGCAGTCTTAACATTTAACATATGTGCGATACGGGATAAAACTTAAAACTTGCGATGTGCGATTGTGACGTGGCACATATCGCATCACAATGTAAACCATTTAACTTGCAGGCACTTATCCGTTTAAACTCCTAAGTTTGTGGGCGCTTTCTATGCGATATCCTCCTAAGCTTGACACATGCCCTTTGCGATCACATCGCAAACAAAATAAGATAACTTGCGGACGCTTAAACAAGTAAGTCGTAAATCTTGCGAAATACGAACGATGATGCGGTAAGTCGTGGGAAATGAAAAATAGAAAAGGTAAGGTATAAGGTGAAATACGAAGGTTTGCGGTGGTTGTAATCAAGTAAGGTTGTGGGTCCCACCAGATCGCATCGGCTTGGAGATAGGTTTTGGCAAAGCATTTAAAAGTTAAACGCTAAATGTTGCGAAGTGCGGGTTGGGGGTGGTAAAATGTCGAGAAGTGCGGTAAGGGAGAAAGGTAAGGAAATGTGAAAAACAAAGGTTTGTGAGCGGTTGCAAATGCGGTAAAGGTAAGTGGGTCTCGCTGATATCGCATCGACGGAAGTTTAACTTATGGCGAAGGCTTAAGGGTAAAAATTAAATGTTGCGGGTGGTGAAGTGTTGGCAAACAGGTAAGTCAATAACAAAAGGAAATTAAATGTAGAGTAATGGCTTCGAGTACTATGTTTGTGGACTTTGCGTGGATTGAGTAAAAAACACCTCCAGCTTTGAAAACAGAGGCTTCGTCCTTCCCTGCACAAGAAATTCAATGAAGTATGGGCTGCTACCACTCCTTATTCATGGCAGTGGTTGAGAGTATTTCCAAAAAATATGAATCAAAAATATAAAATCAAATTTGAGATTTAGAAAAATAATATTAACAATAAATAGACTATATCTCTCCCAATTGTTAGGTATGAGGGCCTCTTGACAAAACACTATAACTAAAAATTGAGAATCTATAATCTCAATATAAAGAGAATTAAAGGAGTTGAAAATAGCAATATAAGATAGAATTCATAACTTAAACTTGTAATTTCAATACATTCTTTGCTGTGATTTCAACACATTCTTTGTTGAATTCTAGACAAATTTAGCTAAAATATATGCTCAGAAAAACTTTAAAATTTATAACAGATAAACTCGGACATTCCAAAAATATAACCAGACAAATGAGTTGGCTTCACTCCTTTCCATCAAATTTTTAAGATATTATGGAATCTGCCATTACTTAAACTTATTGTTTCCAAAATCCATCCTTATCTTGATTTTGAGAATATTTATCTAAAATTTATTGAGCTTCATCCAAATGATTGACTATAACCTGCACAGTTTCTTTAATTTCTAACAACGTTACGCCTCCGAAAGGAATCATTTCAACTCCCAATACAATACTAGTATTACATCACATTCTACATACCTGAGCGCATGTGACTGTGTGGAAGCAGAGATACTCCTAGTCTAGCGGATGGTCCGGCAAGGTGAGATTGAAGTCCCCAGGAACAGAGAAAATCCTCCCGCCACTGATTTTTTGCAGGGAAGGCACCCCACGTCGTCGTTTGCAGGGGATTTCGAGTTCACGATACCAGTGGTGCTCGTAGCCATTTCTGATCAATTGATTTCTCGGACTCAATTGGCGGTCTGAATTGTAATTTAGATATCATTCCAAATGGCAACTTGAACCTCTTGAAAACCGTCGGTGGTTTCATTTGAATGGAAAAACCAGAACCCGTTGTCAGGAGATGCTCGGAATTGTGGGTGGTCAACGCTGCCAAGCGAGCTGTGGAACTCAATTGTCTCACACAATTCACTGATGGAACATGGTATTTCTTTATTAAAACTTGAGTGTATCGATTAACTGAGCTCACACCAGCAATGATATGAGGTAAAGATTATAATGGATTATTTAAATGATGTAATTAGTTTTTTTTTGAAATTTTTGAAAAATGAAAAATTTATGATTACTCAAAATGTAAAATGATGAAATTATTTATGTGTTTATCAAGAGATTTTCTAAATTATATCATTAAATACCTAAGTTGTACCATAGATGAGTTGTTTTGTGGTTTTGATGTAATTTTTTTTTTCCCCATTGAACATACATACATATGTAGTTGTAACCAAATTATGTAACTGAATAGCCCAATCCTATTCTTTACTCTCTATAGTTGAGCATTTCCTCTATACTACTATTTCCTACGTGCATGTTTCATGTTAGAGCATTTCCTCTATACTACTCTTTCCTATGTTAGTGTTTCCTTTGCAACATATGGTGCAATTACTAGTTATTATTATTATAAAAGAATTGATATATGAGTTAAACATATAGACATTAACAAACAATAAATTAAAGCAAGAAAAACATGGTAAAAAGATAATAAGCAATAAGAATTAAATACCATAATTAAAAACCAGACCCAATCTTAAGCTGCCATAATTAAATTGAAAAACAAAAAATGCATAGTTACCTTTAAAATAAATCTCAACCCTTTATATTTCACTACTAGTAAAAATTGCATGGATTTTAAGTCCTTACCATGCACTTAATAATTATTGATAATTAAAATTTTGAAAACCCTAGTTCAAAATAAACACATTTATTGAGGTAACTATATATGTAGATATTGGACTTGGAGTATGCCCTACAACTTAGTCTGCTTGGCTAACATATCGTCTTCCCCAACGTAAGGAAACATGTAAACTGCCTAAGACGTGGAGGCATCACGTAAGAGTCAAAGCATGTCTCAGTTAACGACCTAAGACCCAGATGCATCTCAAGGAGTGAAAGCATGTCCTGGTTAACGACCTAAGACCTAGAGGCATCTAACAAGAGTGAAAGCTTACCCCCTTACAGACCACCAGCGGGTAGTTCCATGTGGTGTGATTTTTCTTGAATAAGAGCGATGAGTTAGCTTGCATTTGCCAATAAAAACTAGTGATTGTTATCCCACTCTTAATTTAACAAATAAATTATAATAGTTTTTCCTACTATATTAAAAAATAAAAAATAAAAAACACACAGACACACACACACACACACACACACACACACACATATATAGATATATATATATATATCATCCTAAATTTATGTTCAGTCCATATCAACTTAAATCATTAAAAATTTAAAATTCTTAAACGTTTAATTTTTTATTATTATTTAATATATATATAAAATGATAAAAACAATTTTAAAATTTTAAAATCTAATACTTTTGAATATTTCATTCATTTAAATTTAAAATAAATTTACGTTGATTTAATAAAAATATGACAACATCGGTATATGTATAGCATATATTATTTCAATGCATATGTATAACATATATCATGATTATTTTCGAAAACATACAAAATAATGAAAAAAACAATCAATAAAACTTAGAACTAGTAATTGCACCACATGTTGCAAAGGAAACACCTTAAGGAATAAATTCAATCGTGAGATATATAGGAGATCACTGAATATAAAATTTAGTAAACAAAATGTCATTAAAAGTTAGAATATAAAGAGAAATCACTTAATCAAATTCTAAGTTCCAATAGCAAATATTTAATAAAAAATGTGCTCTTTTTCAATATTAAATTGTCTCCCTTGATCAAAATATTATAGTATATCTACACAATTCCCTCAAAAGTTCTCTCAAATGTTACATGAAATTATAACTATGTGAATAAATAATTTATATTTTATAGAATTCACAAAAAAACACATATAAAACTATTTACTTGTGGATCTAATGGCCTAAAACATTTCAATCGTCTAACATTTAATCCAATGGCTCAAACATGGACACAATGGCAGCTAGGAGAGTTTTTTTCAAATAAGAACGTCTTACGGCGTAAATATGCATAATGTATTAAAATATTTATGATGTATAAAATATATAAATTTTAGCTTTATCTAATTAATTGGAAAGGTTTGTTTTATTGAGTTGCGCGCACGCTGATGGGTTTCTTCGATTTCAATGGTGGTTCTTATCAAAGGGGACCGTAAAATTTATTTCAAAATGGGGAGAGAGCTGAGATAAGGATGCAAAGTGTCTTTTTGATACTATAGTAATTGGTTTTTGAATTTCTTTTTAGTTTTCTAAGACATTTTTAGTGTTAAACCAAAAAATTTTGCGAGATTGTTTGAATCTATTTTTCTCATAACCAATCAATTACTCGCACCTACTCGCATCGTCATTTTTGGCCAATGTCTACTTTTGTGGTCTTATTGGCCTCTTCCCGAGGGAGAGAACCGGACAAGGATTCAATTCCTTAGGTTAATTAGTCAATAGCAACTACAAATTATGTTGTGGGAGTTCATAGTCGACTAATGCTAGCATTAGTTGACTAGCATTACATGTTTATCATTTTGTTGTTGATTAAATTGAATTATGGCTAGTGGTACCTATCTAATATTTTCTGCACCTATATGCAACGAGGCTGGTTGTCATGCATGCAACGAGGTTGGTATTATAGTATAGTGTAGCCACTTGTAGGTGAGTTGGGTTGTTGCGTTTGCTAGATCAGAAGGGGCAGGGTATCGATTGTCTGAATTATATCTTCTCCCTGCTGCTGCACAAATAAAGCCAGAATTAAGCCAGTTGCAAGCTCTTCTCCATGTTGCTGCCTTAATTAAGCCAACAACGAAGGTGAAATATTTTATAATTAAGCCATCTTCAGTCTCCTTGCTAGACTACTTCTGCCCAAATTAATGCCAGTAACAAGAAGAAAAACCAAAGAATAGGAAAAAGGCAGAGGAAAAGGCATCTGAGAAAGAATAGGACAAAGGCAAGCATCCAAGAAAGCATATAAATCAGAGGAACCATCCACCACAAGGGAAAGTGACCATTAGAGCATATAAATCAGAGTAATTATCTACCGCAAGGGAAAGCGAGCATCAAAAAACATTGGATGGGCCCTCTCTCTCATGGGTGGGAAAAATCTATTACTAAAACCATCCTTCCCATCCTTCCTAGTAGTAGGGTTTGCATTTACATCTAATCTTACAATATTCAATTATTCCAGTTATTCAGTCACCATTCCTATTTATCTATGCAAGAATGGTTACGCCCATTACTCAAATGGGTAGACTTGGAGCACAGATAAGGAGCATTTCCCACACTACAACCGGCAGAGATACAGGTAGGAAATGCAAGCGTATTTACATATATAATTACCAGCAACACCCACATTTACTTTCTTCCTGTCAAATAAGATACGGTTCATTAAGAGTAGATTTGCAGGTGAAATTAATTTCAAGAAAGTAGAAACCGTGCATATTTTTAAGTGAAATTGGCCAAATCAATTTCAAGAAAGAAACAACTATGGAGATTAAAGAAATTTCAAAAAAACAGGGATATCCATATCTGAAAAATCTAAAAATGGAGTTGTTGGAGAGAAAGAAATGAATTCATGATAGCTCATCTACATTGATGCAAGGAGCAGTCGTGGCATCAAATTCCAAAATACATGCCAAGATTGTATATAATAAACTCCTCCACATGCAAATTTTATATGATTCCAGAAGTCTGCAGAGATTTCAAGCTAAGGAAAAAAATAAGGATCCCATCCATCTAACAACACTTATAATTCACACTTCCAACCAAGGTCTAGCCATGTTATCGATTAGATATTGCGCATTATCTATTCCATTTTTGCTGCCAAGCTTGTTCTATGCTTCATCCTCCTAAGTCAAATGATTAGTGTGGCATTTGTGCATAAACAATATGTGTTTCTGGTTTCGTGCTATCTACCAAGGTTGAATGTAAGAGGGCTAACTTTGTTGATAGAATCAGCATGAGTAAGTCTAAGTGAATTCACAATACTACTATTGAGAGGTGCAAGGGCGAGTGTTATTTCAAACATAATTAACATTATCATCTTCTACATGTACAGGTGCATGCATATTCAAATCTAGCATCTCCTTTTACAGTAGGCCTAAGCTCTACTTGCTGCTCATATTCTACATGTGCAGGTGCATGCATATTCAAATCTAGCATGTCCTTTAAATCTAGCATCTCCTTTTATAGTAGGCCTAAGCTCTGCTTGCTGCTCAGTTCTTGCTTAGTGCTAGTGATAGTAAGGTTTTAGAAACTACAAAATGACACCTCTTGTGTCCTCCAAACTTATTTAGTAGCTCCTCCATGCTGCCTTCTTCCTCAATCAACCATGCTACTACTTCAACTTCTCTGTGCATGTCAGAAAACATAAACATACTAATCTAACGCACCTAGCATTAACATACTAACTCATTTTTGTATAGTTGAGACAGGTGGTATACATGCATTCAACTTCTCCTCTTAACAGACTTTTAAAACTTTTTAAATTGTTGTTTTAAATTTCTATAAAATAAATAAACTACACACACACACACACACACACACATATATTATTATATATTTATTTAAAATTAATAAATAAAATCATGGTCTATGACATCATGACTGTTATAAATTTACATAATGAATTTCTATCCATCATTGCTCATAACTACATTCCACAAGCAAAGGGAACTGAAAATCTGTTAATTTATGTATCTTCGAGAAAAATAAGTGCAAGATGACCATGAATAGTTGTGATGTTATTAGTTCACTAGTTGTGTTTATGCTCATATTTTCTCTTATAACGGTAGTGCCATGCCCTAAGGTGGGTGATCTCATAAAGGATATCTACAAAAGTACTTTCCCTTAGGCCAAGAGCACACTTGAAATATATAACTAAAGATAAAACTCTTGTTTCTCCTCTGCTGAGGACACACTTTCACGATTTCTTTGTCATGGTAGAGTCTCTCTAAATATATATATTTTCTACCCAGTATGTTTGCTAGAAAATTGAAAAAATAATGTACCAATTCTAGTGATACCTCTTACTGCAGGGCTGTGATGGATCAATTCTGTTGAATTATATAGAAAAAGCCACAATCGGATGTGTCAGCTCTACTCATATTAATTAGGTGAAAATAGTTCAATAAGGGTTAAAAGTGGCAATGGACACACAGGAAATTCCAGGTAGAAAATACAATCACAGAAAAACCCAGAAACAAACAAGTTGGTGTAGATCGTGAACACATGATTGTTCAGTTTATGTATCAATCCTATAATTAGATCAATATACCATTCTAATAACGATAATTCAATAGTCCAATCTTTTTGTTTTTCGTACTATTAAGAACAAAAATTCAAATTGGCATAATTGAATGTTTGAACATAAGCGTATTGTTGCTGCCACCACACTCATAAATAACAATCACTCACAAAGTAGCATATAATGCCATATGTTTAGGCTACATTCTCCGTGCATATTGGCTACACTTATTGTGTCCATGTGGAGGGATGCATTTAAAAGTCGAAGGAGATGGATAGATAAGATAGGAAAGCAAAGCTTTAAAATAGTGAAGGAGTGTAGAGCATGGGCATGTGGTGCTTTCTGTTTTCTCTCTAGAAACCAAACTTAAAAATTTGTTTTCTCTCCAAAAACCAAACCAAACTAAAAACTTAAGAACTTCAATATCTTTTCCTCAATTTTCAGATATTGCTTCAATAGTTAGAACAGGTGGGGCAGTTACAACAGAAAGATTAAATCCATTTGAACGCTCATGAATTTCCCTATACTCTTGACAAATTGCACACATGTGGCAGAACATATGAGTTTCAAGATCTCTACAGGATGCCTCCTCTAGATTATACTTGGCATGAAATACTTTCTTATAGCCACATGCATAACATGAAACAAGTGAACAAAGCAAGCCCACAAGAGTTCCTTCTGTCATTGAACAACAAATTCCAGTAACAACACTTCATAACAGAAAGTGCACTAATCAAGGTCCAATCCAAGACCGCCCTTCCAAAAATTCCACATTTTTTTCCAAATAGAATAGAACGGCAGCAGAACCCTATACAACAGCTTTGCATACCATCACAGTAAGCACAAATGCCTGATGACCATGGTATTCAATCCTGTCAGGAATCATGACTAGATAAAATCTGTACTTCATGGATGTCATCATCTGATTGTGCTGCAAGCATATGCCCTGGTGGAACATAGCTACTTTGTCCCTTCATAATGTACTCCGAGAGACTGATTTTCTTCAAGTTGTAACAAGCTGACACTGATTTTGTCAGAATTGCGAATTTTCCATTTGGAGAAACCCTAACCTGCACTTTAGACTAAGCACTGCCCCGGTGAATAAGACTTTGCTATCATGTTCAAGAATGTGACTTTGCTATCATGTTCTTGGGCAGGGACTAGCTTCTCTACAACTCCTCTTGTTTATATTAATTATGGATGTTTTCACAAGAGGAATACATGCTATGAAGGAATTATGTGTAATTAAGGGATACAGGATTTTGGAAACAGTCAATTATCGCATATATTATCTGTAGACGATATTTTTTGTGAAGGGGAGACTAGACTTGCTGAATGGGAACTATTTCATAATATTTTTTAGAATTTTCATAGGATTCTCGTCTCTTTCTAAAAAACGATAAATCTGAACTTATCTCTGATGGGGGAGACTCATCTGAATTAAAAGGCATAGCATTCTGTTTGGAGTGACGATTCAATCTTTAACTCTTGGGATTTAAATATTTGGGATGTATCTTGAAAATTACCAATTATAAGATATTTGATTGGGACTGGCTTATTGCAAAATCGGAGAGGGCTCTACTTAGATGGGACCTTAAATTGCTAACAATGGGGTAGGTTAATCATGGTCTAAGCAGTTTTTCAAGACATCCTTGTGTTCTGAATGTACATTTTTCAAATTTCACATGCTACCATCATAAAGATTGAGTCCATTGTAGCAAATTTTATGTGGTCTAGATATGGCCCCCATAAAAATATTATGTTCTTTGGACTAAACCTTATTTCCAAACCTATAAATAAAGTTGGTTGGGGAATATAGAACATCAAAAGCTTCAATCACGCACTCCTGATGACTAGTCTCTGGCGTATGTTTAGGGAACGAGGTTTTGAAAATCCATTATGATGGCCAAGTATATTCCTTAGGGTGATCTGGAGTTGTGGAAACTGGAAGGAACTCCAATGAAATCTTGCATTTTTTCCATTTGGAGAAGTTTAAAGACTGTGATTCCATGGTTATGCAATAATCTGTGTTGGGTCATTAGGTATGGAAAACAAATTCAAGTGGGGTTGGGCGCCATGAAAGGTATGTCTGGAAGTCATCTTCTATTGTTCCCATTAATCAACTTCTCATCCTATGGGGGCTAAACAATGTGGCCAGTATTGGGAGGGGACAAGTGCCGCCTCAAACCACGTTTCATGGCCACACGTATGTGATCTTGGGATTTTGATGTTTCTGGAGACCGAATAGGAAATATATAGAGGAAATCTCTGTCAGTTTTGAATTTCCTTGTACACTCGATTAGATAGACTTGTGTAGGGCAGGCAATTAATTGAGGGCATAATTGCAACTTTGGGAGCATATGAGCATATCATACCCTACTCACTATCCCTCTCCTTTGTTGATCTTACTGTCCGATTGTGGAGCTGGGATGTCTCATTTAAGATCTTGTGTTTTACATGGTTAATCCTCCACAACTGCATTCTCAGTTGGAGCTCCCTTTTGAAGAAAGGATTTATTGGACCTGGCAGATGTTCGCTTTGTAAGTCAATGACGAAGGATTGTTTCCATCTATTCATCATTTTCCCATTTGCCAAGGACATTTGAATGCAGGTGATTTCACTCTTGTGATTATAGATTGAAGCTGACTATACTTCAGTGGTAGCTTGCATATGTACTTGGGAACGACAAAATCAAACTTATAGAACATTTCCCCTCTATGTCTTCTGGGGTATTCGGCGAGCTCAAAATAAATGCATCTTTGAAGGATCCCTCTTGATGCATTTTTTTAATTCCCTCCATATTGTGGCATATTTCATGGAGGTGGGGCTATGGACCCCTAATGTTTCCTCCCGGTCAGTGATTTTTGTCGATCTGGCTAATACCTTTCTTATTTGTTTCTTTGATGGAGACTTTGCTAAAGGGCGTTGTGGGTGCGAAGTCTCTCTCCATGTTGAGTCTCTTCTATCCTTTTTCTTTAGATGGTTTGGGATTTGGGAAACAAATATAGGGATGAGATGTTAGAATTATGGGGAGCATTACAAGCATCTCAGTGGCTCAACATTGATAGTATTTTCATATTCAAGAACTCCCTCTCCACGATCTGGTAGATTCAAGACCGTTTTGTTTTTCAACGTCCAACCCTTGATGAAGCACATTTTAAACCTTAAGGTTCTCTTCTCGAAGGTTTATTTTCATCACATCTACATAGAGCATAACACTAAAGTTAATGCCCTCTCCAAGCGAGCTCTCTCTTTTTTGCCTAATTACATGTTTTTTTGAACAAATAGTGGATTGATCCATTTGAAGTGAGGGGTCCTTTGAGTTTCTCTTACTTAGTCTGTTTTTTCTTGGGTCTCAATTTTTCATTTTAGGGGGCGGTATATGTTACTTTCTTAGTCACTTATCTTCATCCATATATCTTTTTGTTTCCCTTGGAGATCTCTTTTACTTCGCTTTCTGAGTTGTTTCCCTTGGAGATCTCTTTTACTCCGTTTTCTCAGTTGTATGAGTTGTATGTCATAGGTATTCATTAAACGGTCAATTAATGAATGATTGTATCAAAACCCACACTACTAAGTGATCAAGATACGTATATGTAAAACATTTCATTTTTAATGAAAATATTTCTGTTCTTTCTTGGAAAAAAAATGCACGCTGATATAGAGAAATTTGTTAGGCATGAAAAGTGACACTACTCATTTAACAAGAAGTAAAAGCAATTTTATCTATCTTAGATTATTAAAAATAAATTTAAATCGATTACAATATTGTTAATTCCAATTTAGTAGTCAGCTCTACGAAAGAGAGTCTGAACCCGGAGAGTATGGCTTTTGTAGAACACTCTATGTTCTCAATACACAACAAACATTATATAGCATAAACGATATAGGGAAGTTAGAACCACACCCTAATAAATAGAAAATAATTCCTATCATAAGGTCTCGTGAACCAACTCTCACTAATATAGGAGATTATCCATTATCTTCAACACTCCCCTTAATGGAGAAGGGGTTCAAAAATATGCCTAACATCTCCCTGAACATTTCAAACTTAATTTTGACAAGAGGCTTAGTGAAGATGTCTACAACATTATCACACATTTTACAATATACAAGATGGATTTATTTTTAGTTGACTTTCTCCCCGACGAAGTGTAATTGTGTATCAATGTGTTTAGTGTTCTTGTGAAACACCAGATTATTAGCAAGTTTGATTGAACTCTGGTTGTCGCATCTAATTGATGTTGCATCTCTCTGTTATTCCCTGACATCCTGGAGAAGTCTCTGCAACCAAACTGCCTCACATGTTGTTGCACACATGGCTTGATACTCTGCTTCCGCTGAAGAAAAGTAAATTTCGTTTTGTTTCTTATGGCACCATGTAATCACCCCAGATCCAATGTTGAATGCATAGCATGTTATGGATCTTCGGTCATCTACATTTCCAGCCCAATCAGAATCTAAAAATCCTGTCAATCTAACATCAGAAGAATCAGTATAAATAATACCATAATGTACATATCCTTGTAGATACCTTAAAACACCTTCTGTTGCATTCCAATGACTCTGAAGTGGTTTGGACATTTATTGACTTAGCACACTGATTGTGTAAGCCAAATCTGGTCTAGTATTGGTTAGGTAGATTAGGCTCCCAACCAACTGTTTATAAAGTGTCGCATCTGCCTTTTTAGAGCCATCCTCACTCTGAAGTTTAATGTCTTGCTGTAGTGGTACTGATGCAACCTTACACTGATCCATCTTGAATCTTTCCAGTAGACCTCTGACATATTTACCCTAGGACAAAAAAATTTGTCCTGAATCTCTCCATATCTCGAGACCCAAATAGTATCTTAATTCACTAAGGTCTTTCATTTCGAACATCTATGACATTTGCTGCTTGATTTATTTGATTAGATCAACAACATCACCTGTAATAATTAGATCATATACATATAAAGAAATCAACACTATGCGCCCCTTTTCATCTTTCATGGCATATAGATTAGGATCGTTTTTACTTCTATTGTAACCATGTTATAGAAAAAATGAATCAATCTTTTCATGCCATGATCTGGGTGCTTGTTTTAGTCCATATAGAGATTTATTTAATCTACACACTAAATGTTCTTTCCCTTTCTGGACAAACCGCTCAGGTTGCTCTAAATAGACCTCCTCTTTCAATTCCCCATTTAGAAATGCATATTTTACATCTAGTTGGTGAATCATCCAACGTTTCTTAGTAGCTAAAGCAATCAACATTATGATAGTATTTAGTTTAGCTACGGGGGTGAAGGTTTCTTCATAGTTAATACCTTCTTTTTGTGAATACCCCTTTGCTACCAATCTAGATTTTAATTTATCTATGGTTCCATCTGCGTTAATCTTGGGTTTATAAAACCATTTACACCCTATGGTTTTTTTCCTTTTAGGAAGTTCAACCAGCTCCCAAGTGTTGTTTTTGAGAATAGATTCATATTCCTATTCCATAATTGTTTTCCATTCACTAAATTGATTTGCTTCTCTATAGCTAGAAGGTTCAACAATATTCATCATACTATTTATAAAGGCATTTTCCTTGTATCTAGCAGGAAATTGAATCTGCCTACCTGATCTTATGAGTGTTGGTGTAGCTTCCAACCCATTCTGAATTTCCTTTGACAGACTCGGCTTAATTGCTGTATCTGGATTCTCTGCTTATGCCTCTTTCTTCTGATCCTAGCTGTTACCTATTTCTTCACTTTCTTCCACCAAAAATGGAATATCCCTCTCCTCATTGCGCTTATCAAATTCATCATAAACCTGCTCATGGAATATGACATCTATACTAACAAAAATCTTGTGAGTAGAGGGATTAAATAATCTATAAGCTTTAAATTGTGAACAATACCCTACAAAGGTACATTTTATGGCTTTTGAATCTAGCTTTCTTCTGTCTTCCTTTGGAATGTGGGCAAATGCTTTAGACCCAAATACTCTTAAATGTTTTACTGCAGGTTCAAATCCTTATAATGCTTAAAAAGGAGTTTTAAACTCGAGACTTCTTGTAGGACTCCTATTTTTTAAATAAAATGCAATATTCAATGCTTCAACCCAAAAACCATTCAAAAGATCCTTACCTTTCAACATTCTCCTAGCACATTCCACCAATGTTCTGTTCTTTCTTTTGGCTACTCCGTTCTGCTGAAGAGTATGGGGTACTATGAATTGCTATAATATCCCATGGTTTTTATAATACTTGGTAAGTTCTCTCTTCCTATATTCTCCCCCTTAATCGGAGCAAGGAATTTTTATGTGCTTCCCTGTTTTCTTTTCAGTCATATATCTGAACTGCTTAAAGTATTCAAATGTGTGGCTTTTCTTACTCATGAAATATACCCAAGAAAGCGTTTTTCAGTCATCAACAAACAATAAAAAACAGTGCACCTCCTAATGAATTTGTTTGTATGGGTCCACAAAGGTCTCTATGCACTAATTCAAGTATGTATCTCTTTTTCCTTTCTACTCGAACAGGGAATTATTCTCTATGCATCTTTCCTAATGCACAAGCATCACAATCAGTATGCACTTGTTTTAATATAGGAATATCTCTTACCATTTCCTTTTTCTGAAGTAACAACAAGTCGTTGTAGTTGATATGACCAAGTCTTTGGTGCCACAACTCTTCTATAGTCAAACTCGATGCTGTCAAAGCTCGATCTGGTGTTGTTCTCACATCCAATTTGTACAGACCTCCTGTTTGAATTCCTGAAGCAATAGTCTTCATGCCATCCAACAGATCTTTAATATAATAGTTAGATTTAAAAAGTTCAACCTTGAGATCCTGATATGTAATCATGGATACAGAAATCAAATTCTTTGTCACTTTGGGCACATAAATTACATTATGAATATATCTAACATCACCATTAGGTAAAATAACAGAAATTTTCCCACACCCTTTGATCTGATGACATCTATCATCACTAAGGTAGATTTGTGCTCCGTTGTTGATTTCTTTAAAATATTTGAACCATTATCTGTTCCCCGTCATATGTGTGGATGCTCCTAAATCTACATACCAGGTGTCTACATCGACATTCTCATCAAAGTCTGCCACGAACAATCTGAAGTCCTGAACATGGTCATCATTTGTGAAATGATCTGCATGTCTTTTATGCTTCTGCTATTCTTCATGAAATTTCTTCTTCCTGCACTCCTTAGCCATATCATTGATTTTTCCGCAATAAAAACATTTAATTACAGGGTTGTTTTTATTCGGATACACACCTCGAGTTTGATTCGATCTTTTCTATGTGTTTCCTCTGTTTTGTTGTGATGGATTTCCTTTTTCTTTAAATAATTTCTAATGCCAGATCTGCACTTTGGGGTTTCAGAGTCAATCTTCTTTCTTCTTCTTGCATTAATATTCCTATAAGTTCTTCAAACTTTGGGATTTTCTCTCTCGCACTTATCCCAGTGATAAACATTTGGTAATCATCAAGCATACCATTCATGGTAATCGTGACCTAATCTGCATCTGCAACTACCTCACTGATGTCTGGCAATTTGTTCTTCAGATCTTTGATCCACGATATGAAATAAGCAACTTTTTCATTATCCTCCATCTTTATGGACCGAATCTTGGTCTTCAAGAACAAAAGACGATTTTTATTCCTGATCTCGTACAAATCCTTCAATATGGTCCAGATTTCGTTTGTTGATTTGCATTCTCTGATATGTGGTATGATGCAGTCTTTCACTGACATCTTCAGCATCGTCTTTGTTTTACCTTCTCTCTTCTCCCAATCTGGGACCGATGTTGTTCCCGCTATTGGCTTCATCTCATCCCCATTTGCAATCATCCAAGCACTCTGTGCTTCTAGCATAGTCTGCATCTTAAATTTCCAATTTGAGTAATTGGAGCCATCACGTTTGTTACTCTTATTCAAGTATGATTCGATTAATTGATTATTCATATTGACAATTAAAGAGTCCACTGGCTCAAATCTATCTCATATCTCTTCGGCACTTAAAAAATTACCTTTCAAAAGACACTTTTTATGAATCTTTCAAAAAACTCCACTTATGAAAATAATTATTAAAAAATTCCACTCATAAAAGAGAACCATTAAAATATTCTCTTTTAAAACATGAAATCATGTGCATTTTCAATTTTCATGTATGAAAAATTCATGTATGGGAAATTCCTTTTAAAAAACATTTACGTAAGGGAACACTAGTATTCAACTTTGGATGGCAGCGTTGCAAGGAAGGATGGCTCAACCCAGTCCATGCAAGCTCCTCTCAGCAGCCAAGCATGGCGGCATTCAACGTTGCAATAGGTGCAAGTGTGCAAGAAGTGTACTCCATGGAGACTCCTCTCCACTCAGAGGGCAGAGATCTAAGGAAGGCATCGTTCCTTTGATTTCAGCGGAGCAAAGAGGATGGTAGTGTTTTCCTCTTCACGCAGGCTCAGCCCAGCTCCGGCCACTTCTGCACACAGGCTCGGGCCTACTCTCCATGCAGGCTCAACTCCACGAACTGGCAGCGCTCCTATAGCTAGGATGGCAGCATTGGATGACAACGATCTCACACTCCGATACCTCCTGTTCACGCTCCACTCAGAGCTCCTCTCCACGCAGAGGGTAGCGAGCAATGACTTAGCGCTCTGGTAGTGCTCAAGAAGCATGCAATCTCAGACCTGACGCAACCTCAAAAAACAACACTCCAGCAATTAAAAAAAAATAGATGTTGCAGGTAGATCAACAACGCTCATGAACAGACACGTAGATCGCTTTAGCTTCAACGACCTCTCACACCCCACCTGCGCTCTTCTCACCAATGCTCTGATACCAAGATAAAAAATATGTCTGAATGGATTAATATAAATCCCACTGGTCATCTCTACAAAAAAGAGTCTGAACCAGGAGAGTTTGGCTTCTGGAGAACACTCTATGTTCTCAATACACAACAAACATTATATAGCATACAAGATCTAGGGAAGTTAAAACTACACCCTAAAAAATAGAAACTAATTCCTATCCTAAGGTCTCGTGAACCAAATCTCACTAATATAGGAGATTCTCCATTATCTTCAATAAGATCTTAAGAGAGGAGAAAGAATCTAAGTTTGAGTCTTCAAAATCTTGTTTTTATTGTCAAAGAGCACAAAAATAAGCTCTGCAATATTGCTATAGGTGGGATGGCTTAATAGGTTAAGAAGATTGGAAGTGTGGAAGATGTTAACGAATTGAGAGCGCATGTGAGTAAGAGTCAGACACTCTAAAAGGAAGTGTTTTTCATCGTCCACCTGCTTAAAATCACAAATCTAAGAGATTCTGTTGTTCCAAGGAATCTTATGAATAGACCACCTCTTGGTCTCACTTCAAAGCTCATGGAAATTAGTTCTTATCCTAGGGGTGTTCATTTTAGTCTTGGGAATAGACCACCTCCTGGTGTCACTTCGAAGCTCATGGAAATTAGTTCTTATCCTAGGGATGTTCATTTTTTCTTAGTGCTAGACAGCAATAATTTTGATTATCCAGGGCGGGGTTGATCACTTCATTATAGTATATTAGCTTCCTTTTACCCTCCAGCTCCCGATCCTCCCTCAACTTATCTTTGCTTCACATATTGAGCTCCTCCTTAATTTCCAGTGATTAAGCCAAAACTAGACATCCTTATGACACCCTACCTTAAAAAGAAAATGAAAATTTAGACTACTATTATATATATCAGTTAGATCTCTCTTTCTCTTCACCTATATTTTTTTTGCTTCATATGTAAATGAAGCATGGAAAGACATATTCACTAAAAACATTGGACGTTTCAACCCTTTATAACGCAGTCTTCTCATTAAAAAAAATTAACACTTCAAATTTAATCTCAATAATAAAAGAAGATTAAACTTATAAAATACATTTTAATTCAAAATTTATAAATTATATGTATTTTTACATGCCTAGTCCATTAAAATTGGAATAAAATAAAATCAATAAATGAACATTAAATGGCTACTCAAAAGAATTGAACATTAATTTATATGACAACAATAAAAATACATGAACATTAATGACTTACTATGAGAATGTATAAACATTAGAGATTGTGCATAAATTGGTAGAGGGCACTAGAGATGCAGTCTTGCAAGGGTTTCAATCTTAAATTGAAACAATTGTATTTTGTAAGAAATCAATTGCCATTTTTTTTCTATCAATAAAATTCTCATCCAGCAGAGAGTTTTCTTAGTTAAAAAAATGTGTAATTGAATTTACGTTGAAAAATTATATCTCTATATATTAAAAAAAAATCAGATAATTCATATTAACAATTACAAAATTTCATAGATTTTCTACGGTAAAAAAATTTCTTTTTTTCTTTGCTCAAAAATCGATCTAAGTATCTTCTCTTCCCTTCCAGTACTCTTTAAAGAGTCCAATCCATCTACGGGGTATATCCCATAAATAAAATGAAACAAAAGACACTTGGTTTCAAAATAATCGATGGATAGAAATAACAAGGTTCTCTTTAATTATTATTGACCACACCTTTAACATGGTATTTTTTACCAAACTATTAAATTTTTATTTACGTTTTTACAACAAAATTTTCCTACTTTCATGATTTTTTTATTAATAACAAACCTGTTGCTCTTTAAAGGGTCCAATCCTACTACGAGATATATCCCATAAATAAAATGAAACAAAAGACACTTGGTTTCAAAATAATCGATGGATAGAAATAACAAGGTTCCCTTTAATTATTATTGACGACACCTTTAACATGGTTTTTTCCCAAACTATTAAATTTTTATTTACGTTTTTACAACAAAATTTTCCAACTTTTATGATTTTTTTATTAGTAACAAACCTATTAAAACAATCTTGTACCTCTACCTCCCTGGCCTCGACATCACTGATGGAAAAAGAAGAATTCAGGAAGGGGATCTTTGCATTCAATCAGCTGCCTCGCCAGTTTATCACCACTATCTTATTAAGTTGACTACAGAGTTCAAGGTGATATATCTGTCGGTGGAATTCAGGAGACCGCTCAACCATCGCCTCCCTGCGTCTTCTTGACCGCCAAGCATGTTTCGTTGTTGTTGAATGGCTTGACCCACAAGCATTAGCGCTGGATGGGTGTCTGTGGATCCGTGGCTCGCTTCTCACGCAAATTTCAGCAACGTTTATTTGGAAAGTGACAGTGACGGTGCCAACGTCTTGTAGGAGGTCCGCGGATTCCGCTGTTTTAATCGTGGAAATTAAATAATACATGGTTTAGGTTTTTCAAATTAAAATGTGTTATAGCACTTTTAATCCCCAAATTTTTTTGGTGGACCTTCACTGGGTAATCAATTAAATACATCTTAAATGGAATAATACATGGAAAAATACAAAATTGCATTGAGAAAGGTCAATAACATATTCATTGTCATTTCTCCAAACCTTTAACATAGTAGACGTTGCTTAAATTCTCGAAACTCTTCATATTGCTGATATTTCTGGCGCAAACATGATACATCTACATCAAAGAGTATGCTTGGGAATCCTTTACCACCGAAATTTGTAACATCTACCACAATATGCCGTTAGAGTGTCGATGTCAACATCTTGCACCAGGTCTGAGGATTCTAACTGTGATAATATAACTGAAGTAGATTATTTCTAAAATGGTTTTTTTTAACTTATTAACAATAACAGTATTTAATCTTATGGTACACACTATTTCAATAGTCTAACATTAAAATCAATGGTTCATAATGATACACTAAACAGTTTAGGAGACTTGTTTTCAAATAAAAACGCTTTAGAGCGTAATAATAATAATAATAATAAATATTTCATGTTTTTTATTAATATTAGCAATGTGAGATATAATATGAGGTAAGTGTCTTGATGCCTACTATGATTGATGTCTATAGGAATTTATTAGCCATTTAATTTATATGTTTGTGCTAGTTATTTATTTTTCTTATTACATATTAAGTAAAAAAAAAATTAATAATTGCCATAACAATATTTTGTATTTCTAATTCTACTCAAAAACAAAAATCTAAACTTAATATAAATCAAATTGTATGTTTTTCTCATTTTGATGTAAATATTTTTAATTGTTTTTAATGCAATATTATCTAACTCCAAGTTGCAGCATCTCCCCATACTTGGCTATAAAACAGCTCGCTACTCTCCTTGCAATAAGTAATATAAAATACAATAAATAAATGTCAATGCAAGAGAAGGTTTTTCATGTAAACTATTTTTCTCTGGATGCAACATATGAAATGCACATATAAGTCATATTGATTGCATAGACATTTTGAAAATTCTAAGAATGTTTTCTCTCATAGACATGGAGGTGATTAGTTTTTGGAAACGTCAAGATCCATCTTTATCTTATAATGAGTAGGTAATGCAATATGGTGATTAGTTTTTGGAAACCTTAAGATCCATCTTTATATTATAATGAGTAGGTAATTGCAACAATATTAGCATTATAGGTAACCTATTATCTACCATTCAATTTGGTCATATGTTTAAAGTTATGAGTAGGGGTGTGTATTTCATTAAAGTTACCAGGGAATTATACACAAATCCAATTAATGTTGTGTATTTTAGAATGCATCCACAAACAAAAGCATGTGATTGGTTTGACTCTAACTTGAGAAAGAACTATATTAGAGATGCATTTACTAAGAATCATTGGTTGAAAATCCTTGGTTGAAAAGAAAGAATGACAATGGTGTATCATCATCAATGCAATTGGAAAATAAGTCTTCATCCTCTCAAATTAGGATGAATAAATCATTGTGACAACAATGATATAACACACATGCAATGCATAACATTTAAAGGACTTAGAAGGTAATTATCTTCTTAAACTACCATGGCCTATGTTGTGGACAATTTTGTCACTCCCTAGAGATAGTCTAGAGTTGCCATAGACCAGTGCCTAAGACATCTTAATATAGTAAGGAGCTCTTCATATAGCTTGGATTGTCAATCCAAAAGCTCACTTACTATCTCTTGTAAAACAAGGAAATAAGTTTTGAATGGGACCAAACTCTCTCAGAAGCTGACACAAAGATAAAAATAGTGTAGGGACATCATGTAAAACTCCAATACAAAGGCATTAGACAGTTAAGAGACAACTTACTGTAAAGAGGGCCAGTTCAAATAACATATCACAGAAATCAAATATCAGGAAGTGAGTGCAGCGAGGAAACATAAGGAAGATATTAGTTAACATGAGACTGATACCCAGATACACAACAGAACCACATAAGGGCATATTAATTTATGAATCCTTATATGACAATGGCGTTTTAAAAGCACCCTCCTCAAGTAACTAATATAGCAGAAAATATGGAAGAGATGAACATGGAATAGTATATCATGACTAGGCCTATTTAAAGCGCTTGACTAATTCCAGAAAGGGCACCAACAAGGATGAATCCTTACTGCAAACTAGTGATCCACTCACATTCTAGAACATGATACAAGAAGATAAATAGCATGAAATGAGATATTGTATGAACACATAAGAGAAATTACATACTGTGAGATACCAAAGACCAGAATCCTCATTATAGTTATAACTCCTCCTCACTGAGACCCTACGGGCTCTGAACCTTCATACCAAAATATTACAAAATGTATACAAAAGCATTTTCACTGCACAGTTTGCTGATAGAAATCTGGAACTCTTACAATGTCTTCTTTTCGGGCCTTTATAGGAAAGATAGAGAATTATAGAGGAGGAGGTAGATGAAGCACATTTAATGACTTAATTTGAACAAAATAGCAGAAAGAATTCGCGCCCACTCTAGGAATGACTGAATATAAATGACTGTACTTTACAATCTGTCTATAGAAATAAATGCTGGGAGATGAAAATCTTCTTATATACAAGACACAAATAATAAAATATATGCAATGCTCTGCCTTTTTGCTGAGGGGAAAATCTGCTGCCGTAAGGACCTTGAGATAGTCTGCAATTCTGTACTGTACTCTCGACCTTTAGCTTTGAATCTAAATCTTGGACCTTTAATGCAAGGCTGAGCGTTCCTTGATTTTCTCTGGAGGGTTCTGTAGATTCATATCTTTGTCTTCTTTAATGGTGGTCATTTCTCTCACCTACCCTCGGCTTCTTCTATAAATTTCGCCAGCGGAATGTCGTCCTTTAACATGCTTTTTAACCTCTGCGATGGAGGCGATAAATTATGAGGCCTCTTTATCATCTTAAAACCTGCAAAACCCACAAAACATTAGAGAAACCAAAACTCGGAGGCAAGGAGCGTGGAGGTGGAGATGATAATGACGTCGTGGACACGAACATATGACAGGAATGCGAAGGGTGGTAGAGGAAAGACAATGGAGACGTCGATTAAACAGATGAAGTGCGACTTCTCCACGTGAAGCAGTTTGAACATGAGGGATGAATAAGAACGGAGAGTATAAATGAAAACTCGTGCATATACATATATATATACGATGGGATGATGCCACGGATACACGGGGGCACGACACATGGGCATACGGGGGGACAGGTGGAAAGGCGACATGGCGGAGGACTTGGTCGTAGGGTGGTCAGACGGACGGTATGAGCCACTCAACCAAAATGAGATCAACGGTCAAAATGAGTCGGGGGGCTATCAAAAGGTGGGCCAGGGACCCGAGGAACCATGGGTTAAAGCTCGTGCAGACCCGGAGATTTGTAGCCGTTGGATCGGGCCTACAAGATCAGATGGCGGATGATGATTCCACTGCGTATCCATTGACTGAAGGTTAACGCACGGGGGAAAAGCGGTTTCCTACCCGTAATGAGGACACGCGGCATATAATCTATGGAATCGCCGGTCCAAAGGGTAATACCGCCAACTTGAGGTGAGCAGTGCGGAACCATACCGCCGATTTTCTGCGCGTGGGGCCCTCCACATAGAACGATTGCCGCTCTGTTGATTTAACTTGATCGGACGATTACCATTGTGCCCGAAGCACAAAAAAATAAGCCCCATTCCTTTTAGCTTGTGGTTTTCAGCCTCAGGACATATGGAATTCAAAGCAGGAGGAGCTAAACTCTTAGGGGCTCGGCCCGATATTTAAATTATGGGTTTTAAACTTTGGCCAAGCATATTTTCTGAATGGGGATGGCACTGTTAAGCGGGAGCATCGGGATTTTAAGCCACGGTGGAGGCTTGAAATGGATTCAAATAGGGCGACAGGCCAAAATTCATAGGCAGGGGAAAATATGTACAACATCGGCTCCATCTGGGGACGGCATGTTCGTCCTCGGGCATGTCGAGAACACGCAGACCCCTAAATATTTCATTCTGCTACTCAATTTCCCCCGCGCTTCTTCCTCAGGTAAATGCTAACACTCTCTCTTTATGAAAGTAAAAACTAAAACAACTTATATACAATATAATACAAACGAACACCCCTGCCTGGATCAGAATTGGAAGTATGACTTGAGGAATTGGCCATTCACCGGGGCGTCCAGCAGATCACCCTGTAGGTTTTCTAACATGAAAGTATTATTTCTCCCTTGACTCACGATTTTGAATGGGCCAAACCACAGCGGATCAAATTTAGCATGCTTGCCCTTCTCTGCTCTGCGAACATCCCATCTGAGAACCAGGTCTCCAACTTGAAACTTTCTATCCTTTGCATGCTGATCAAAGACATTCTTCATTTTCTCCTGATATTCTATCAATCTCTGATTTACCTGGTTCCGTGTTTCCTCTAATTCAACCAATTGATTAATTCTTCGGACCATGTCATCTGGTTCTTCCTGGTTTTCTTGCATGAAGCGTGCCACTGGCAACACCAATTGCACAGGAAACACAGCTGCTCTTCCATATACCAGCTCATAGGGAGATTTCCCTGTTGCTCTTTTGCTGGTTATTCTATTCGCCCATAAAGAAAACCTTAATTGAGAGTCCCAGTTTTTCTGATTTTCACTGATTTTTTTCTTGAGGGCTCTCACCAGGGTTTTATTAGAAGACTCTGCCAAGCCATTTCCCTGTGGATAGTATGCTGTGGAGTGAGTTAGGATGATGTTATACCTTCAGCAAAAATTTACAAACCTGGCAGATTTAAAGGCTTGTGCATTATCAGTTACAATTCTAGCAGGACAGCCAAACCTAGATATGATATTTTTCTCCATAAACTTCATTATCACAGCATCTGTAGCATTTCTTGTACGTATGGCTTCCACCCATTTCATGAAATAATCTGTGGTTGGTAGTATCCATTTGAATTGGCCACTTGATGGGGGATGTATTTCTCCTATAAAATCTAATCCCCATTTCTGAAATGGTTCATTTACATGAATAGGAATCAGGGGTAGAGCTGCTAATTTCTGTCTTTCTGCAAACCTTTGGCATTTGTCACATGCTCTAACCCAAGAAAAAGTATCTGAGTATAATTTTGGCCAGTAAAAACCAGCCCTCAAGATTTTATGAGTTGTGGCCCTCCAGCTGTAATGTCCTCCACAAATTCCTTCATGAAATTATGTCATTACATTCTGCACTTCATTTTCTGTGAGGCATAACAATAATATACCTAGAGGATCTCTCCAATATAGCTGTCCATTAGCAATTATATATTTCTGTGATTTCATCCTTACATCTCTATATTTTACCTTATCACAACTTGGAGGATGGCTAAGTGTTAAAAGATATTCAACTATTTCTTTATACCAAGGACTAGTTAGATATTTCATGTGTACCTTTTGAGTGGCCATTTCTAATCCTTGCTTTTCTTCTTCTTTCTCGGATTCTTCATTTGCCATCATGGATAGATTAATGCCCAAAGCTTGATGATTTGATTCAGACAACATCTTGGCAAGTCCTTGTCCTTTAATCAACTTGGTAGGCCTTATGTCTAGATCATACTCTTGTATTTTTGCAATCCATCTTCCTCTTTTACCTTCGCTATATCCCTGAACGAGAATGTCTTTGACAGCTGCTGTGGGAACATATGCAGTGATGTGAGATTGCAAAACATAGGTTCTAAAAGCTTTTAGGGACTTCACCAGGGCATATGCTTGCTTCTCCAATATATTATATTTCAATTCAACATCATAAAGCACTTGGCTGAAGAAAGCTATAGGCTGTTCATATCCCTCATCATTTTTCTACAATAATACTCCAGCAATTGTATGAGGCGAAGCAAATGAAAATATCATAAATGGCTTTTTGTAATCTGGTCCAGCTAGCACAGGAGCTTCATAAAATGCCTGTTTTATCCTTGTGAATGCATCTCTAGACTCCTGGGACCATTTTACTTCATTCTCCTTTTTCAACATATCAGTTATATGCCTAGCTATCTCGGCATAGTTAGGAATGAACCTTCTCAAAAAATTGATTCGGCCTAAAAACACCTGTACTTCTTTCTTATTTCTTGGTAAAGGAATGTTGTTTATTACTTCAACTCTCTTAGGGTCAATTCTCACACCATCTTTAGTTACAATGTGCCCTAAGAGTTTTCCCTCATCTAATGCAAACAAAGATTTTTGAGGATTGAGAGAAAGGCCGTACCTTCTGCATTTTTCAAAAGTTCTTCTTAAATGTTCAATATGCTCATCATCATTCTTTGAAAACACTGTGATATCATCAAGGTATACCACCAAAAACTTGTCCCGCTCCCGAACAAAGGCTATGTCCATTGCCCTCTGAAAAGTAGCTCCTACATTAATTAATCCAGATGGCATCCTAGCATACATAAATGTTCCCCATGGTGTAGTAAATGCAGTTTTCTTCTGGTCTCTGGGAAAACAGCCACCTGATTATAACCAAAAAATCCATCCATCATTGACATTCTGGATGCTCCCACTACTTTTTGCAGAATGTGGTCCATTTTAGGCAGTGAATAATTATCCTTTAGAGATGATCTATTCAAATTCCTGAAATCCACACACAGCCTTATTTCTCCATTCTTCTTTCGAACAGGGACAAGATTTGCTATCCATTCTGAGTATCTCAATGGCACAATTATTTTGGCTTTCAGTAGCTTCTTGACTTCTTTTTCAATAGAGGGAAGCAGCAGAGGATTTATCTGTCTGAGTTTCTGCTTATAAGGCTTTGCATCTTCCCTCAAAGGAATTTTGTGTTGCATTATATTAACATCAAAAGTTTTTAGGTCCTGATAGGACCATGCAAATACATCTTTATAAGATTGAAACAACTTCAAATATTTTTCTTTATATTGCTCTGGGACCCTTTTAGATAATTTGACAATTTTGGGATCAACACAAGTACCCAGATTCAAATCTTCTATTTGATCTTCTTTTGTCACCTTGTTTGGCTGCAATGGAATGTCATCTTTGTTAAATAATCTTTCTAGAGGCACCATCCCTCTAGGTATAACATTTCCTTTTAGTTGCAGCACTCTGTTATCTGCTATTCTTTCTTCCCATTTGTTTTCTGCAATATTTCCAACTTCTTCCTCCTCATTATCATCAATCTCCATATTGGAGAATTCTCCCACTGTCTCCATGAATCTCTTCATCTGTTCATCATCTTCAAATACCTACCAATGCTTTATATTATCTGGAATGGATGGTCTGTACCGTACCTCCACTTCATATCTTAAGAGTAGATTTTGAGGAGGACGGAATGTACTGGCTACTACAGCAAGAGAATCTGCTATTCTATTTTGCTCCCTAGGCATGAACTGTATGTTAAAAGCTGAGAAGAAATTTTTTATCATGTCCCATACTTCGTTTCTATAAGCTCTCAGCCATGGAAGCTTAGTTTGGCATTGATTTTTGATCTGTCTCACCACCAGCTCAGAGTCTCCCAAGACTTTTAAGCTTTGGATGCCCATGTTTTTAGCTGTCTGCAGTCCCAATAATAGTGCCTCATATTCGGCTACATTGTTTGTAGCCTCATATTCCAATTTAAAAGACAATGGCACCCATTTTCCTGTAGGAGATATTAATAGCACCCCAGCTCCATTACCTTCCCTTGAATTTGCCCCATCGAAATGCAAAGTCCAAATTCCTGATTCCTGATCTTCTTTAGGCTGCTCAGCTTGGAATTGACCAAAAAGGGGCTCATGAGCACAATTTTGATTTTCTTCTAACATCAAACATGAGAAGTCTCCCTCTTTGTTATAAACTGGAGAATTTGCTGAGTAGTCAGCCTTAGTTACCATTTTAACAAATCTAGTTTCCCTGTACAACCTCCTTTCCTGACCTCCAAAGACTGGTACAGTAGCATATGTTAAATCCAATTTAATTGATCCCCCAATCTTTGTACCCCGGGACCTTAACAGCAGCATGCCAAAGCGGGCTGGGATATCAGCAACCACAATGTCCATGACCACACTCTTTGCTGGGATTTGATCCAAATTGACCACTAAATCTTTAATCATTCCCAGGCATTTAACTCTTTTAGAATCAAATGAATATAAGTCTTTGTATGGTCTTGTAATTTGCAGTCCTAGTTGTTCCATGACAGACAAAGGCATAAGATTATGGGAAGCCCTAGAATCTAACATACAATTGTGCAACAGTAGATCATGTATAACTAGAGACACGTAAAAAGGAGGAGTAGAAGGGTCTATCTCCTCGACATGTGGGCCAAAGAATACCATGGGTATTTCTTCTTGAAGGTTTAAACTATCAGGTGCAATAGGTATTTCAGGAGGAAGCATAAAGGAAGTGACTTGAGACTGGTATACAGGCTGCTTTAACAGTTCAGTCAGGGGGATAGGAATCTTAATCTTCTCAAGTTCTTTTTGCAAATTGAAAGCAGATGGGGGCTTTTCTATCACTACTTATTTTGACTCTTTATCTTCAGTTGGAGATTTAATTTCTTTTGACACTGGCTCAGCATTAGGAGGACTGACTATTTTTGAAGAAGAAGGAATCTGATAATTGGGCTGTAAAGGAGCATTTAGAGGATTCTTACCTTTTTCTATGTTCCTCTTTGTTGCTGATTCTTTCTGAGTAGATGCTTCTTTCTGAGGTGGCTCCTCTTCTTGGTCTTGAGTTCTGGTCCTCTTCCTTGAAGATCTGAGATCATATTTTACATTGAACTGTGCTTCCATGAAATCAGCAAATTGTTTACAGTAATGGTCAATCTCTGCTTCTTCTTCTTCATCTTGCAATGGGCATTCCATATCATCATTATTTGAAAAATCCAGATTGGAATCTTCTAATCCATAAGCTGCATCTCCAGTGGAGTCATCTACTGGTCCTTCCAGGTACAAGGGATGAGGTACCTGGTCTTGTTGTTCCTCTGCTTCTCTCGGCAATATCTGCAATGGCGGCCTTCTATACTGAGGATTGTATCCTCTGTTTGGAGCATTGTAATAGTTCTTGGGAGCTGCATTTTTAGCTTCCAATTCAAGCTTGACCATCTTCTTTATCATTTTTCTTATTTCATCCATCTTATCTAAATATTTTTCTTGATTGGAGGTGGAAACCTCTTCTTTACCTCTCCTCCTAGTATCTTGTTCAATTTTTCCTTTTAACTTCCCAATGGAGGCAAAGTTTGCTTCCAATTCTAGAGCATCTGACTGTGCATCATCTAAAGTGGCAGTTTTTCTTTCTCTCAATGAGAATCCAAAGTCAAAATCAAAGGCTGCTATGAAAATTATCTTGGCAGCAGCTTCATGGGGCTTCATCTCAGGAGGCAGGCTCAGATATAACTTATTGAATCTTTTGATAAACTCTGATACCCCTTCATTCTGTTTCTTCTTCATAGTATTAAAATCAGTAAGACATTGACCATGATCTTTCTTTTCTCCCCACTTTCTGAGAAAAACATTCTCCATCTGGTCCCAGGTAGTCACTGAACGATTTCCCAATGTCTTGAACCATTTTCTGGCTTCCCCTTCCAAAGACTGCACAAATAATCTCAAGACCACATCCAGATGTTCAACATTTAAGTTTTCTGCAAAAGAGCAGAAGGTCTCAAGATGTTTCTGAGCATAAACTTCATTTTCACCATTAAATCTCGGCAGAATCTTTAGATAATCCTGTGGCATATCATTTAGCACTTGAGGTAAGGCCAGTGGGGCATATTTGTTCAAGAGAAATGCAGGAACATTAGCCATTGGAGGAGGTGGGGGCTGAGCAACAGTCTGAGAAACAAATGAAGGGAGAGGAGTAGAAGGAAGTGGAGTATGAATGACAATGGGAATATATTGCACAGAAGTCTGAGGTGTAGATGGGAATAGTTCACGGTTGACCGGAGCTACTTTTGTAACTTCCTTAATTTCCTCAGCCTCGAAAGTAGGATGAGAATCTTCTTCAATCCAGGCACTTCCTCTACGTGGAGTTTCCGAGTAAAACTCGGGATTTTCTGTTCTAACTTCTTGAGAAGAAGAGGGCGGATAATCTTCAATGGAATATTCAGGGTTTTCAGCACGAACTGACTTCCTCTCCTTCCAAACTCTTTTATGAATGATCTTCTCTGGGTCAGACACGTAAGGTGTTTTCGACTGAGATGTATCTGACCTCAAATGTGGCTTTCGAGAAGCCAGGACTACCAATAAAATTTATCAAATAAAGACCAGTGGAGTCGCCAAGGTGAGAGATATGCAACTCTTCAACTCTCTGTGCTCACCTGATTAGAGAGTGAAAACAATTTGTCGAGGCCCAGGGAAACTGATATTCTTGAATTCGTTCCCCGGCAACGGCGCCAGAAAGATGTTGTGGACAATTTTGTCACCCCCTAGAGACAGTCTAGAGTTGCCATAGACCAGTGCCTAGGACATCTTAATATAGCAAGGAGCTCTTCATATAGCTTGGGTTGTCAATCCAAAAGCTCTCTTACTATCTCTTGTAAAACAAGGAAAGAAGTTTATAATGGGACCAATCTCTCTCAGAAGCTGATACAAAGATAAGAATAGTGTAGGAACATCATGCAAACCTCCAATACAAAGGCATCAGACAGTTAAGAGACAGCTTACTGTAAAGAGGGCCAGTTCAAATAATATATCGCAGAAATCAGATATCAAGAAATGAGTGCAGTGAGGAAACATAAGGAAGATATTAGTTAACATGAGACTGATACCCAGATACACAACAGAACCACATAAGGGCATATTAATTTATGAATCCTTATATGAAAATGGCGTTTTAAAAGCACCCTCCTCAAGTAACTAATATAGCAGAAAATATGGAAGAGATGAACATGGAACAATATATCATGACTAGGCCTATTTAAAGCGCTTGACTAATTCCAGAAAGGGCACCAACAAGGATGAATCCTTACTGCAAACTAGTGAGCCACTCGCATTCTAGAACATGATACAAGAAGATAAATAGCATGAAATGAGATATTGTATGAACACATAAGAGAAATTACATACTGTGAGATACCAAAGACCAGAATCCTCATTAAATTTATAACTCCTCCTCACTGAGACCCTACGGGCTCTGAACCTTCATACCGAAATATTACAAAATGTATACAGAAGCCTTTTCACTGCACAGTTTGCTGATAGAAATCTGGAACCCTTACAATGTATTCTTTTCGGGCCTTTATAGGAAAGATAGAGAATTCTAGAGGAGGAGGTAGATGAAGCACATTTAATGACTTAATTTGAACAAAATGGCGAAAAGAATTCGCGCCCACTCTAGGAATGACTGAATATAAATGACTGTACTTTACAATCTGTCTATAGAAATAAATGCTGGGAGATGAAAATCTCCTTATATACAAGACACAAATAATAAAATATATGCAATGCTCTGCCTTTTTGCTGAGGGGAAAATCTGCTGCCGTAAGGACCTTGAGATAGTCTGCAATTCTGTATTGTACTCTCGACCTTTAGCTTTGAATCTAAATCCTGGACCTTTAATGCAGGGCTGAGCGTTCCTTGATTTTCTCTGGAGGGTTCTGTAGATTCATATCTTTGTCTTCTTTAATGGTGGTCATTTCTCACACCTACCCTCGGCTTCTTCTTTAAATTTCTCCAGCGGAATGTCGTCCTTTAACATGCTTTTTAACCTCTGCGATGGAGGCAATAAATTATGAGGCCTCTTTATCATCTTAAAACCTGAAAAACCCACAAAACATTAGAGAAACAAAAACTCGGAGGCAAGTAGCGTGGAGGTGGAGATGATAATGACGTCGTGGACACAAACAGATGACAGGAATGCAAAGGGTGGCGAAGGAAAGACAATGAAGACGTCGATTAAATAGACGAAGTGCGACTTCTCCACGTGAATCAGTTTGAACATGAGGGATGAATAAGAATGGAGAGTATAAATGAAAACTTGTGCATATACATATATATATACGACGGGATGATGCCACGGATACACGGGGGCACGACACATGGGCGTACGAGGGGACAGGTGGAAAGGCGACGTCGCGGAGGACTTGGTCGTAGGGTGGTCAGACGGACGGTATGAGCCACTCAACCAAAATGATATCAACGGTCAAAATGAGTCGGGGGGCTATCAAAAGGTGGGCCAGGGACCCGAGGAACCATGGGTTAAAGCTCATGCAGACCCGAAGATTTGTAGTCGTTGGATCGGGCCTACAAGATCAGACGGTGGATGATGATTCCGCTGCGTATCCATTGACTGAAGGTTAACGCGCGGAGGAAAGCGGTTTCCTGCCCATACTGAGGACACGCGGCATATAATCTATGGAATCGCCGGTCCAAAGGGTAATACCGCCAACTTGAGGTGAGCGGTGCGGAACCATACCGCCGGTTTTCTGCGTGCGGGGCCCTCCACATAGAACGATTGTCGCTCCGTTGATTTAACTTGATCGGACGATTACCATTGCGCCCGAAGCACAAAACAATAAGCCCCTTTCCTTTTAGCTTGTGGTTTTCGAGCTCGGGACATATGGAAGTCAAAGCAGGAGGAGCTAAACTCTTAGGGGCTCGGCCCGATATTTAAATTATGGGTTTTAAACTTTGGCCAAGCGTATTTTCTGAACGGGGATGGCACTGTTAAGCGGGAGCATCAGGATTTTAAGCCACGGTGGAGGCTTGAAATGGATTCGAATAGGGCGGCAGGCCAAAATTCATAGGCAGGGGCAAATATGTACAACATCCTAAATGGTTATAATAATTCTAAAAAAAACTGGCTACATAAAAAAAATAAAAAATAAAAAATAAAAAAATAAAAAATATACACATTAGTTACTGAGATAAGGCCTTCTTCCTTAAGGCAACAAATCACTCCCCTAATTGAGAACAAGCATGCACCAACGCTCATAGGATCAATAAATAACTATTAATTTGTAAATATTTAATAACCATAAACTTGTAACTTTTGATGTATTGAGTCAAATTATGTTGAATACCCCAGTCATGGTGGTGTCTCTCTATTAACTCCTTTTAATTTTGATTTACAAGTACACTCTCCTTAAAATATAAACACCTTAATTTTCGTAAAAGGTGATGGTCAATTTTTTGGAAATAACATCAACCGATATCTAATTGATATTGTTTATGTTTTATACTATGATGGTAGCTAATTTTCTTCACACCCTAAAATTTTCATTATAGATTAATGAAAGCATATTAGAAAGATTATGTGTAACAACCCTAGTGAAAATTCCATGTAAATAAAAGTTAATAAAGTCAAGATAATAACCACTGTTATGGGACACTTATTCCAAGCTGAATGTTGGGAAAAAACATCATAGGGTGGGTGTTCATTTGGTTTATTATGGCTAAGGAAATTGGAAAAGGAAATGGAAAAAGGCTTTGGAAAGGCAAAATGACATTTTTGGAAATTTATGTATGAAAATAATGGAAATTAGGAGAAAAGGAATGTGAAAGGTCACGGATTCGCATGAGGAGGAAAATGAAGGAAAATAATGGAAAATTGAAGAAAATAGATGTCTCATTCATAAAAAGACTTATGAGGATCAGTTGGTACCTTTCTGTCAATTCATTTTTTGAACTCTTTCTCTATTGTCTCTCTCTCTCACTCTTGGATACTTCGATTTTTCTTGGAGCACTCCAAAATTGGATGAAGAAAGGAAAAGAAGGGAAAGAGGAAGCAAAAAGATCAAGCAAGGAAAAGAATGATCAAGCAACTACAACACGTTACTTGCAGGTATCGATTTTCATGTGTGATTTCCTTGCTAGATTTGACATGCATGGTTATTCATGTTTGTTCTTAGTTCTATTGATGTCATTCACATGGGTTTTTTCAAGTGTGACATTGTTCTTCAGCCTTGCCTTGCCATTTTGGGATCATCATGGTGTGATGGGGTTCTCATGTTTTGGTTGAGATGGATTTCTAGATGGATTCAAAACTGATCCAATCAAGGGACAAGGAATAGATTTTAGACAATGGTGGTTATCAATAATGAAGACACACAATCGACGGAGCCAATGATGGGGGGGAGAAGGGTACATCACAAACCCCCAATATTAATATATATGTAACCAAAGAAACACCAAACATAACAAAAAAAGCATACCTATCCCATATGAACGATATGAAAAAGGGGGAGATGATAGGGCCTTCAATATACCCTGACAGATATATGCATGTAGAAAATTCAGACAACCCTACTCAATTAGTGATCCTAAGTTGATCTCCAATGAAAATATTGACATCATTAGAAAAACCAAACCCTGAGCCTTCAATTCCCTCGTGATACCCACAAATAAATATTCATGCAGAGATGAAATACACATATATGACCATGGTGGTTGCCAAATAAATGGAGATGGACTTGGAGGCACTAAATTTGCTAGACCTAGTTGCAACATGGCAAAGTAAGGATCCTTTTACCCTCCCGAAAAAATAGGTCTATGATTGGAAGAGCATACCTCAAATATAAGCTTATAACAACTAAAACTGGCTTAGAATCTGGATCACTTGGAATCCAAGCTCAAGTGTTGAAAGAAGCAGGGAAATCCCATAAATATATGAAAATATGGGGAAGGAAAAATAAAATCCAAATGCTAGATGAAACTGGAGAAGATTTGGTAAACTCAGGAGAGTCAAAGTCATCATAGATGGTTTCTGCGGCTCGAATAAACCCCAAGAATTAAAATAATCTCCTACAATATAAGGGGTAATAATGTTAGATCTAAGACTTTTGTGATCCATAATGTAAATTAATGTCTTTCGAATTAATCCCATCATTAGGATTTTGTCGACGTTTCGAACTAACTAATGTAGTTCATCCTCATGACAAGGTGAAAAAGTCAATCAATATTCAGGAATAAATAGTAAGGATGCATCATTCCCCAGGGAAAGCTATTGAAAACTAGTTGTTTAAGAAATAACAGTTAGATAATTATTTATTCAGGTAAATTATATACAAAAAATGGATTAAATAATTATTAAATTAGCCCCAAAATACCAAAATTAAATAATCTATTTTATAATAATAATTTTAATAATAAAGTTATAGGTTTAAATTTATTATTTATCTATCATAACTATAATGTAGTAATATTAAGATCGAAATTAGTTAAATAAATACTATTTATGAAGGTTAATAATAGTTCCAAATTATTATTTAGATAAAGTAGTTATAAGGGGTCTTAAAAACCACGACAAACAAAGGCTCCTAAAAGAAAAGTAGATGGAAGTAAAACCTACAATAATGATGATACAGGAAATCAAAATATCTAGGGATACCCTAACTAATCTAACTAAGAATTTGAGAAGACAATTCTAATCAATGATGGTAGATGCACAAGGATAATAAGGAGGAATCACAATAATCCGGGATGAACAAGAGACCCAAGTGATTAATTTATTTGCTACTTTTAAAATATTAATATTAAAAATACAACTTAATAACACAAGGGATTGTTTCTTTCTATCCAATGTATATGGACCAGAAAACTTGCAAGATAAAAAATCATTTCTTTAGTCAATCTCCCATATTGGAAATCTCATATCCCCTAATACATGGTGTTGGCAGTGTTGGATAATCCATCAACACTTAGGGGGTCTCCCCGGTATGAAGTCTCAATTATACCTCACATCATTTGGGATAGAAATCCCATCTAGATACCATCCCAACTGCCATTACATGTGTGTTTTTCTCTTGTATATCGAATGCATAGAAAAGTGTGAGACTGAATGTAATATGTTAGCAGATTGAGGATGAGATCAACTCTCCATTGATAGCTTGTGGAGCATGATATAAGAATGCAAAAAAAATGTCATGAGGAACACCATGCCTTAAGGAAGACATTAGATAGTTGAAGCTATCTAAGACATGCACAAAGGGAAAGTGTTATTAATCAACTACAAATTAGTTCATAATCAACCTCTAACATTAACATTTAATTAAGAGTAAACATTAAAATCCAACACATAAGTTGCATGGAAAATATTTAGTTCATAAATATGTAACCAGTGTGTAAACGATACCAAATAGCCAATATAACAACAAAGGAATGCATGGGAATCAATGCATGAACATATGAATTTCTCATTAATATTTCCGCGCATTTGAATACATGTAGAATAAGCTCATCAAAACCCAATAGTGGGATGATATCAATTCACATCATATTTATAACATAGCACTAGCCTCACAAACCCTCCACCTATAGGCTACCAAGAGTGAAAGCCTTATGCTCCTTAGGCTCCAAATAACAATCATATTACTAGCCTAGCTTAAGTGCTAAAAGTCTCCTTACATGAGGCATGCGGTTACATTTATAGAAATGAGGACAGTGACCTTTCACCTTATATTATGACTTTTGGACTCCCTCATGATCTTTTGACTTCCAAATTGGATCTTCATCTCCCTTAGGACTTTTAGACTTCTATCACGAATTTTTTTATTTTATTTTTCCCTTTTTCATGATTTTAATATGTTTCAGTTATGAAAAACTTAAACATTTATAAAATAATAACATAAGGTGTGATGATCTCTGACATAGTTCCATGAAGGAAAGACATTGGCCTGCAAAAATGAATTGATGTCTGCGTAGATTGTAAGGTCATGTTGGTGTTAGTTGAATCATTCACTAGTTATTGATGGAGATCATATGTCTATGCAACACTAGACTAACAATGTTCCCCTAAATTCAGTCCTGAAAACATATGATTCACAACCACATTAGAAGATTATAAACTATAAAATTATAAGATAAAAGCTAGCAACAATTATCCTTTATTCATTATAAATGAAATTGTTTAATATAAATAATTTTGACATATTCGAAAGGGTCTACCTCCCTGAAATGAGAGTTTGATATAGAGTTTGCAATCTCCTCCTTTCATGTGCCATAGTTTAGAGTTTTATACACAACCTTTATGAAACATTTATCAAGTACTTTTCATGACTGCATCATTATAGCTCATCTTATAACCTTTTTTCACATCATTCTCATGGTTTCATTATGTCTCCCATATAATTTTGCACCACAACATTTGTATATAGCCTTTATTGCAACATTTTTATTATCATTCAATGCGTTGATCGATATATGATTCATTTTGTGTTTATCATTATATCTTTAACATAAGTTTTGTTATATGGCTTCCACGTTTGGTTATTTGCAATATTTGTGTTGTATAAACTTTTGCATTAGTGCTGTCTTACTATCCCTAGAATGCACCCTTAATATATCTTGTTGAAGTGTATTATTATCGTTCATCATGGCTTTCGAGCAATAGGAATTCAAACCTCATGTTGGTGTTGGCGCTGTTAGGAATCTGTAATTTTAGCAGACTGGTAAGACTAAAACTGCAGAAGCAACATCGTTTCAACCAACTTTGGGATTCTAGGATCTAGCCCTCCTGAATCTGGAGAGGGATCTCTCTAATAAGTGCAAAGATTTATCTTGTTTGCTTTTATGTGTGATTTTAGGCTAGTTATTAAGGACAAGCGTTTTGTTTTGTTTTGGATGGTTGAACATGATTGTTGTTAGAGGTGAAAGGTCTTGAATGCAAAGAGTTTCAAAGGTGAGAATTTGCAAGAGGGAAGAACAAATATGGTTAAAAGATAGATATGACGCTATTTTTTAGTCCATTGGGCTATGGAGTCATAACAGGGCTTTAATTGAACAACAACATCAAGAGTGATCCAAGGGGCAAGTCATCTATACCACAATATTATTGAGATTAGAGTGATGGGATGGAGACAATAAAGTGTTGGAGGGGTGGAAACTGATAATAATTTCACAGAGGATTTATAGTCAGTCCAAACAAGAAAATCCTCTTAAGTAACTATTTAAAACCAACCAAGGATAGGGCTAACCATAAACTTCTTGGGCAAGTTTGTATTAAAGCAGCTTAATTGAAAAACAAGCTAGTAATCCACATAATTACCTTCAGAAAGTATGAAAACACATAAGAGAAACAAAATGCGACCTAAGATTAGATAAGGTACTTTTAAACCTAGTCTGCTTTCAGTAAACACCAAGGGAAACTTTCAGAATCTGCCTTTGGAGAATAGAAACTAGGAATCAGGGCAAACCATATCTTCTCTAGTCTAACTTTAATAGAAAATAATGGAAATCACATTCAAGAACAATGTTTAAGAAAACAGAAGGACGAGGGAATGCCAACATTCCTAACCATTTAAACTGTATTTATTCATTCTTAAATAAAAAAATTTGAGGAAAACATTAAGATAAAGATTTCTCATCTAGAGAAGGTTACTGATATACAACAGATCCTAACCCTGTTTAAACTGTTCTTTATAGAGTAATATGAACAATATGGCATACATAGAAGGAAAACAATTAACAAAGAAAGAAGCACTTCACCAGTAATACAGACCAGGATCCCAAGAAATATCTTTTATATTGATGTCAAACCAGTTACAATCTTCAAGTCCAATGTTTCAATTCAGCAATCATCTTCACTACTCAGCCTAACTACTCTATCACAAACAGAGCTCCAAGGGCCAGTGAACACTATTTACAAACAGAAGTCTTCAGCTCAATTACAATTACACTGCTTCAACAATTACATTAGCAACCAACAATTTCTCATCTTCTACTGAGGTATTTATAGAAGAATGAGGAGGAAAGATCTGAGAAAAGATCTCTCAGGAAAATTAATACAAGTTCAAGACTTCTCAGCCTTTTGAGGGGCTCGAGGGAGAAAATTACAAGTGGATCACTGTATTAACTGTTTTACATTTATGAATTAAGCTCGGTGGGAGCTTTATTTGACTTTGAGGCTCTGTTTTGGATGTAATAACTCCGTTGATATTTATTTGCATTAGTTTCCCTTTAGCAGAATTAAATCCCTGGCTGCGCTGGAGGCGAATATATGATTTTCTTCAATAACTTTAGCCTCTGTTTGAATGGTTTGAGGCAACAGGTGGCTTTTATGGTAGCTGAGGAATCAATTTGCCTCAATTGAAGTGGTGGAAGCCCTTTCTGTCAGTGAAACAATTATGATTTTCTATTTACTGTGCTTTAATCCAGGGAATTAGCCTTTTGATACTCATTCTTAGCCGTAATTCCCCAGATCCATATTTAGTCTTCATCTGTTGTGATTTGTCTTCAAACTTATACTCTTTCACTATTTTTTGAATGAAATAGTGTCTTGTCGATGTGCAGGGCCACACAGGCCATTTTTCAAGTTACCAATGTTCATGAAACACTGATGAATCGTTGAATTCAACCCTGTGAATGGTTATTTTTAGTAGCTCAAAGGTATAGGAAATGTCTTTCCCAGTCCCTGGCTTTTTTTCATTATTCGGTGGAGAACCATTAAAACACCTGCAAAACACACAAAATAATTAAGAAATCTTGTGTTTTGGGTTTAAACTGCTTAGAAGACGAGGAAGGAGAGCAGCCGTTGGATCTAGACACGTCGATGGTCCAGATCTAATTGGGAGATCACAATTGGCGGGGAGAAACAAAGGGTGCGATGGAAATTGCCAATGCGATTGCACGATCGGGGAGGTTAGTGCGATCAAGCGATGACCATTGATGTAAGGATCAGATCAACGGTGGGGAATGAATCGGAGGGATGAGAAATCGGGGGAACAAAATAAAATACATGTGATTGAAAAATTTGCGATTTTGCGCGGGCCGTTGATCTGAGAATCAGATCAACAACGAAAAGTGAATCGGGGAATGGTTGATCGGCAGAAATAACAAATGGACGCGATGCAAGAGTTGCGATGTGATGGAAATCTCTGATGCGATGGAGCGCTGGTCATTTGATCGGCCAGTAATCAATGGTGGAGATGAGCCGGGGGGAAAAAACCCTTGTATAATACAAAAACTCAAAATTTTGGAATAAAACAAAGGTTTTGTGCTTAGGGGCGGAAAATACATATAAGGTGGATATGAGTCTGACTGCGGGGCCTTCGGTCTTTTTGAACTGTAATATGCCCGGGGCATATATAAAACAAAGGCCAATCACATCGGAAGTTTGGGCCTGATCTTTTTAATCAACCATTGAAATATCCCGATGCGACTGCACGATCGGTCTTTTTAAACTACCCATTTATATTTATCACGTGACTTTAACTTTTTAGATCAAAAGTTTGGATAAATGGGTTTTAGTACTTTCAAAGGTAAAATAGATCGAGCATGTTTTTCAAAAAGGTTTTAGCGCCCGATTGCAGGCTTCACGGGTTACATGGAATAACAACATACTCGAGGGCCATGAAACAGGGGCTAATTGCATCAAAACTTTTGGGAACATGGCAAAGACTTGCACCCTTGTTTCTTTTCGATGCGATTAGCACTCAGGATTTAAACTTTTGATTTTCTGCAAAGGAAACACGAGACCTGGGGCTCATTAACAAAGGGGCTGATCGCATCGGGATTTTTACAACACGGAACTAATCACAAAGACTTGCGTTCTTTGAACATTTATGATGCGATAAGCGCCTTAACCTGTTAGCATGTGGTTCCAGCCCCAAAGCGTATGGTGGGGAAGTGGTTAGGACTTAGCCCAAGGGGCTTAAGTCCATAGTAAAGACTTGCATTTTTTATGAATTTTTCATAGTTTTTCAATGGAAATGGGGGTTCCAAAATAGTTAAAAAGTGAGTTTTTAACTATGGAAAAGGGGATTTTTATGAAGGGAAGAGAAAACTCATGAAAAGTAGAGGAAATTAATGAAGAAAGGGGAAACAAAATGAAGGTTTGTTATGAGTGGAAGAAGGGAAAAATGATGGTCTTTCAGCAATCTTTTAGTTGGAATCAACAGAATTTTCGAAGTATAAAATGGAAATAGTAATGAAGATTTTGGAGAGAGGCATGAGGCCTTTTAAGAGTCTTCAAGAGCCAACAATTTTTAGTAATAAAATTTTTTCCTTGGAGGCTCAAAAAGTCTTAGCGACCTTTTGGTATAATCAAATATTATAGGTGGCTAACAGGCACAATGATTAAAAGCAAGGGTTCAAGGCTATGATTTGAAAATGTGCAATATGCCTGTACAAGGCTCAAAAGAAGAACATAATAATCCACCATAGTTGGTGAGCTCCATCATTAGGTACATTTGGAGGGTTTAATGGTCACCTTTTTTCCTTATTAAGTCTCTTTTTCTTGTATTTTAATTATATTATGGTCTTATGGTGCTAGTGTAGATGGTGATTAAGGTTTATCATACTTCGAGTACCTAACATGGGTTAAATACAAGAAAATCATGAAGATATAGAATTTTTGTGAAAACATTTTCATCAAGACTCGGAGTAGACATCAAGGAGAGATTCTAGGGGGTTTCCACCCTCCTTTAATCCCAAAGAAGCCAAGGGATCCTCAAGATTCCCTCCAACAACTCGAAATCAAAGGTAGCCAAGCAAACTGAAGATCCAGTGCACTAAAGCCATACTTCACTTGCAGTCAAGTGGAATCATCACCTGCTTTTTAGGGAGATGTTGGTAGCTACCCTGTAGGTTAAATAGGGCTGAGCAAGAGCTCATTAGGATTTGAACTTTGGAGAAATCCATTAGGCTCTTTACTCTTGTAATAAATTTTCAAGACTTTTATATTGATGTAATGAGACTATATTTTGAAATGAAATGAGTATTCAAGTTGTGCTTTACTGATCTAGTTTCAGAGAGCTAGGCTTATGGGTTAGGGCCTAATCCATGTCCCTCAACCCCTATTGTGTAATCGTTATTCACATTCATGTCATTTAGCTAGTTTTTCTTGTAAGTGTTTAGCTAGTTTTCTTGTATTTCATTTATTGTTTTTAGTTTGATTCAATTTGCCTTTTGCTGTAGATTTAAATTTCTTACATGTTGGTAGAATAGGTTATAACTTCAGAAAGATGTGAGTCAAGAATCCCCCTCTCATCTCTGTCATTGGATCATGAGGATGGTAGATCTTCTCCCACACACCAAAAGTGATTTTTAGTTTATGATTTCTTGGAATAGATAAGATTAGTTGTTGTAATTCCATGGATATGATTATAATGTTGTGATTAGATCTCTGTTTGTAGATTAGAGTAGATTTGATTTACAAATTCAAGTCATCATTTCCATTATCTTTATCATGAATTTGCCCATTTTTATTGCATGAATAGGTAGTTTTCTTGCAGGTACAGGTAGCACAGCTAAGGAGAACTTCATCAGCACCTTCAGCTTCATCTTTCACTCTTCAACAAAACCACCATCACCATTGTTTCCAGAGTTTTCATCCCTACACAGTGAGAAAACCCTAGGGGTGCAAGACAAGACTCCAAAGAGGTTCTGAGCTTGGCCAAGGGGTGAACCACCTTTCACTCATCCTAATCCACCTTCACTCCACCTTCCCTATACTTTTTCCACCTATTTTTGGCCTTGGATTACCCTCGAACAGTTTCCTATATCAATTCAGGACTTTCCATGACTTTGAATCATTTGTAGCCCTAGGCTTAATTTCATAAGTGTGACAAACTTCATCGAGTAACCCTAGAAGTAGCACCCTTTCGTAAAGCTCAGAAGAGGATGACATGAGTAGAATGCATCTATTGTGTATATAGCACTGTCACCTCCAAGTTTGTACACACCCTGGGTTGATAAATAAAATTAGGCTAGCCTCTAGGAGTTGCATCATTATTGGTGCAATACCAGGGCTCACCAATAGATTTCAACATATTTATGGCACATTTCTCATTGTTATTAGCTAGAGTATTATTGTGATTTTTTTTTGGTCTTATCGCAGTTATATCATTTTGTGGTAACCTTCAATTATATCGCCTTATTGTAAGATTTGACAACATAGTGCCTTACCACCCATTTTTTACAACCTTCAACCTTCATTGCATTCATCAAAATAAATTTCATGGTACAGATTGATTGTATTTCATGTGGGTGTCCATTTGTGTCCATATGATTTGAAGTGCACAAGTCACACAATTGGATAAGCTTTTATTTGACCCTGAATCTTTAATATAACCTTTATGATTGCCTTATTTGATTTTAGCCGCCTTTGTACGTGAAAATTCCTACACTGGAATCCTATTGTAGCAACCGATATTATTTCTCCTAATTATTAATTAAATTTAACAATTTATTTGCTACGACAAATATCAAAATAAATACACCGAAACCTTCACAAATAAAATTCTGCAGAAAAATAAAATAATAGAAGCTGAGAAATTCCAGCACACACAAATAATATATAACACAAATATTTTTGGATAAAATTCCCCAGAAAAACCTAACATGGGAAAACCAGTGCAATAGTCAGGGTTTTTATTATTATGCAGTGGTGAAAATATGAGTACAATATGGATGCCTGTAATTGGAAATCCAAAATAGGAAAATAAAATTATTGAACGGATCTACCCTTCCTCCACAAGAAATCCCAACACAAATTTCCTATAGAAAACTCTGCCTCCTAAAGCCTTTACGTCACCCTCTATGTTGCACTGCATAGTCACTATGATGTCGAGCCTATGACTAGTCTCTGATGAAGTCGTTATGTCTTATATTTTTGAGGAATTCATCTCTCTAGCCTTCTAGAACCTCTGCCCAACCTCTAGATATGAGAAGAAATTTCTCTCCAACAAATAAAAATGCCCTCTCTGAAGCTACTACGCAAAGCTCTACGCTGCCTCACTGGGATAACTCAACCCTCTTGTTGCTTCCTCTCCGGCTATGGAAATATTCCTCTAGATCACTGTCCCTGGCCCTCAATCACTGCTTCAATCTATGAATGTCTTCGAAAACTAGCTATTTCAACTTTGGGAATCAATGTGCTAAGGAAATTGAACTTCTCAAGTGTCTTCTCCATCACCACATTGATCTCCTCTTACAATCCAGAGTTGGAGCACCAAAAACCAAGATTAAAATATAATAGATCGCTAGGATCATTTTTGGATCGATCTGTATAATTTTCTAGACTATTCTTGCCTTATATCAATTAATACTAATTAATTAACCATATTCCCTAATATTAGACTTAGGAAATATTTAACAAATTGTTAGTAATCAAATTTAGACACTTCTAGGTGGAATTTCCAAAAACAATTTTTGGGTTATGGAGATCTAATGTATTCTAGCCTCTCCAAAAAATTTAAGGATAGAAAACATCTAATGCTACAAAAACTAACAGCCCCCCTTAGCGATTAATGTGTTCTAGTGTTGCACACCCTGCCATAACACCCTGTCTTTGAATCATCTCCTATCATGCTATTGATTTTTGGTTGTTGTTTCCCATCGAATATTGTGCAACTCGGATATATTTTGCATATGTGTTGTTGTTGACACTGTTGTACTGCTGCCAACACTAAATCTTCATTGCAAATATGTTTCTGCTGCTACTGCAAAATCTGTAACTGAAATCCATCTAAAATACTGAATCGACTGTGTTCAGTATGATAAATATTTCAATTGAGTCTCTAATTGCTAATAGCTACTACACTGTGTTAGCCCCCCTATGAAATTCTTGACAAGAAAGCGGGGGGCTATATTGCTTTGGGAGCCTTCAAGGAATGCCTTCACCCTGAAAACTCATCATCCTTGAATTCTCTTAAATGCTTCGCCTTATATAATTGTCCCTCTGCTGCTTCCCACTTCAAGCGACCTGTTTTTTCCCTTATACTCCTGCAAAATGTCCCTTTTCCAACCCATTTTCCCCTTTATTAAAGCTCCCCTTTTCCCCCCAAAATTCCCCCCCAATCCTTCTAAACATGCCCAAAATCCCTTCTAAACCCTCCATGTAACCTATGTTTTTTCTAATGCCCTTTTTATTCCCCTATCGTTACCCTTTGTTGGCCCGAAAATGCACTAAAAATGAGTGAAAAATCATGTATTTCATATATTGGGCCTTAGCCCCTTTCGGCCTAGCCCCCGTACCCCTTTACCTCCACATAACCCTGCGTTGGAACCACCCGCCAGCTCCAGAGGCGCCCATTGCAAATGTTTATCAGGAGCTTTTGCAACCGTTGATCATTGTAGATCGGACGGCGGTCGTTGACTCCACAGCTCCCGTGCTTCCCCGTTCAAACTCTCGATCACGCCATCGCCATCCGTTCACATGTAGATCTGACGGTTCAGAGTTTACCTACCCCTATGGACCCCGCGCACTGTTCATAAACCAACCTGTTTCTATCGCACCGCCTTTGGGTAGAGGGCGGTATTTCCCCGTCGGCCAGCGATTCCATACACCTTTCGACGCGTGGCAGCGGCACTGTTCCAAAACCGCCTCCTCATCGTGCGTTAACGTTCGTTTGCGGATGCGCAGTGATATTGTTTTCAGTCATTAGATTTCGAGTGGCCCATCCAACAGTCATCGCTCGATGAAGTTGCACACAGTTTAACCCACTGTCTATCGCCCCCGGGCCCACCGTCCGTCGCCTCTGATGTCTTTTCCACCGTCAATCTCCCCCAAGATCGGGCGGCTCTGTTTCGTCTGAATATTCCACCGTTGACTGGTCAATATCACCACGTCACCCTCTCCATGTGTGTCCATCTTATATTCACCCCTGTCGCATATATTTGTTCCAAAGTCATTTTCGTAGGTTTTATTTAAAAAACCTGCTCCGCTACGCTCACGTCTCCAGACCATTTTTCATTGTTTCACTGTGTTTTCCGCCACCAACCTTCAAAATCCCACCGTCTCATCATTCTGCATGGCCATCCTCATCGTACCCATTGTTTCCGTCACCCCCATGCATGTTTTCCTAACCAATTTCGTGTCTTGTAAGGTCATCAACAGTAAATGACCGTCGTGATGCACAATCTCTGTTATAGTGACAGAGAAATCGAAGAAGACCATGTGCAGAGGCTGAATTTATGGAGAAATGACTCGGGAAGGTTACGATGTAAATTTCATTAAAAGAACAGAGTTCGACTCTGTAGAACCCTCCCGGCGCCATTAACACACAGATATCACAGTCAGAGGTTTAAATGGAACAGCAAAACCTTAGGGCACACAAATGAAGATTTTTGAGCCCTATGCAGTGGATTAGAGGCAAAGTACCATATTGAAGACCCAGAGATCACACAGAAGGTACAACACACAGAAATCAATGCATATCAGGGTTTCTACAGCAGCAGAATGTTTTTCCTCCATAAAGGACAAAGCGCCCATGTAGTTTTTATTCTACACCGTGTTCCTAAAGAAATCTCCATCCTGACAACGGTCCATAATACTATCAAGAAGCATTTGTTTCACAGTATGGAGACCCAAGCATTGTTATTTTACCTTTTTTTTAAGTCACCAGAGGTACCACAGAGTCCTGCAGACCAAAGTACATCAAGGGACAGATAGAAGCAAATAGAGGCCTGAAGAAGATCACTCTTCCATCCAAAGAGTGACAAGAATTGAATGCTCAGAATTTAAAAGTAGAATGGGCCTCGACCCTCTTTCTTTTCATAAGTTTTAATACTGAATTTAGTTCTTCACCTACCTCTTCTGCTTCTCTGCAGCTATAAAACTCATGAGAAAATATTGTAATGGTTGTTGATGAGATATTAGAGAATTGCAAGCAGTTTCTCTTGAGATAAGTCCTTTGTGTAAAAATTGTAAGATAGGCTGAGGAAGATATATTCAGACTGAATGCTCAAGATTTTGGCTATGTTGTACCTGACTGGTGTTGATTTTTAATATGACAAGCACATTTCTTTGGATCCTGATCTAAAGCTGCAGTGATGCTTTTCTATCTTTGTGTTTTAATTCATTTCATTTCAGTTCCTCTGGCTTGCATCAGAAATTTGGTATAGGATTTACCCTTGATAGGTACCCTATGCTTCTACTCTCCTTGCCTTTAATGTTTTCTGCTATTGTGTTATCTAAAGATTGATTTCAATTTATTTAACCAGTGTAGTGGATGTTATTTCCTACTAGCTGATGTATGAATTAATGGAATCTGGTTTTAGATGTTCTTGTTAGGATTTAGTTGAATGAGTTGAGAACACTGGGAGGTTTAGAACTTTGTCTCTGCCTCACTAGGATCTTTCCATTCCAATTAAGCCTTTCTAAGTTCCCTTGTATTGCCTCTGATTATGTCCAAGCAGGTCTGGAGTTAAATGACCTCTGACCTGATCTATAGATAGAATTGGATGGTTCTCCTTCTTTCACTTTCAGTCCTTAATGTATCATACCACACTATCACTTTAGGATCCAAGGTTTTAGATGACTAGCCCAATTGAAAGCTTGCATGTTGATTAGCAAGTAAATCCTTCCTTGACTCCATTGCCCAATGGACTTGGTATTCTCTAGAATATTTTTCCTCTGCCTATATTCCCGTTTACCTGGCCTTGTCTCATGCTAAGCCCTTCTTCCCTGATTCCCAGCAACCAAACTCGAAATCAAAAAAACAAACCCTGCGCATATAACTAGCCTAATATCTTAAATTTGAGCTTCAAAGACATATACCTTTGACTACTATAGAGAGATCCCTCTCTGGACCTAGGAGGGCTAGATCCTAAGGTCTGAAAGTGGTTCTGATGTTGTCTCATCCTTTGGTCTTGCCAATATGGCCAAAACATGGGAACCCCAACATAATGGCGACTCCGTTGGGGAATTTCTGAAGAGCTTATAACAGAGAACATTGTTAGCTTGTATCACAGCATCGTCACCAACATAATGGCGACTCCGCTGGGGAGAATCTGAGTGTTTTCAGCTCAATACCATAATAAGAGACTCAGAAACTTAGAACTCTGGTCAGGTTGGTAGTAAGTCACTCCTTTTCTCGAATCAACCTCTATTTGTTGTGTTTCTCATACTCTTAGACAGAGTCTGGAAAGGGCCAGGTAGCCTCCGGATCTCACCCTCTTCGGAGGTGACATATCTGGTAAATGCCCTCCTAGTCAATCTCTGGTTGGAGTTTGCTGTGTTCTAAGGTTATTCTTGAAAGGTGATAGTGCCTGAGCACTGTGGTGGATAGTGTAGCCCCTTAGACATACCCTAAACCTTCCACCTGGCAACTCTATAACTCCTAAATGTTAAAAGACTCCACTGGTGATCAGTAGGCCTGCTGATTAACCTGGTTTCACATAAGACTCCACTTTGAGACCAGCCTTTGAAACAACATCAACCACATTAGACGTAACAAGTAGGTTTAAGCTTTTGGTTTAAACAACGTTCTGGCTTCAAGAAGCATTCATACAAGAGCTTATCATGATCCAAACCCACCTGAAATAGTTGATAACCCTGAGAGCATTCTTAGAAAATCTCTTTCATCCAGAAGGTCAACTATTTCTAGTCACCTCTATAGAGATAAATTTGCACCAGAAGATTTTACAGCTCTATCACATTTTCACCCTGACCTAGACCTTCAAAATAGATTACCTAGAACTAGGTCGTTCATTGTTTTAGACCAGCCAGACCTTGGGTTTCCTGGTTCACCATCTCATAGTGGTGGGCACGTTAGAGACACAGAGACCCCTCCATCTACACCTCCATATATTCACTTCATTCAAAACTTGGGGCTCTGTCATCCTAGGTCTGCTCAACAGATTTCTGCTGGTCATAATATCCCTGCCATCCATATACCAGCCGCTCAAGTTAACCCTTTACTTCATCAGAACATCATTATGGCAGCCTGGTATGCACCTGTGGTTGTACCTCAGCCTCTAGTGCCCCTACCAAATGATTATCAATCAAAGATCCCACATTTCACTGCCAAAGAATCCATAATAGCTCAACAAAATGTAGATAAGATGGAGGATTATTTTGACTATATGGAAATTGATGATGAAATTGTAAAAATGAGAATCTTTTCCCAAAGCTTAGGGGGTGATGTAAAGAAATGGTTTAAAAGCTTGCCCCCTGGTAGTATACAAGACCTCCCTTCTTTATATCAGACTTTCATAAACAAGTGGGAAGTTAGGGCAAACCCTCTCCAAATCCTAGCTGAGTATCAGAATCTTAAAAGAAAAGTGGGAGAGAGTGTCCAAGATTACACTACAAGGTTTAACAGCATTTACAACGCTCTCCCTCCACACATGAAACCTCCCCAAGGTATGGCCTTAGTCAAATATCCGGAAGGCTTCAATGCTGATATGGCCTACCAACTTAGAGAGAGGGATTACCATACACTAGAAGACATGCAGAACGGAGCAGTGAGTGTTGAGGAAAATTTGATTGAGAAAAAAGCGAGATTGAGAGCTGATAAAAGGGTAACATATAGGGATGACAATGTAGCTTCCACATCTGATCCCAATTATGATAGATTATCCAAAAATGTGGAAAGTTTATAGCAAATGATGGAAAAAATGGTTGTCACAGTTAGTAACTAGAACAGAAACCAAAATCAGAACCAAAACTTTAGAAGAAACAACACCACTCCCAACAGACAAAAAGAATCAGATCAACAAGTCATTCCCCCATTCCAAAACTTCCTTGATGAGGAAGAGGGAATCATAGAAGAGTCTGAAGGGAATACAATAAACATGTTTGAAACAGAAAATTCAGTCCAAGGCTATCCCACAGAGGAAGATCAGCCCTTATCCACATATTGGGATAAGGAGTGGTCAGAATCTGAGGATTACAGACTTGGATTTGAAAATGCTATCATGCAGGTCAGAGAAAAATATGAACTTAGGAGCAAAAAGAACCTAGACACTTCCAAACCAAAGGCCCCTGAGGTTACCATTAAGAAAATGCCAGAGAAATATTCTAAAGCAACTACTGTAAATAAAAAATCAGCAGCTGAGAGTTCCGAGAAAAACCAAGAAAAGGACAACCAAAACATTGAAAAACAAATCCAACCAACTAGTAGCACTAGCACTGTAGTTAGTGCTCCTGATAAAATAGTCTCTACACCTGTACATAGTGAGAATCAGTGCACTGATTCAGCCACTAAGACAGTGGCAAATAAAACAAAGTTGAACATTCCAAAGACCCAGTCCACTTTCAATTTGGAAAGTGAGATTGCAAAAATCAAAATCTCTATCCCACTCACTGAGCTGGCCACTCAGGATGTATATAAAGGCCAAATTTTTAAATCATTGAATCTGGGGGAAAACAACGATACTGTAAATTTGAGTGATGATCAACCTGCCCTCCTGTTTGGTCCAAAGATTGAGGGAAAGTTTCAGGAAGGGGTAGTACCACCTTTTTACATCAGTCTAAACATCCATGATAAGATCCTTCATAATGCAATGCATGATTCTGGAGCATCTCACAACCTAATGGCAAAAGTGGTCATGGAGAAACTAGGCCTAGAGATAACCCGCCCCTATAAATATTTGTATTCATTTGACTCTAGCAGAGTAAAATGCCATGGCCTAATCAAAGACTTATCTGTGAGCTTGACCCAGATCCCAGCTAAGTGTATGGTCATGGATGTGGTGGTGGCAGATGTGCCACCTAAGTATGGCATGCTATTGTCAAGATCATAGGGAGCCAAACTGCAAGGAACAATGCAGATGGATGGCTCATATGCCACTGTCCCTATATTTGGCCAACTTAGAAGACTGTATAGAGAGTCACAGATGAAATTCCTGGTTAGTAGCCCCGAAAAGCCTGAAAATTCCCCTTTATACTCTGTGCACACAGATCTGGATTCTTTCATCCTCTACAATGACCAATCCTTAGGAGAGCCATAATCAGAAAATAGAAATACAAACAATAACACAGAGCCCATGGATTTTAACATAATTGCTACACTAGACTCAGAAGAAAACAATGTAGAAAACCCTGGGAAAAATACTAAAAATGAAACTCATAGTGAACAGGGGATACGATGTAGTCAGTCAACTAGCCACCTCTCTGATCTCCACACCCATTACGAACCTCCAGCCTAGTGCAAACCCTATAGCACCACATAATGGCGAACCCAACTGTAGGGAAGGAAATGATGATCAAAAGAAAAATCAGCCCCTGTGGGAAATGAGCTTCGATGGGTCCTGTACTAGAAGAACTGCTAGAGCAGGGGTATGGGTGCATAATACAGAGAGTGACTATGCAGAGAGCCATGCATGCAATCTTCATTTCAGATGCACAAACAATATTGAAGAATATGAGGCTCTCATCGTAGGCTTAAATATGTTGAAAAAATTAGGGGCCCATAGAATAACTGTGCTAGGAGACTCTGAGTTGGTCATAAAACAGGTGAATGGTGAATACGCAGAAAAACACCCTAGGTTGAGGGCATATAGGAACAATGCCATGGATATACTGAAAACATTTGTGGAATATGAATTAGTGTTCGTTCCTAGGAGTCAAAACATCATTGCCAATGGGTTAGCTTGCCTGGCTAGTTCATATCCTAAGATTCCAGCTGACCAACAAATCATCATTCAGACCAAGTTCAAACCTGCAGTGCCAGACAATGAAAAATATTGGCAAGTCTTTGAAGGAGATAAACAGATTGAAGATTTCCTGGTGGGCATAAATGAGTTTGAATTTTCTGATTCATACTCAAGATCTGATGATAGCTACCCAAGTGAGGATCCCCCAGATGAATAAGAAACACCCTGTAACATAGAAATAAACATTCTTACTGAATAAACTGGAAATCCAACCGAAAGACGTGAAAACGCAGATAGTGAGGAAATAGAGGTGTTGCAGGCCAAAGATAAGAATATACCCAGAGGCCTGGCACCCTTAGAGGACCTTTTTGACTTTGATGATGTAGCAAAAAAACCCACTATAGAACATGCAAACTCTGAGGTTGAAGAATGCAACATAGGCACTAAAGATAAACCCAAAATGATAAAAATGGCTAACTCTTTACCTGCAAACATGAAGAAGAAATGCATCGACCTGTTTAAGGAATTCATTGATGTGTTTTCTTGGAGTTATGAAGAATTAAAGGCCTATGACACGAACATCATACAACACAAAATACCCTTGAAAGAAAATCATAAGCCCTTCAGACAAAAACTCCGAAGAATTAATCCGAAACAATTGCCTGCAGTTGAAAAAGAGATTAAGAAGATGTATGAGGCAGGCATCATAGTTCTTGTGAGGTTTTCTAATTGGGTATCAAACCTAGTGTCTGTGAGGAAAAAGACAGGGGAGATCAAATTATGTATCGATTTCAGAAATCTCAACAGAGCCTCACTAAAAGACAATTATCCTTTGCCCATAATGGAACATATCCTGCAGAAGGTAGTGGGTTCTAAGAGAATCTCCCTGCTGGATGGTTTTTCGGGATAAAAACAAGTCCTAGTACTCCCAGAAGATCAACTCAAAACAGCGTTTACCACTCCCTGGGGCACCTTCATGTACGTAAAAATGCCCTTTGGACTGATGAATGCTGGAGCCACCTTTCAAAGAGCAATGGACATAGCTTTCATAGATGAGATAGGAAACTTCATTGTTATTTACTTGGATGACTTAATAGTCTATTCTAGAACTGAAGAAGAACACCTAAAACATCTGAGGAAAGTCTTTGAAAAATGTAGAAGGTTTGGTCTGTCATTGAATCCCAAGAAAACTGTGTTTGGGCTGCAAGAAGGCAAACTTCTTGGACATATCATATTTGAGAAAGGGATTAGGATAGACCCACAAAGAGTTAAGGGAATACTACAAATCACACACCCGAGAAATATCAAAGAATTACAGTCCTTCATTGGAAAAATAAACTTTTTAAGGAGGTTCATTCCCAACCTGGCTGAACACCTTAGGAACATGACTAACATGCTTAAGAAAGGTGTAGGAATTAAATGGACTGTTGAAGCTAAGAAATATTTTGAATCAGTAAAACTCGCACTCACCCAAGCTCCTGTCCTGATTAGCCCTGATTTCTCAAAAGATTTTCTGATCTTTTCATTTGCCTCCCAACATACAGTGGCTGCAGTTCTACTGCAGAAAAATTTAGAGGGTAATGAAAAGCCAATTTCCTTTTTCAGCAAAACCTTGAGAGATGCACCCTTGAAATACAACATCATGGAAAAACAGGCCTATGCCTTGGTCAAGGCCTTAAAATACTTTAGGGTGTACATTCTGCATTCTCACACCATAGCTTATGTGCCCAATATAGTGGTTAAAGATATTTTGTCCCAAGACCTAGATGGGAAAAGGGGAAAATGGATTGCTACAATATTAGAATATGACCATGAGATAAAACCCACCAAACTGATCAAAGGTCAAGGCCTGGCCCAATTAATGGCTGAATCAAATTTACAGGCCCTCGACATAAACAAGGTAAGTGCCTTAGATGAGCAGGAAGGATTTTCTGATCCCACTGTTGAGGAGAAGTTTCAGAACTCTCCTTGGTACTCTGATATCCTTTACGTGCTCACAAATCTCAATGCCCCTCCAGAACAGTCCAAAACTAAGGCCAGATTCCTGAAACTAAAGGCTAGAAATTATTGCGTTTGGAATGAAAACTTATATTGGAAAAATCCAAATGGCCTATTGCTTAAATGTTTGCCTAAAGTTGAAGCTGAAAGAATTAAACAGGAATTTAATGCTGGATAGTGTGGAGGCCACCTGAGTTGGAAAGCCACTGCAAACAAAATACTCAGGGCTGGCTATTATTTGCGTACACTCTTCCATGATGTCCATAAGATGATAATTTCCTACCACAAATGCTAGATCTTTGAAGGAAAAAGAAAGATTCTCCCACTCCCTTTACAACCCATCACTGTTGAAGGTTTCTTCATGCAATGGGGCCTAGACTTCATTGGAGAAATTCACCCCTCTTCTTTTGCACAACACAAATCGATCTTAACTACCACAGATTACTTCACTAAATGGATAGAAGCCATACCCACTAGAAATGCCACTGATTCTGTCATCATTAGACCATATCCTATCTCGGTTTGGCTGTCCAAGAAAAATAATCACTGACAATGCTGCTGCTTTTGGATCCAAGAAAATGGTTGATTTCTATCACAGGTACGGAATAGCACTTGGTCATTCAACTGCCTATTACCCTCAGGGTAATGGATTAGCTGAATCATCTAACAAAAACCTGGTGACTATCATCAAAAAGCTGCCGGAAGAGAACAAAAAGTCATGGCATAAAAGGTTAGTGCATGCATTGTGGGCTGATAGGCTTACAATAAAGAAGTCCATTGGCATGTCACCATACCAGCTTGTCTATGGAACAGAGGTAGTCTTTCCTACCATCCTTGGCATACCAGTGATAAAGCTCATCCAAGAGATTCAGACAGAAGAAGACAGTATGGTGAGAAGGATAAATGAAACAATTCATCTCCAGCAGACAAGGGAGGAGGTCTACAACAGATCCATCAAAGTTCAAGAAAACATAAAAATACTGTTTGACAAGAGAACCAAAGCTTCATATTTCAAAATTGGAGACAAGGTTTTGAAATGGGACTCAAGAAGAGAGGACAAAGGAAAACACGACAAGTTCGACACTTTGTGGCAAGGTCCATATATCATACAAGCCACTGTGGGTCCTAATGCATTTTTCTTACAAGAACTTGATGGTGCAGAGCTGTTTGGGGGTCCTGTCAATGGCAGGATGCTCAAGCATTACTTCTGCTAAGTTTTAGTTTCCATTTTCCATCTCATTGTACATACCATTACAGTTCTTTGTTTTCAATATATATATATATATATATATATATATATATATATATATATGGAGAGGTTCAGACATGCTCAAAACATGAACCTCTGAAAAGTGCAAAAGATTGGCTCTAATATGATCAAAGCCTGAGCCAAAGAAAACAACGTAGCTGGTCCTAACATGCTCAAAATCTGGACCAGCAAAGAAGAAAGAAGAATCAGCTCTAACATGCCCAAAACCAGAGCTGAAATGAAGAAAAAGAAGTGACTCTAACAAGCTCAAAACCTGAGTCACAAAGAAAGAAGGATGCTTCAAGATTGCAGGTTTCAAGCCTTCAAGTTTTGTCTTCAGTTTTCTACAAGTTTCTATCTAGCAAGCCAGACAGTCTAATCCTGGCTTGGCTGTTTTTCAATTTCTGTCTTAGAATGTAGAGAAGAAATTTGCTGGACAGTCTAATCCCAGCAGATGTTAGATTAGGTAGAGAAACATGTGCGACAAACAGTCTAATCTGGTCTCATGGAGAAATAAGGGTAGAATTATAATATGTTTGTTTTCTGTTTTAAAAATAAATGATGTAGAGGGTCTCCTAATCCAAATGCACCCAGAGGCAAAAATGTTAGGACTATAGTTTGGGTGGGTAGATGATTGGGGAAAGTTTTTATGCTGATGTATCTATCATATTGTGGCAGCTGATTTAGAGAAAGAAAGGGATGTGCCAAGCAGCAGGCATCTAGCCTACACCACAGATCATTCTCTGGATTCTTGACTCCAAGAAGAAGCCATCCCCATGTGGAGCCACTGTTAGCCCCCCTATGAAATTCTTGACAAGCAAGCGGGGGGCTATATTGTTTTGGGAGCCTTCAAAGAATGCCTTCTCCCTGAAAACTCATCATCCTTTAAGTCTCTTAAATGCTTCGCCTTATATAACTATCCCTCTGCTGCTTCCCACTTCAAGAGACCTGTTTTTGCCCTTATACTCTTGCAAAATGTCCCTTTTCCAACCCCTTTTCCCCTTTATTAAAGCTCCCCTTTTTCCCCCAAAATTCCCCCCCAATCCTTCTAAACATGCCCAAAATCCCTTCTAAACCCTCCATGTAACCTCTGTTTCATCTAATGCCCTTTTTATTCCCCTATCGTTACCCTTTGTTGGCCTGAAAATGCACTAAAAATGAGTGAAAAATCATGTATTTCATATATTGGGCCTTAGCCCCTTTCGGCCTAGCCCCTGCACCCCTTTACCTCCACGTAACCCTGCGCTGGAACCACCCAGTAGCTCTAGAGCCACCCATTGCAAATTTTTATCGGGAGCTTTTGCAACTGTTGATCATTGTAGATCAGACGGCGGTCATTGACTCCGCAGCTCCCGTGCTTCCCCGTTCAAACTCCCAATCGCGCCATCGCCATCTGTTCACACACAGATCCGACGGTTCGGAGTTTACCTGCCCCTGTGGACCCCACACACTATTCATAAACCAGCCTGTTTCTATCGCACCACCTTTGGGCAGAGGGCGGTATTTCCCCATCGGCTAGCTATTCCATACACCTTTTGACGTGTGGCAGCGGCACTATTCCGAAACTGCTACCTCATCGCGTGTTAGCGTTCCTCCGCGGATGCGCAGCGATATTGTTGTCAGCCATTATATTTTGAGTGACCCATCCAATGGTCATCGCTCGATGAAGCTGCACACAGTTTAACCCATTGTCTATCACCCTCGGGCCCACTTTCCGTCGCCTCCGATGTGTTTTCCACCATCGATCTCCCCCAAGATCAGACGGCTTTGTTTCGTCTGCATATTCCACCATTGACTGGTCAGTATCGCCACATCACCCTCTCCACGTGTGTCCATCTTATATTCATCCCCGTCGCATATATTTGTTCCAAAGTCATTTTCGTAGGTTTTATTTAAAAAACCTGCTCCGCTACGCTCACGTCTCCAGACCATTTTTCATTGTTTCGCTGTGTTTTCCACCACCAACCTGCACAATCTTGCCATCTCATCATTCTGCATGGCCGTCCTCATCGTCCCCATTTTGTCCGTCACCCCCATGCATGTTTTCCTAACCAGTTTCGTGTCTTGCAAGGTCATCAACAATAAATGACCGCCATGATGCACAATCTCTGTTACAGTGACAGAGAAATCAAAGAAGACCATGTGCAAAGGCTGAATTTATGGAGAAATGACCCGGGAAGGTTACGATGTAACTTTCATTAAAAGAACAAAGTTTGACTCTGTATTTCATATATTGGGCCTTAGCCCCTTTCAGAGAATTGCAAGCAGTTTCTCTTGAGATAAGTCCTTTGTGTAAAATTTGTAAGATAGGCCCAGGAAGATATATTCAGACTGAATGCTCAAGATGTTGGCTATGTTGTACCTGATTGGTGTTGATTTTTAATATGACAAGCACATTTCTTTGGATCCTGATCTAAAGCTACGGTGATGTTTTTCTATCTCTGTGTTTTAATTCATTTCATTTCAGTTCCTCTGGCTTGCATCAGAAATCTGGTATAGGATTTACCCTTGATAGGTACCCTATGCTTTTGCTCTCCTTTCCTTTAATGTTTTCTGCTATTGTGTTATCTAAAGATTGATTTCAATTGATTTAACCAGTGTAGTGGATGTTATTTCCTACTAGCTGATGTATGAATTAATGGAATATGTTTTTAGATGTTCTTGTTAGGATTTAGTTGAATGAGTTGAGAACACTGGGAGGTTTAGAACTTTGTCTCTGCCTCACTAGAATCTTTCCATTCCAATTAAGCCTTTCTAAGTTCCCTTGTATTTCCTCTGATTATGTCCAAGTAGGTCTGGAGTTAAATGACCTCTGACCTGATCTATAGACAGAATTGGATGGTTCTCCTTCTTTCACTTTCAGTCCTTAATGTCTCATACCACACTATCACTTTAGGATCCAAGGCTTTAGATGACTAGCCCAATTGAAAGCTTGCATGTTGATTAGCAAGTAAATCCTTCCTTGACTCCATTGACCAATGGACTTGGTATTCTATGGACTATTTTTCCTCTGCTTATATTCCCCTTTACCCAGCATTGTCTCATGCTAAACCCTTCTTCCCTGATTCCCAGCAACCAAACTCAAAATCAAACAAACAAACCCTACACATATAACTAGCCTAATATCTTAAATTCGAGATTCAAAGACATATACCTTTGACTACTATAGAGATATCCCTCTCTGGACCTAGGAGGGCTAGATCCTAAGGTCTGAAAGTGGTTCTGATGTTGTCTCATCTTTTGGTCTTGCCAATCTGGCCAAAACATGGGAACCCCAACACATTATCCATTGAAGACTTTGTGTTGCTGCTGACTCTTCACTGTGCCACCTACGTCGCAACCACTCTGCACTATGCTCTCCAACATATGACTACTACTAGTTTACAAATATCACTATGGCATATGACTGCATCTACTACCACTGATACATGTTGCTACTTAATACTGTGGGCCCTCGTATCTAGGTATTGATCCATTAGGTGGAGTCCTCAGGGATCCTGCCCATATGTATCTCTCTGGGGCTACAAATCCAAATCACCCCACCTCACCCCTGGATGTATATGGGAAATCATAGCGAAGTATTCCTCCAACCTAGAGGAAAAATTGTCGATCTCAGCTGAAGTTGCCTGTTGGTCCTGCTTCTACTCCTTTCCCTTCTCCCTGAGACGACACTAGGTGTTGTAGTGACCAAGCTCATCACATCTAAAGTGCTTGACATTTTATAGGTCCTTCTTCTTCTTTCTTTGTTTCCCCTACCCCTATTCGGGACCCTTAGATGCGAGGGTCACATTATCCTCCTTCACCATCTTTGATCCATTGCTACTAATTCCACTAATGGAACTATTTAACAGAGCTCGTCTAAACTCCTCTTGCTAAAAATCGACCTACATCTTGTCCCACCTTGGTAGCTTGTCTATGGCCAATATACTTTGAATGAAGACTTGCTAATCCTCTAAGACATTGTTGAGTGCTAATCACACTAGCTTCATGGGTTGAGGCGTTGCCCCAACAACTAATAGTTGATCAAGGACCTCTTGAATCCTGGTAAGGAATGGATCTACGCCTTACCCTTTCTGCATCCAAATGCATCTCAACTTCTCCTCTAGGAACATCTTCTACTGCTCGAAAGTTACCTGGTATAACATGGATATATCATCCCACATCTATTTGGCGGTATCTTTTCCAGCTCTATGTGAGACTATATGATCTAGAATGAAAAGTGACATCTACCCATGGTATCACTACAAGAAAAAAAGATATTGGTGAGGGGAAAAAATAGTCACCATAAGGTCATTGGTGAGGGTCAAAAGAGCCTTCGTCACCAAAAATTGAACGTCACCAAAGGTGGCATCGCTAAAAGTATAGGTGTTGTGGTGACATTCAAGGTCTGTAACCAATAATGATTTATAGTGACGGATAGTGACCATCACCATTTCATATGAGCAATGGTGATGGACAATAACCTCCATCACCAAAAAAACTAAACATCACCAAAGGTAGCGTCGCTGAAAGTATGTGTTGTGGTGACATTCAAGGTCCATCACGAATATTGATTATAATGACGGATAGTGACCGTCACCATTTCATATGAACAACAATGATTTTTTGTGATGGACCTTTCATGGTCGTCACTATTGGTGCATATATATGGCGACGTTCATTGACCGTCACCATAAATTCATTGGTAAAATCAAGGTCCATCACGAATAATGACTATAATGACAAACATTGACCCTCACCATTTCATATCGACAACAAATATTTATGGTGACAAAATTTTAATGGTCGTCACTATTGATGTGTATATATGGTGGCGTTCGTTGACCGTCACCATTTCATATTTTGGCGAGGGTTGAAAAATGTCACCATAAGCTCATTGGTGATGGTCAAAAGAGCATCCATCACCAAAATCTAATCATCGTCATTCACTATGAATATTAGGGCACGATGGAATTGAACCACCAACCTCTTGCTTGTAAAGCAGATGCTCTTCCATTGAGCTAGCACCCTTTAAAGAATTAGACTTTAAACTGGAAATTGCCCCTAAAGATGCAAAGATACACCAAAGAAATAGAAAATCTAAGAAGATCAAAAGTTGCTAGAAATAATATGTTTAATATATATAATAAAAATACAATAAGAATAAATTTTGATATAATCTAACAAAGCATGTACTATGTAGGAAAATAACTGGAAAGCACAACTAGAAATTTGAATCACAACACAACAATATAAAAGAACATGCAACATGAAAGGAACAACTCCACATTTTGAGAAATATGAACAATCCATGGGCCTATTCTTATTTATTGATATAGATAATGAAATAGAAATCTAGATTTCTGAAATTCAAATATCACACAAGAATGTCTTGAACAAATATCAATATGTAAAATAGTATTTTTTGCATTTGGATTTACCTTTTAGAACCTATTGAAAAAGTTTCCACAGAAACAGCCAATAAACATAACAACATAGACCTCAGGAGCACTAGAGAAGTATTCAAAGAAAATGATGAAAAGCGTATCTAGAAAGAATTGAGAATCCTTTGAAGTAAACCACGCATTTATCACGTGACTAGTACACTTGCAAAAAAAGATCAGAATAAATTATGAACTATTCCACCAAAAAACAGTGAAATTTTCCACTAAAATACAGTTTCAAATTAATCACTAGCATGATGCTAACTTCTCTGCAAAAATAGGGAAGTTTCAAGACAATGTATAATAGCTTGCATGGAAATTGTGTTGATAAAACCTTCCAAGGAATAAGACCACATCAGTCAACAAGAGTGCCATCATACTTAATACTATCAAAGAGTGGAAACCTTCATAACTTGCATTGGTTCCTTATCCTTCATCCAACCCTAAAATTTTAGACCAAGGTTAACATTTTGAAGGAAAATTAAGAAAAGTCACATGATCTTGTGAAATAAGATTTTTATCACTGCCATTAACTATAATGCAACAGTTTTGCACAAACAAAGCATCCTTGTCTAAAGTGAAGTAGTCAATGATGATTAAGACTAATTGTGGGCTTAGAATTGTTTTTCCCTTTTTTTTTTTGAATTGTTAGAATTACCATACTTAGTAGCAAATGCATTCCCACCATGGATTGGGAAGTCCATAACAACCACTTATGTAACTGGGATTGTTGACTATAATCATTTTAACCTTCTCCTTCCTTTTTCTCAGCCACTGAAATATGTGTTGAGAACTCTTTGCTTAAGACATCCCTCATTAGAATGGGCAGACCATTAATGATAATAAAAATATTCTCGTAACATTTCCACTATCATTACAACTGATTTTGGGCTAAAATTTAGACTTATGGGCATCTTTGTCGTGCCTTGTAAACAAATGAAGATGACAAGGGGAAGGAGCAGAAGAAGGGGGATTAGAAAACATCCACTGAGAGGAGCTTGAATTGTTGTCAATGATGCTCTATATTTAGGGATTGCTTCTGTAACTTGCTTTCAATATTCAAGGCAAGCTAGAAAGCCTTGCTCCAATGAACTAATTGAATGCAAAGTTTATCTTGTGTTGAATATGAAACAAGAGACACTTGATAAAATTGAAACATTAATCCACGACGATGAATTTTTCAATATACTAATGAAAAATAAATATTGACAATTGTCAGAGAGGTAGCCACCGCTAAGTAGCTCCTTCCTAAGAGGTTAGAAACATTGTCTAATAACTATTTTGTAGAAGCCATCGAAATCACCCAACAGGCACCACATTGCACACAACATGTTGATTTGTGGGAGAAAGAATCTTAAATTAGAATGCACCCTTTTGTGAGAGTAATGACATTTTGGAGAAACAAAAATGCCTATGATAAGTGATATACCTATTAGAGGTACATATATTCTGCCAGCATATCAGGAGGTTGGTCAAGACCCCAAGAGATATCTAGGTAACAACCCCAAACATGAGTAGCTCTGAGGTTATGGAAAAAACATTGAGAAGGAATGTGAAGGCAAAAGTCTTGCAATCAGACTAAACTCACAGGATAACTACGAACCAAGAGTGACAAAGTTCTGGACATTTCCTTAGTCTAAAGAGGCTAGAAGCTCATGCAACACTAGAAGGTTATTTTATTGGGCAAAGAGAATACTATGTGCATCTTGCAGATGCAAATTGCTCTTGCACATGATGGGAAAAAGGGCTTGCAAAAAGATGCCCTGTGTGCAGCATCAACCCACACAACATTCTCTTTTTCCCAATGCACTAACCTTCTAGTTGTGACCAAATAGAACCTGGGTCACAGTGGCAAGGCTTTCAGTAGAAAGCACTTACCAAATCTTCCACAATTTGCGCTATTGTACTAGAACTAGATCTTGGACCTATGCTAAGATGTGAGGTGTTTCCACTGCAAGACATCAAGCATCATATTTAGCATTTAGAGTTGACAAACTTGAGAAACACCTTAACCAGGGAGAAACAGTCAGAAAGAAACGAACAAATAATAATAATAATAACTCTAGAAGATTATAAATAGGAAACCCTGCTATCACTGCACTGGAGGTGCAGGCCTTCACTTTTTTATTTTTCATTATAATTTGCACAAAATCCATCCAATCACAGCCTGTCACATTTTTGCATTTAGAAACAATTAAAGCCTTTTTCATTTGGTCACGTATGAATCCCAATGGACAGCTTGTGTTATATATGCCATACATAACAATTAGGAAGCCAAAACAAGTAAATTCAATGTGTCAACTATAACTTCTTATCAGGAAATGTTAGTTACAGCAATGGTATGCCAATTGCATAAGCCATATATATCTCCTGTTGAAAGGGTGATTTTAATCCCCGTGTGAGCCAAAATCTCAATAAATAGCAACATAAAGAACTAATATGCAGTAGAATTGTTGTAGAAACTATTTTATAAATAGGAAAGGTAGTGAATTATGGAATAGCATATCATGCGTACTACCTATTTAATTTCTTACCCTGAAATATCTACTATCATTTTCATTTGGAAAGACACATCGAGTGAACCTTGGGATTGAATTCTTTTGACGGAGAAGTGCTCAGACGAAGATCAGATCTAAGTGATTCAGTGCAGTGAGGGGAAGAGACAATTATTGGTCGGAGGATATTCTCTAGGACTAAGAGTACATAATAGAGAGGTAGCAAAACCAACAAAAGAAGCAGTAGAGCCACTAGGAGGTGTGATATAGCCCCCAAAAGGGGTGACACGGGCCCACAAAGGGACTGTGCAGTGTTTCCGTGAGACAATCCAAGTTTTTTCTAGAGATCACGGTTTCTGAGCTGGGACGGATGAAACTTGATTTTCCGAGAGGTAGATTGATTCGGAGAAGAGGTGACACAATCCATAGCCATACCCACACAGGCTTATGCATCTACTATGCAGATGCAACATGGAGGGAGCTAGGGTTTTGTTAGTTTAGATCCGGGTCAGCCAAGGCTTGAAGTGTGAGGTAACACTCACTATATTTTTGTCTGTCATGATTTCTATCTACTGGATAGCCAGCAAAGCATCTGAAGATTGTATTTAGAAATTTCTACTTAATAATACAAATCCTTAGAATTTGCGACACCAGTTTTCCTGCATTGATTTTTTCCTGGGACTTAGTCCAAAATAAAGGTGTCCTATGTGTGATTTATTTCTTACTCAATTTCCCTGTTTCAGAATCATATTTAATTAAGTGTAGGTTTCTTTAGTAGTTTATTTCAATAATTCATGATGCAATCTAAATTAATTTTGTAAATGTAATTTACATAATAGGAGAAGTTCAGATGGTTGTAGTAGGATTCCTAATATTGTCAGATCTAGGAATTTTCACATTCTGGGCCACTGGTAGGCCACAGGCCTATTTTCTCCTAATCAGATAAGTGGATGACGTGCCAAAGGGCTATCTTCTAGCCTAATTTGGTAGCAAATTTGAACCATAATAATTGAAGGAAATATGCAGTGATTAAGGAGGTCTGGGTATGAAGAAAAGAGGGTTGTATTAAGCTGATAGCAAACCCTTACTCGTGATCATTATTTCATATTGATTGTTTCAAATTGGCAAGTCATTCTTATTGTAATCTCTCGCTCTCTCTTTCGGACACTTGATTTTAATAATAAGAAGAATTGATGAAGGGTTTTCCCCATCTTGGGGTTTTTCCCTGGCTTGTGAGACATACTTATGTTCTCTTGTCTTGGCTTGTCTTCTGAATCATTCATACATGTTCTTTCTTAAGTTTCTATCAATGGAAAATGATTCAGTGCTAATAAAAGTATAATGGTCTTATATGGAATTTTAAGTTACTGTGTTAAGCAAGAACATGTTAATCTAAATTAACATGGTATAAGAGCTAGGAGAGGAGAAGCCCAAGCAAGAGTGGAAAAAGAAAGAAACCGCTGGAAGAACTTTGTTGACTAGACTTTATGGATTGTGGAATGTTGCACAAGAAGGGGATCTTGAAATATTCAAACCAGAAATAGGGAGAAAACCCTTTAATTTTAATAGCCCTAATTAGAGACTCAATTTCAGTCCAATGTGTAAAAGATCAGTTCCGCATTAGTTGAGCTCTTTATTTGTGATTTGGATGGCAACTGTGATTTGAGGATTCAGATGAAAATCAGGTCTCTTTGTTTCAAGTTTGGTTGATTCACGCTAATCTCTATTCACTCCCAGTCAGTATACAAGCCTTTCTCAACTTCGACATTCTACCACAAGTCTCTTGTTCCCTGTTTACTGGTATCTCTCTTATGGAAAGCAAATGAGCAAAGTTTTTTCTATAAATAAGATTGAAGCGCCTTATTTTGTTTTTTTGTTTTGGCTCGACCTCTTGTATTTTGTAATTTTGGTCCAGCAAAAGGAAGCCCATCATCTCTACAGCCAAAAAGGAATGATTAATGTGATTCATTTGTTTTCTGTGGGGTTTCGTTGGTGTCACTTGCACTACTTTCTTTCCTAGCTCATTAATCTTGCATGAAAGCCACTCCTGTGGAATTTTCTTTGACTATTCCTGTGGCATTGAAAAAGATTTTTTTTTGGCTTAGGGTGAGTTTTGGGGCTTCTGGGATTCATTTTTTTTTGTTACAGGGTCATTTTCCTTGAAAGAGATCGGTGGTTTAAAAGTTTTAAAATTCTAGTCTTGGTTTTAAGAGAATCTAGTCAATCGTTGGAATGAAGTGGAATTATGTTGAACTATAACTCTCTAGTTTGAATATTTTATACACAATGTATCTTTGGTGACCTCATGATAATTCTTGGATCTGCGAAGCTCTGATCTATGGCCATATGGAATTGGATCTGCAGCTCTTTTTTGTTCGATCTACATCCTATGTTAATCTGTATTAATTCAGTGGCAATCATACAATTTTTAAGAGTCCAAACTCATCTTGGCTTGTGACAGTGACATGGTTGGGTGACTAATGTGATCAAAATCATAAGGAGGCTGGTTATTACATATGTCTTTTTAAAGGCACAAATCTTGCAAATAAATCACTGAGGCTAGTATTTGTCAAGGCTCAGTCCTTAAAGCTCACTTCTGGAGTTTCCAGAGTCGTTTGAAATTTGTGGAAGGTTCTATATATATACTCTGTCATAGTCTCATTGAAGTGGACCATTCAAGATTCATTCCAATTTCTGACCGTTTCAAGGACTGACAAAATTCTTGTGTTGAATGAATTTGATTACAGTGCATTGTAATCTCTCACAAATAAAGGAGTACCTTCAATGCTAATAAATTTGAATATCATGTGCATTGACAGAATTTCCTTGATAGCAAAGTATGAAAATATCACTATGTATCATGAAAGTTTATCTCCTTGACACTGATGACTACAGTGTAAATATGATCCTGACTTAGAGGAACACAGTATGACCCTTTTGGTTAGTATGTGTATGGTGATCTCTATGTATTGGCAATATCTCTAAGCATTGTCTTGGGACTGTAGGAGTACCAAGCTCAAAATGACAATAAATCTAGTTTTTGGTCCACATGGCACAAGCTTGTGAGTGACAATGATATGCTTGCAAGGATATTATTTGGATACACTGCTCATTTTATCTAGAATTACAGTGAGATGGTTGTCCAATAGTTGGTCATATTACAGTAGGAACGTCATCAATATAGGAAATCTAGTTTTTGACTGAAAATGAGAGCAGGGCATAAGGAAAATCATTGCCACAAGGTAAAACTATGATTGACAACTTCTTATCTGAATGTATATTATTTGGAGTTAAATACAAACTATTATTATTTGTGGTAATGCTATGGGTTTTGGAGAATAGACATTCAAGAAATTTTGTCACTGTAACACGTCTACAATGTAGCCGTAGATCCTTTTTCACCTTGGTTTCTATTTTCTGCAATGGCTTGTAGTGGTAGCATGATGTGTTCATTAGATATTTGCTTCCAATTTTCTAGAGAACCTGGTATTTTCAAGAGGATCATAACCTGTTAGGAAAGAACTCATTTTTTCATAAGAGGCATTCCTAGAAAAAATTGGTCAAGAAGCCAATCTGCAAGACAAAATTATAATATATATTGTGACTTCTCCAAAGCTTGAAAATTATTCACTGGTTGATACTTCACTAGTCATTCAATAATGTAGCAGTCTTCAGAAACCAAAACACAGTGGTGGCTTGCAGGTCATGTTTGCATTATGCTAGTACAGGCTTAGTCTATTCAAAGGCCTACCATATGCAACAAAACAGATTTGCAGAGAAGCTTGCCATGTGCACTATTGGAATTGTAGGACAAATGAAATAGTTAGTTTATATATCTTCAGCGATTTTCAATTAGGAAAGAAGCCCTTAAAATATTGACCTTTTGGGAAACTATGCAATGATGAGTGCTTTCTATGTCCAAGATTATAATGATGCATTTTAGATGAATCTCTTAGCTTTCACTGTCTTCAGATTTTTGAATATTGATCTTATTAGAAATTGTAAGTTAAAGGTAATTTTTTTTGCAAAAAATAGCACCCCTATGACATCATAGGTATGGGCACCTCAACTTGACCTATCTCTCTTAGTTGCCATGAGAGAAACTAGTAGATGGACTTCCAAACATTCTGTAGAAGATCCACAAAGTTTGCAGAGCTTGTCAGGCAAGGAAGCTACATTGAATACCATTTTATGAAGGACAAGATTGGAGAGCCTAGAGGGTCCTTCAGTTGGTACTTTTAAACATATGCAGACCAATGAACATGACATCAACCACTAGTGCTAGGTACTTCCTTCTGTTTTTTTATTATTTCAGTAGAAAAATGTCGGTATATTTTCTATAATTAAAATATGATGTGTTTAATGAATTTCAAAATTTCAAAGCATTAATAGAGAAACAGTTAGGTTGTCATATTTCCTCTCTTAGATATGATACTGGTGGGGAATTATACTTAAAATATTTCAATAAATTTTGTGCTAAACATGGGATCCAAAGACAATATATTACACCTTACACTCCACAGCAAAATGTATTGGTTGAGAGGCAAAATTGTACTATCACAAATATGGCTTGGTGTAAGTTGCAGAGGAAGTCTATTCCAAATAGGTTTTGAGTTGAGGTAATGTTCACAATAGTATACTAGATGGTGAAATGAAATATGACACTTTGGTCTCAAGTTGGAGGACCAATTCCTGTAGTTGCAATGCCAACATATGCAGCTGTGAAGAAAAAATATCCATTTTTTTTATTGTTCCCCAGACATTCTTCAGTGTAGGGAAAGGGCAAGACATTCCTTCATTCCATGTAGATATATATAGACCACCTACTGGATTGTTGCCATCTACAACTGCAACACTTTCAGATCCAATGCAGTCACTTGGTTTTCCGTACACCGGGCACCTCTCTAGATGCAGCTCTGCCTATTTTCCTGTTGTGTTTGCATATTTCTTGGACTCTTCAAGTTCTCACCCATTCACTCCAAGTACTTCTCAAATTTTGACCTCTGGTGCAATTCTTCCGCCCCATATCTGACATCCTTAATGGGATTGAAAAAAATTCCAACTCCCAATAATGATAGAAACTGGTCCAAGCTAAACTTAGATTTGAATTCTAGCCCAAAGACTTTTGAGGCAGAGGGTAAAGAAGAAAGAGCAAGATCAAAACATGCAGTAGTTTTGGAAGGTCCTTTGATAACAGATGGGCAAACAAGAGTCATCCAACAATGATCAGCATCAACAGAATCTTTTAAATAAGGTGGGATTTAAATAGATTTGAAAACAAAAAAGAGATATAAAGATAGTCAGGTTCTGCAAGTGTTGGCAGCTTCATTTTCATGGGTCTGTCTCACCCAAAGGGTGTTGCTTATTTGGCACATTAAGTTGTACTTGAATCCCAATGTGATGTTGATAGATTTGTTTAATCCCAAATGGCTTAAGTTGTAGATAAAGGTGTACTAGATTGAATCTAAGATCGATACAAGGCCAAAATTGCTCATGCATATTGAAATTCCCATATCACTAATTTGCCTCTTTTCGGGCGATCCTGCTTCACTTTTTACATGTATGCTTATTGTAGAAGTATGAACGGCACAAGCCAGGTGTTTGTGTTGGGAAAAAATACTGAAAGGGGGGGGGTGAATCAGTATTTACTGCATATTCAAAACTTTTTACTTTTTCATTCCTTAAAAACCCATACGCTACTTTCCTGAAACAGAAACGCGTATATACACGGATACCCTTTACTAAATTAGCGTATGCACAGAGATCTTAATATGCACTTAGTTCTTTACTTAGATCCTTGCATTTATTCATTCATCATATGTTTATTTAGCAGCAGACATGTGCAGTAATAACAGTATAAACCATCAAATAGAATAAACCATCACACATAAGCATCACACATGAACACCAGGATTTTAGGTGGAAACCCAAGTCGGGAGAACCTGCTAGTTATTTCATTTATTCAATATTTTTATTATAGAAAAACATCTTACAACTTGTGTGTGGTGCGGACTCTGACACGCGAGGCACCTGGCGGCTGGATTTGCCAACCTCTCACAGGAAGGGCTCCAACCACCCCGACTCGTTTCGACCTCTCACGGAAGGGAGCTACGACCCCTAATGCGTTTACCGGAGACACACCTGGAGAGGAGCTACAACCCCCCAGAAAGTGAGAGCTGCAGCCTCGGCACCTCCGGACCCGTTTCGTGGTACCTACTGCTGGATCTGACTTCCTTTAGGACACAACTTGCGAGGCCACGTTTCATCATATTTTCGGTGGAACCACTCCATGTAGCTCAAACACTATGCTAACGGATACTTGTCAATTGGACCATCGGACGGATAGCGAGAAACATAGTAGAACAGATCAGACATTTCATACCACATGCTTCAGCAAACCCTAGTTTGCATATGCGCTTTCCTTTTTCTGATGTCGTGTATATACGCGCCTTCATGCATAACAACTCACGTATACATCTGCACATACTTCAGAAAACTTCTACCTGACCATACGCGCTTTTCCTTTAGCAAACACGCGTATGTCTGGCAGCTTCACATGGGTTCGAACTAGCGCGTATACATCTTGAGTCATTATGAGCAGCATGCTTGCGGTCAGGATTTACCCCCAGTTAAGATTTAACCCTTTTACTTAGGGCAGTGTTCGCCTCATCTCTCTCCTAATCATTCCATAAGCAGAACTAGCAAGTAAATACATTCCGAGATCTGAATTCCTTTCTTCATCATTTCTTCATTGGTGCATCATGAATTAGGATACATCATTCAATGTAACCACTTTTCCATTCGGATATGCTTGGAGAAAGTATTCATTCAAGCTTCAGTTTGCTCTTGCACCCACTCTCATGATTTGCACAATAATTTCTTCTCTTTATATAGGTTTACCCTTTTTCAATTCTATGAGCCAAAACCACATTACTTCCGATGGTATTCCTGGTGGGGGTCATTTAACGATCTTTGCTCAATACAATGGGTCAATACGATGGTGGTTACCCCTGGTTTTGCACTTTATGAGCGCTTTTTCCCATACGCGACTTGGCACGTTATTTCCCGCGTGCATACGTGACTTCTCCTAGACAAATCCATGTATGCCTTGAGACATACTCTTTTCATCATAGATCTAGCACATACTGAATTCCTTTCTTCATTACCTTCTGTACTCACTGTAGATACATCATATTTACATCATTTAACAGGTTCATCAAGACATATTCTATCAAGCACAACTTCATCAAGTAGGCTGCCATCATCTTCATCAAGTGGGTTGCCATTCAAGGACAACACTCTATCAAGTGGGTTGTCATCAAGGACAACACTCAGCATCATATTGCCAACAAACATCATATCACATCAGATTTACATCATTTACCAAGTCCATCAAGTCAATAATAACTTCATCAGGTGGATTGCCATCAAGGACAACACATGTCAACAGTCACATGTCTTCATCTTCATTCAGTGGGTTGCCATCAAGGACAACACTCTGCATCATATTTCCAACAATCTCCCCCTTTGGACTTGATGGCAACCACGATGGTGTTTGATCACCACAACAGATAGGTACATTAAGAATACAATGATACCATGTCACTCTCCCCATTCTTTGACACTATTCTTTTCCTTTATTCAAACACCATGTCACTCTCCCCCTTTGACATCAAGGGCAAAGGGCAGATCAAAACCAACGCAAGATTTTTCTCTTCATGTAGAAGGAAGCGTTCTACAGATCTGATGTACATTGAAGTGACCAAGCTCCCCCTGAGCTCATGCTAAATCTTCAAACATAATTTTCTCCCAACACACTCTCCCCCTTTTCTCCTCATGTAGAAGAAGAGCGTTGTAGATCTGATGTGTACTGAAAGTACCATGCTCCTCCTGAGTTCATGCTGAAGATTCATCCATATGTTTCAATGAAGTACATGACTCTATGACCTTCCTATCACCAAAAGACTCATACTTACATCAAAGATCCAACCAAGTGGATTTACATATAAGACTCAAGTACCCAAGCAAGTGGGTTTACATATTTCAACTCAGCTACCCAACCAAGTGGGTTTACAAAATTTGACTCAGCTACCCAACCAAGTGGGTTTATAAATTTGACAAGTCCTTACATGACTGAATATTACAATTTTACATCATGGGTCTCAACATGACCTTTTCATCAAATTACAAATATGACTTTTCATGACCACTACCAAAAATACCTCAAGAAAGAGCTCACATTTCATAATCATCATAATGCCAACAATGCATTATACTCAGCAAAGCTAATGCTCCCCCTGAAAATGTGCATCCAAGCATCCTTTTCCATATGACTAAGGCTCCCCCTTCGTTTGTGCATCCTGAACACTTTCAAACAATCATCAAGGCATCTTTATCAAAACATCAGAGAATGGGACAGAAATATAAGAGCTGAAACATCATCAGAGATTCCTCACAACATCAGAGATACCAAACATTATCAGAGATACTGCAGCTGTACTGAAGAATGCTGACCCAAAAATTTGTCAATAACCAACCATACACGGTTTTGTGTGCATGAACTCGCGTATATACGCGACTGTGTTTCAGTAAATCCGCGTATCCAATTCCATATTCTATATTTTAACCAGATCTGATCCTCTATGAGGCAAAGACAGTGCTCAGCTTCTTTCTGAGATATTTGAATGATTCCCTAGAATACAGATAGATAGAGCAATGTGGTTGAAACAATCTGCTCCTGCAATTTGCTGCAACATGCCCATAATCATGACAATTAAAGCATTCAACATTATTGAATGATTTCCTTTGAGAATTCATGATTGTAGGTTGACCTTTAGTTTCTTCCAACACTTCAGGTTTTGTTTTTACATCCTTTGAATCTTTAGCACTTCGTTGTGAACTAGATTCTTCTTTGACCGTTTCATGAAAACCCAGACCAAGTTTGATAGAAGGAGACCTTTGACTACTAAGAATATTGTCCAAAATCTTAGTACTATCTTGAAACCTCAAAATTTTATCCTTTTCTTCTAATTTACCTTTGAGAATGTTTACCTCAACCTCCAAGCCTTGGCATTGCTTCTTCATGCTTTCTTCTTTCCTTCTTCCATCTTCTATTTGAACATTCAATTTTGAAATTTCTTCTTTCAACCCATTTTCTTCTTCTTCAAATGCTTGTAGAAGTTCTTCACTCTCCTTATATGATTCCCTTTTGAGAGAGATGATTTTTGCTTCAAGTTCTTCATTTGTCTTAGTTGATTTTTCCAGATCTGCTTTCAGAGAGATGTTTTCTACTTCAAGTCCTTCATTCTTCTTGTCTGATTTTTCTAGATCTACTTTCAGAGAGATGTTTTTAGCTTCAAGTCCTTCATTCTTCTTGTTTGATTTTTCCAGATCTACTTTCAGAGAGATGTTTTCAGCTTCAAGTCTTTCATTCTTCTTATTTGATTTTTCCTGATCTTCTTTGAGGGAGACGATTTCTGCTTCAAGTCCTTTACTTTGATTGGATACATTATCGTGCATCCTTTTCAGTCTAGAGATCAACTCTTTGTAGGTAGATTCCCTCTCATTGAATATTCTTTGTTGATGTTTGATAGCTTCTTCTAGGTGCATAGCATTACTTTCACTATCTACACCATTGCTTGCACAAATAAGATTATCACAAGGACCCCAATCACTATCTGATTCATCTTCTTCAATTTCTGCGATACATGATTTCTGAGGTATCTCCTTTCCTTTAGTAACCTTCTTCTTTTGCTTCTTTGCCATGAGCACTTGTAGAGCTTGGTCAGAATCTTCTTCATCTTCACTGGACACTTCATCATCATCTTCATTTGCATAATAACTCTTCCTCTTTTCAAATTGTTTCCCTTTACCATGTTTTTCTCTATAAGGACATTTAGCAACATAGTGACCAACTCTTCCACAATCAAAACATTTGAAGGGAAGTTTACCTTTGAATCTTCCAGTACCTAGTTGGAGTTTTCTCACAAAATTCGCTTCTTCTTCTTCGGATATATAGTTGGATTCTTTGACAACTTCCTTTTCTTTTCCTTTTGCAGACGCCTTAAAAGCAGCTTCTTTGATTTGAGAAGGACCTCCTTGTCTCATTTCAAAAGCAGTTAGAATACCATGTAATTGAACAATAGTAAGAGTTTGCAGATCTTTCCTTTCTTCAATAGCTGAAACTTTAGAGTCAAATTTTGAAGTCAAGGATCTTAAGAATTTTTCCACCAGAGTAGTATCAGTTATGGTTTCACCCAAGTTTCTCATTCGATTTACAATATCGTCCAGACGTAAGAAGAAATGAGCAATACTCTCATCACTATGCATCTTCAAATTTTCATATTCAATTCTAAGAGTTTGGAGTTTTGCACTTTTTACCTTTGTATCTCCTTCATAACTCAAAATGATTTTGTCCCATATTTCTTTTGCTGAATTTAGCTGCATCACTTTAGCAAATTCTGGTTCAGACATGCTTCCTAATAAGACATTTACTGCTTTGGCATTGATTTCATACTTCTTCCTTTCTGCTGTATCAGTAGGAATACTTGCCGGATACTGATAACCTTCTTCCACGATTGCCCATACATCTGCACCAAGACTTTGCAGATATGCTTTTGTTCATACCTTCCAGAATATCAGATTGCTTCCATTGAATAGAGATGGCTTTATAGACATTACTCCTTCATGACTTCCCATTGCGACGAATCTCCTTCAAGCGATCAAGCTTCTGCAGAAGGACCTGATCTGATCCCAATTGTTGGGAAAAAATACTGAGAGGGGGGGGTGAATCAGTATTTACTGCATATTCAAAAAATTTTACTTTTTCATTCCTTAAAAACCCATACGCTACTTTCCTGAAACAGAAACGCGTATATACACGGATACCCTTTACTAAACTAGCGTATGCACAGAGATCTTAATATGCACTTAGTTATTTACTTAGATCCTTGCATTTATTCATTCATCATATGTTTATTTAGCAGCAGACATGTGCAGTAATAACAGTATAAACCATCAAACAGAATAAACCATCACACATAAGCATCACACATGAACACCAGGATTTTAGGTGGAAACCCAAGTCGGGAGAAAACCACCGCTGCTGTTGCTCAGCCTTCAATATTTTATTATAGAGAAAACATCTTACAACTTGTGCGGTGCGGAACTCCTACCCGACACGCGAGCCGCCCCACGGTGCTCGTTTGCAAGCCTCTCCTGGAGAGAGCTCCAACACCACCACTCGTTTACCAGCCTCTCCTGGAAGGGAGCTACGACCCCCTGATCTCGTTTACCAGCCACACCTGGAAGGGAGCTACAACCCCCTGACTGAAGGCTACAACCCTCAGCACCTCTACGGACCACGTTTCATCAATTTTCACACTGGATCCACAACTTCCTTTAGGACACAACTTGCAGGCCACGTTTCAACATATTTTCAGACTGGACCCACTCCATACTTTTAAGCTCAAACATACATCACCAACAGATACTTGTCAATTCAGATAACCCAGACAGATAGTAGAAACATAGCAGAACAGATCAGACATTTCATACTCCATGCTTCAGCAAACCCTAGTTTGCATACGCGCTTTCCTTTTTCTGATGTCGCGTATATACGCGTCTTCATGCATAACAACTCGCGTATACATCTGCACATACTTCAAAAAACTTCTACCTGACCATACACACTTTTCCTTTAGAAAACACGCGTATATACGCACTTCCGCAATTCCGAACTAGCGTATACATCTTGAGTCATTATAGAGCAGCATACTTCTTCAGATCATATTTTCAGTTCAGATTTAACCCTTTTACTTCAAACTGATGTTCGCCTCATCTCAGATCTAATCATTCCATAAACAGATCTAGCAAATACAAATACATTCCAGATCTAGATTCCTTTCTTCATCATTTCTTCATTGGTGCATCATGCATTCAGATCTATCATTCAACTGTAACCCTTTCCATTCAGATATACTTCAGAGAGAAGTATTCATTCAAGCTCAGACATCTTGCACCCACTCTCATGATTTGCACAATGAGTTTCTTCTCTTTATATGGGTAGGTTTACCCTTTTCGATACCACCCAAACAGCCAAACCACATTACATCCGATGGTATTCCTGGACGGGGTCATTTAGACAAATCATTACCCAATACAATGGGTCAATACCATGGTGGTTACCCCTGGTTTTGCACTTTTTGAGCACTTTTGCCCATACGCGACTTGGAACGTTCTTTCCCGCGTGCATACGCGATTTACCTTAGACAAATCCGCGTATGCCTTGAGACATACTCTTTTCATCATAGATCTAGCACATATTGAAATCCTTTCTTCATAGCTGCTCCCTTTAATAGATAATTCGGTTACATCCAATGTTTAACAAGTTCATCAAGACATATTCTATCAAGCACAACTTCATCAAGTAGGTTGCCATCATCTTCATCAAGTGGGTTTCCATTTAAGGACAACACTCTATCAATTGGGTTGTCATCAAGGACAACACTCAGCATCATATTGCCAACAACATCATATCACATCAGATTTACATCATTACCAAATCCATCAAGTCAAGAATAACTTCATCAGGTGGATTTCCATCAAGGACAACACATGCCAACAATCTCATGCCTTCACCTTCATTAAGTGGGTTGCCATCAAGGACAACACTCTGCATCATATTGCCAACAATCTCCCCCTTTGGACTTGATGGCAACCACGATGGTGTTTGATCACCACAACAGATAGGTACATTAAGAATACAATGATACCATGTCACTCTCCCCATTCTTTAACACTATTCTTTTCCTTTATTCAAACACCATGTCACTCTCCCCCTTTGACATCAAGGGCAAAGGGCGGATCAAAACCAACGCAAGGTTTTTCTCCTCATGTAGAAGGAAGCGTTCTGCAGATCTGATGTACACTAAAGTGACCAAGCTCCCCCTGAGCTCATGCTGAATCTTCAAACATAATTTTCTCCCAACACACTCTCCCCCTTTTCTCCTCATGTAGAAGAAGAGCGTTGTAGATTTGATGTGTACTGAAAGTACCATGCTCCTCCTGAGTTAATGCTGAAGGTTCATCCATATGTTTCAATGAAGTACATGACTCTATGACCTTCCTATCACCAAAAGACTCATGCTTACATCAAAGATCCAACCAAGGGGATTTACATATAAGACTCAAGTACCCAACCAAGTGGGTTTACATATTTCAACTCAGCTACCCAACCAAGTGGGTTTACAAAACTTGACTCAGCTACCCAACCAAGTGGGTTTATAAATTTGACAAGTCCTTACATGACTGAATATTACAATTTTACATCATGGGTCTCAACATGACCTTTTCATCAAATTACAAATATGAATTTTCATGACCACTACCAAAAAGACCTCAAGAAAGAGCTCACATTTCATAATCATCATAATGCCAACAATGCATTATACTCAGCAAAGCTAATGCTCCCCCTGAAAATGTGCATCCAAGCATCCTTTCCATATGACTAAGGCTCCCCCTTAGTTTGTGCATCCTGAACACTTTCAAGCAATCATCAAGGCATCTTTATCAAAACATCAGAGAATGGGACAGAAATATAAGAGCTGAAACATCATCAGAGATTCCTCACAACATCAGAGATACCGAACATTATCAGAGATATTGTAGCTGTGCTGAAGAATGCTGACCCAAAAATTTGTCAATAACCAACTATACGCGGTTTTGTGTGCATGAACTCGCGTATATACGCTACTGTGTTTCAGTAAATCCGCGTATCCAATTCCATCTTATATATTTTAACCAGATCTGCTCCTCTGTGAGGCAAAGACAGTGCTCATCTTCTTTCTGAGATATTTGAATGCTTCCCTGGAATACAGATAGATAGAACAATGTGGTTGTGTCCTCAAGCGTCATTCAATGGTTGTAGCATAAGCACATTAGTAACCAAGCCTTCAGATTCTTTGCAGCATCAATACATTCTTTCCAAGAGAAATTACCATACCAGAACAACACCTTCAAATATGAGTCCAGAAATTATCCATGTGGTCCAATATCATCAAGATCTTCAAGATTTAACATGATGAAGCATATGTAGGGAAAAGGTCTCAACCATAGTAACAAATTCTGCATGATATATTCTTATCTCTGAGTCATAAGACTTCCAATTTCATCCAACTGATAAACTTCAGCAAACAGTAACCAGGGCTCATAATAAACTATGTATCAAGCCATCATGAGTATCAAAATAATCAAAGAATAAGCAGTCATAGTGCCAACAATGCAATCATTAGTATTCAACCTGCTGCTTCCCCTGAACCAGTGCTCCTCAGAGACTTCAAACAGCATCAGAGGTTCCAAACAGCAACACAGACATGCTGACCCAGACAATTTCTCAGCAACCACACATACACGATTTTTTGTGTATTAAATCGCGTATATACGCAACTGTATTCAAGGAAATCCGCGTATACAAATTAATCTTCAGAGTTTTAATCAAATCTGATTCTTGGCATAGCAGAGACTACTCCAAACTTCTATCTGAGAAATTGTTTCTTGCTGAACCAATCGTTTGCTGAACCCAGATTCCTAATCGTGACTCGATAAAGAATGCACCACTACTAGTTCCTTTTCAATCATCAACCTGTGACTGGGTCTATGTTTCCATCATCATCATAGTGTCTTTCTGTTGAAGTCAGCTATCAACTCAATCTCTTGTCTTCATCAAGCTGAACTTTCCATTTCTTCTTTGTAGAAACATATGTGGGAATCATCATGAAATATAGCATGAGCAAACAACATAGACTTGTATCATCAAATATCTGAGAGAAGAAAGATAAGACAATGTATCCATGACTTCAAGTGTCATCCAACAGGTGTAGCATGAGAACATCAGTAATCAAGCCTTCAGACCTTTTCGCAGTATCAACATATTCTTCCCAAGAGGAATTATCACATTAGAACAACTTTTTCAATAGTCAATATGTGTCAAGCAGTCAATCAAGTGATATGATATCACCAATATCTTCAAGATTTAACATGCGTTCTACATGCTCTATCCTCATCTCTGAATCAAAAGACTTCCATATTATCCATGTGGTCCAATATCATCAAGATCTTCAAGATTTAAAATGATGAAGCATATGTAGGGAAAAGGTCTCAACCATAGTAACAAATTCTGCATGATATATTCTTATCTCTGAGTCATAAGACTTCCAATTTCGTCCAACTGATAAACTTCAGCAAACAGTAACCAGGGCTCATAATAAACTATGTATCAAGCCATCATGAGTATCACAATAATCAAAGAATAAGTAGTCATAGTACCAACAATGCAATCATTAGTATTCAACCTGCTGCTTCCCCTGAACCAGTGCTCCTCAGAGACTTCAAACAACATCACCAACAGATACTTGTCAATTCAGATAACCCAAACAGATAGCAGAAACATAGCAGAACAAATCAGATCATTCCTTTTACAGCACAGTGGCTATGGTTACATGTGCGCCTCCTTTCTGATGCCTTGGCTGCTCTTCTTTTATTCAGCTCAATGTGACTGCCGCCGCCTGACACGTGCTCTGTGCTTTTCTTCTCGTGTGCTGCAGGCATGTCCCCGATCTTTCCATGGGTCAGACAACGTGTACTCTTACAGTCTAGCTATGAAGCAGCATACATGTTGAGATCAGATTTTGCGTTGGGGTTAATAACCTTTGCTCGTGGAATGTTGCTATTGAATCATGTTCTTAATTAAGAAAAATATAAATACATTGAATCTGATTCCTTTCTTTCATCATTTCTTCATTGGTGCATCAGCACGTCGAGATCTATCATTCAGCAGTCAAGTACGGGTAAGATATACTTCAGAGAGAAGTATTCATTCAAGCTCAGACATCTTGCACCCACACTCATGATTTGCACAATGAATTTCTTCTCTTTATATAGGTGTACCCTTTTTCAATACCATGAGCCAAAACCACATTACTTCCGATGGTATTCCTGGACGGGGTCATTTAGACGAATCATTACTCAATACAATGGGTCAATACGATGGTGGTTACCCCTGGTTTTGCACTTTATGAGCGCTTTTTCCCATACGCGACTTGGAACGTTATTTCCCGCGTGCATACGCGACTTCTCCTAGACAAATCCGCGTATGCCTTGAGACATTCTCTTTTCATCATAGATCTAGCACATACTGAAATCCTTTCTTCATTGCCTTCTGTACTCACTGTAGATACATCATATTTACATCATTTAACAAGTTCATCAAGACATATTCTATCAAGCACAACTTCATCAAGTAGGTTGCCATCATCTTCATCAAGTGGGTTTCCATTTAAGGACAACACTCTATCAATTGGGTTGTCATCAAGGACAACACTCAGCATCATATTGCCAACAACATCATATCACATCAGATTTACATCATTACCAAATCCATCAAGTCAAGAATAACTTCATCAGGTGGATTGCCATCAAGGACAACACATGCCAACAATCTCATGTCTTCACCTTCATTAAGTGGGTTGCCATCAAGGACAACACTCTGCATCATATTGCCAACAGTTTGATAAAATTCCCAAGAAAATTTTTATCGCATGGAATGTTATTATTAGAGGTTGTGTTAGGGATGGAAACTTCCAGGAAGCCCTCAAGCTATATTACCAAACACAAAAGGGAGGACTTAGTGGAGACACACCTTTCCAATTGTCCTCAAGGCACGCACTGAGATTGTGGCCCTAGAGCAAGGCAGGGAAATCCATAGTTACATGGCAAACCCATAGTTACATGGAACACCATGACTGCAGGATATTTCGAAATTAGAAATTGTGAAGAGGCAGGAAAGGTACTTGACGAAATGTAGCTTGGAATGTCAAAACCCAATGTGATAAATTGGAGCGTGATGATATCCAAGTATGAATTCAATGGTCACAACAGTGGTAGTGAGATCTTTTCTAAAATGCAGCTGGCTAGAGTGAAATCGAATTCAGTCACTATCTGCCAGTGCTCTTGCTTCTTGTGCAAAATTAGCAGTGCTGCAACAACAAAAAATGGATGATACATATGAAGTGTTTGTTAATATGCCAAAGAGGGATGTGATTTCATGGAATGTAGTAATTTCTTGTTTTTCATTGAATGGATATTGTGATGAGGTGTTGGGGCTCTTTTATCAACTTCAAAATGACAGGAATGAACCCAGATGTAATTAAATGGAGTGAAGATATTGTGAGGTATACTCAATTTGGCCATAGTGTCGAATCTATGGAAATATGCAGTTGAATGCATGTTGTAGATGTGAAGCCTAACTCTATTACCATAGCAATTATTTTTCCTTCATGTGCTGATTAGTAGCTTTGTAGTGTGGGTATCTAATGCATGGGCATGAGGAAGATGCCCTGACACTCTTTTATGAAATACAAGAAGCAGGCATTAAAGTAGGCCATATCACCTTCATTGCTATTTTATCTGCCTGTGGCCATGTAGGACTAGTAGATGAAGGCTAGCATCATTTCAAACGAATTAGTAGAAAGTTTGAAGTGAAGCCTAGAGTGGAGCATCATGCATGCATGGTTGAACTCCTTGGCCACTCAAGACGCTTTAATGGAGCATATGTGACATTTTCAAACATCTATGCTACTTCTATGGGATGATGTAGTCAATGTGAGAAAGCTAATGTTATATAAGGGAATTGAAAAAAAGGGAACTAACATCTCATTTTCACGGACAATTACAACTATTGCTAACTTAGGATGTTTTGAAATATATCATAGAAACTCTTTGACAGTGTTCTCGCGTTTCAATGATAATACACCCTCTTCATTTGAATTTTGCCTCTCCAAAACCATGGAGAGGAGAGAGATGGAGGAGTTACGACCATGCATACTTCCTTAAAAACCCTCAAGGGGCTGGAAATAGATAATCATGACAAGCTCCAAGCTGATCCAGGTGGATATTGGCAGCCACACGCCTATTCCACTTGGGCCCCCACCATTGTCTCTTTCAGTTTTTCAATTTTAGCATAACTTACTATTTTTAGCATTTTTTCGGGTCCTGAACTTCCGGACCCGTTTTGAGGCCCTAAATGATGTTTTTTGGGCATCGTGCCTCCAGCAAATATCATTCCATTTTAGAATGATATTCATGGAGAAAGTTGTATTCCTCGGATAGAGATTTCTAATGACATATCATGTGCGTCAAACGGAGATAGTATGCCAAAGTTACATCCCTGGGAAGTTGAAACACCAATTTACCCAAACGGGGCCCATAGTTTTGGCGCTTCATCTCCTAGGGTTAGGTATTTGGATGTTTAGGGTTCTCCATTATTTCTCAATAATAAATAGGCCCTCGAGCCTCATTGTAACTCAGTTCAGAGGCTTGTAGCTGCCACATCTCTTCTCAGAGATAGCTACCAGCGCCCTAGCTAGTTTTATTTCCATTCTGTCTGTAAGCAAATTTCAGTTCTTTGATATTAATGAAATGAAATGTTATTTCTGCTGTATCTCTATATTTATGGTTATATTTTTATTCTGTTGCATTCCTGCATAAATCTGGATCAGTGGTATCAGAGCGGTCTGCTTTTTCTCGATCCTTCTTTGCATGTCCCCAACGAGGTTGGGGTATAAGGAGCTAGGGCTTGATCTAGTGGAACCTTTACAAGATCAGCCTCGCAAACCTCGACGGATGCCCATGTGGGACGAAAAGAAAGATGAGGGAGCAAGAGATCCTATCAAAATATTTCTCAAGGACGCCCTCGAAAAACAAAGGAACGTGATGATGGATAACTTTGCTCAGATCCTTCAACGACTGCCCACCGTCGGCGCATATGCATCCAGCAGCCACTCTGGAGGTGCGAATCCTTTGAAGGTACAAGTAAATTTTGACATTGCCATATTTGAGGGTCAAATAGACACAGATGTCTTAGATAGATGGTTGAATCTATTAGAAGGATATTTCTCTGTTCATGACTTTTCGGACCGGGAGAAGATTATTTTTGCACCCCTCAAAGCTACCCCCCATGTTAAGGCCTGGTGGGAAACCTACTGTGAGAACAAGGACCAGACAAAACCCTCTCTGTTCTCGGCTGTACCAACTTGGAATTCTTTCCGAGACACCATCAAGGAACAGTACTATCCTATGAGGAGCTATGAGGACAAGTACATTCAATGGACCACGCTGCGACAACAAAGGGATCAAGATGTGCATGAGCTGACGAATCTGTTCCATACCCTGCGCAAAAAGTTGGGTATCAAAGATTCAGAGAAACATTTGGTGCTAAAGTATCGCAGCTGTCTACACAGATAAATTCAGGAGGAAATGGAGTTCCTCGACATCTCCTCACTTGAAATTAAGCATCACAGGTATGCGCAAGATAAAAGAGGAAATTCAAACGAGCAGAACTTAACCTAATTAACTAAAAGGAATGAGGTGCTTCTAAGCAAAAAAGGACAAATCCAAAGCATGAGCTAAAGACAACCCATCAAAGCCACAAGACAAGAACAACACCGTAAAGCCAAAGAAGGACACGGGAAAGTGGTGTGAGTTCCATAAGAGCTCCCCTCACAACACAAGTGAGTGTCGGGCCAAGCAGTCGCTAGTGAGATACCGAGGGCTTACGATTCGGTGCGTGGCGGCTGCGATCAAGAGCACGAAAGAGGGAATAAAGAAAAATAAGATTGTTGATGGAAACTGACCTTGCTTTATTGCCACTACGAAGATCTAGAAGGAGGAACCGGAAGATCCGGAGGAGGAGGAACGTCTCTTCCACTCCCAGATGTGGGTAAAGGGCTCCCCGGTATAGTTCATTGTTGACAATGGGAGCCAAAAGAACCTCAATTCGGCAGACGCCGTGAAGCGGTTGGGCTTGCCCACCACAGCTCACCCACATCCATACACCATCAGGTGGCTTCACCAAGGATGAGATCTCCGTGTCAGCCAGCAGTGCCGCCTTCCCTATAGCATCAAGCCCTTCACGGATGAGGTATTATGTGACGTTGCTCCTATTGATGTTTCTGATGTATTATTAGGACAACCATACTTGTGGAAGCACCATGTTGTGTATGAGTCTCGACCTCGTGCTGTTATTGTTACTTTGGGAAATAAGTTGTACAGGATACCAGAGGTACCACCTCCTGCAGCTATCTCTTTGGTTACTGTAAAAAAATGCAGTAAGCTCATTTCCCAAACCAAGAAATTCATTTTCCTGATGATCTGCCCCCAGGGAAAGAAGAAAATTGTGGCCACGACCTCCAGACAAGGCTTCTCTACATGACAACAACAAATGGATAAGGTTGTGGAGGAGTACGGGGACATCTTCACCTCACCCATAGGGGTTCCTCTGCACTGTCAGGTCAAGCACCTGATTGATCTGACCCCGGGTGCGCTGCTACCGAATGGACTGATCTATCGGCGCTCTGTTCTGGAGAATGATGAAATCAAGAGGCAGATTCAGGAGCTGTTGCAGAAAGGTCACATCATACCAAGTTCATCGCCTTGTGGGAACCCGATCGTGTTGGTACAGAAAAAGGATGGGATGTGGAGATTCTGTATTGACTATCGGGCGCTGAACAAGATCACTGTTTGGAATAGGTACCCAATCCCATGGATTGATGACCTTTTGGACCAACTAAAAGGTGCAAAATATTTTAGCAAGATCGACATGAAGTCTGGGTATCACCAGGTACCAATTGAACCCTTTGATGTGTGGAAGACTGCCTTCAAAGCCAAGGAAGGCCTTTTTGAATGGTTGGTCATGCCTTTCGGGTTGACAAATTCTCCCACAACCTTCATGAGGATGATGGATGACATCTTGCAGCCATTCACCAACTCATTTGTAGTGGTGTACTTGGATTACATTCTGATCTTCAGCAAGACTTGGGAAGAGCACCTTCACCACATCCGACAAGTCCTCCAAACACTGCGGCAACACAAGTTGTGTGCTAATTTGGAGAAGTGCACATTTGGCATGACCCAGGATCAATATCTGGGATACATTATTGATGAAAGGGGGGTGCATGTGGATCCAGCCAAGATCCAAGTCATTCGGGATTGGCCAGCCCCAACCACTATAACAGAGCTTCGCAGCTTTCTGTGTCTTGCTAATTTTTACCGTAGATTCGTGTTGGGATTCTCTCATATCACTTGGCCCTTGAGTCAAGTCACCAAGGGAGGAGCGAGAGAAAAATTATTCTGGTTGGAACCTCAACAGAAGGCGTTCATAGAATTGAAAAATTTCCTCTGTTCTGCCCCAGTGCTCACATTACTAGACTTGCAAAAGCCATTTGAGATTGAGACAGATGCCTCTGACTATGCTATTGGGGCAGTTCTTACTCAACAGGGACATCCAGTGGCATATCACAGTGAGACATTGTCTGAGACAGTTCGCAAGTATCCCACCTATGACAAAGAAATGTATTCCATTGTACAAGCCTGTCGACAATGGAAGCATTACATTTTGGGGAAGGAAACAATCATCCACACAGACCACCGGCCCCTGCAGTTCATACAGACACAAGGGAAGTTGCAGAATGATCGCCATCAGAAGTGGTCCACATATCAGCAACAGTTTCATTTGAACATCAAGTACAAGAAGGGTAGCACCAATAATGTTGCAGACTGCCTCAGCCGACCACCGATCGTGGCGCTCACCACCGTGCTCAACTCTTGTGGGCACGAGACTTCTGATTGGCCGCTTCTCTGTGAGAGTGACCCAGAATTCGGCCACACTTACAAGGCACTCTTGGAACGCCGATTCACCAAGATGATTCGACAGATGCACTACGGTCGAGTCGGCCCGGGCATTTAGGAATTAGAGAAAATAGTGGCAGTACTACGAAGTATTTCTGTTGACCACGCCTTTGAAGGATATTGAGCGCGGGTCCTGCACTGCTTGTGCCATTGCCAAAACGACCATCAAGAAGCAAGGCCTATATACTCCACTACCTACCCCTAGTCGACCTTGGGAATCCATCTCCATGGATTACATGTCGGGCCTGCCTTCTACTAAGAATGGAAATGACTGTGTTTTCGTGGTCATTGAAATATTCTCGAAGATGGCCATTATGGCGGCTTGTAAGAAGAATATCACAGCAGAAGCCATTGCTAAAATCTTCTTTGAACGAGTGTGGGTGCACTTTGGGATCCCACAGTCTATCATATCAGATCGAGATAGCAGGTTCCTCAGCACATTTTGGTCCAGCCTCTGGTCAATGTTGGACACAAAGCTCACCAAGTCCACAACTTTCCATCCCCAAACAGATGGCTAGACAAAGGTCGTCAACAGAATGATTGTACACATTTTGCGCATCTACAATTCAAAGCATCCACGCACATGGGACGAGAACCTCCCCTATGTACAACATAGTTATAACCGGGCTCTCCACAGTTCAATTGGCCATAGTCCCTTTTAGGTGGGCTTTGGATTCCAGCCACTATGTCCCATTGACGTAGCCATGCCATTTGCAACTGATCAGGCCGACTCAGCTCATGTCCAGTGTGAAGTTGACAAAGCAAGTAGCTTCATTGAGCGCATTCAACACATCTTCCAACAAGTTCATGATATATTGGACAGAGCCAATGCAAAGTACAAGTAGCACCATGATCAAAACCAGATGCCACACAACTTCCAAGTGGGCAACAAAGTATGGCTACATTTGCAGAAGGAGCGCCTCACTGGACCCCACCGCAAGCTTCGCCCGCTCCGATACGGGCCGTACACCATCACCAAGGCTATAGGGAACAATGCCTTCAAGCTTAGTATTCCACCATTCCTTGGTCTGCACCGAGTCTCCAATGTGGATTGCCTTCGTCCTTACTTCCCACCTCTACTAGACACCTCGGAGATTGCATAACAACTCACACCAACAGAGTTAAACCCAGACTACATGGAACAGGCCACCACAGATTGTATCATGGACATGCAAATAAAGAACACTTGCCAACAGAAGATCCAACTGTATCGGGTTATCAAATTTGGCCAACTCCTGCACCAAGGAAAGTGGTTCACCAGGGACCAAGTTCAGCAGAAAGTTCCTCATCTCATGGAGGAACTTAACGCAATGGGGACCATTGCTTCCTAAGGGGGGAGGAATGATCCAGGTGGATATTGGTGGCCACTCACCTATTCCACTTGGGCCCCCACCATTGTCTCTTTTAGTTTTTCAGTTTCAGCATAACTTACTATTTTTAGCAGTTTTTCGGGTCTTGAACTTCCGGAGCCGTTTTGAGGCCCTAAACGACGTTTTTTGGGCATCATGCCTCCAATGAATATCATTTTGTTTTGGAATGATATTTTTGGAAAAAAATTTAGTCCTCGGATAGAGCTTTCTAATGATGTATCATGTGCATCAAATGGAGATAGTATGCCAAAGTTACGTCCCTGGGAAGTTGAAACACCAATTTACCCAAACGGGGCCCATAGTTTTGGCGCTTCATCTCCTAGGGTTAGGTCTTTGGATGTTTATGGTTCTCCATTTATTTCAATAATAAATAGGCCTTGAGCCTCATTGTATTTCAGTTTGGGGAGGCACGTAACCTTACATCTCTTCTGGAATAACTGCCAGTGCTCCTAATGATTTATTTCAATTAGCCATGAAAATTTTAGGATTATTTGATATTAATGAAATGAAATTGTTATTTCTGTTGCATCTTTTATATTTATGGTTATATGTTTATTCTGTTCTGTGATTAAAATCAAATCTCGGCTTGTTGAACCAAATCTTGGTTGAAGCCTTATCAATGCTGCAAAAGGCAGATGTCAAGTGATCTTGGGCCAACACGGGATTTCCGTTGAGGAGTTTTGGCTTTGATACAAAATTAACAAGTTTTTCTACGATTGTGGTTACCCAGTGTAAAGCAAAAAAAAGGGACATTTTCAGGGAAACAGGCCTGCCTATCAAAGGCCAAAAGTTGGGTCATTGGTTTGAAAACAGGAATTTCTTTGTCAAGAAAATTGGATGGAGTGGACAGCAAGGGAACATGACAAGTTGCTGCCTCAAACTTGCATATTTTTGTGTGCTTGTTTTTCCATATTCAAGGTGGTTTTGTGGTCAAAGAAACCTATATGAGTGGGTGATTTGGTCCTGCAACACATTTTGGGAGGAACTATAATTTTTTTAGGTGGGATTCTTTCTTATTCAATTGAGGACTATGCCATGACAAGACTCATCTGAGAAGGTAATGAATTCCATGGATGTTATAGGGATTCGAATAGAGGCTGGGAAGGTATAGTAGACTATGGAAGTGCAAATATGCTTTTTATTGATACTTCAATAAAAATGGAGACCTCGTGCACCTCTAGAAAGCAGGTCTACGCTGCCTCACATCTATTGTAGCTATTGCAAAACTCTCATATATGCTTGAACATGTGAGGAACACGATCACAAATTAAAATACTATTTTCTTTCCATTTATTCTCTTCCTCTAAGAATTTCATGGCAATTGAAATCATCACTTTCTTCTGTTATTTGAGCATTATATGGAAGGCTTCCTGTAGTTGTTTCACAAGGTGCCATAATTTATTTTCAAGAGACGGCTATTCAACAAACCCTGATTTATGATTCCTATTGGATCCTGTTACAACTAATACTTGAATATAATTCCAAAAATTCTCCTCCTTCGAGATTGTAAATCATTATATCTTTTCCCAGGACAAGAGCAGGTGACTGATTTCATAAGAAAGGTATTTGAGACGCTAGTTGGAGCGTCTAGAAAGCTTCAGGTATTAGAAAGGTTCTTCCACAATTGAAACAAGGTGTATAGGGATGCTTGATATACTAGAAGACTTCTTGAACTTCTTATATTTTGTATATTGTCGAATGGATGGGAGCACTTCAACATTAGAAAAGCAACATTGAATAAAGAACTTCAGTATCCGAGATAATGAAATTTTTACTTTTCTTATTTCAACTGAGGCAGTGGGGTGGGAGGGGTTGGAATCAATTTTCCAAGTGCAAATACAGTTTATTATATATGATCTATATTTCAGTCATTTTTTTCTTTTATGATCTCAATCATGATCTCACAGTATAGGCTAAGAAAAACCAGTGATTTCATATCAGTTGATAATAAAGTGTATTGTTGAGGAGAAAATATTGCATCGGTGTACAAATATGGATTTGGAGAATCTGGTGATGAATCTTTGTAAAAATGAAAGTTCAAAGAGTTTTCTAGATCACAAAGAACCTATATATCGTGCTTTTCAAAATGAAGTTAATGCTATTTGTTTGGTTTTATCTCGTTTTGTTGTCCTGTAAATTTGTTACTGTTATGTTTATTATCTAGCATGCATATGCTCAAACAATGACCTCTTGCCATAACTGCAAAAATAAAATCTCTAGTACCTATATCCAATTACAGGAGTTGTTGTTAAAAAAAATTCAAATTAATTTAATACGAAAAGAACTTATTTTACACATACTGCTCCTTTGTGAGTTTCACAGCACCTCAAGTGCCCAAGTAGGAACTTTAAATTTCACTCTAACAACCCCACAATGCATCATTTTATGGAAACTTACACTGCATACCAGGATTGGATACAAACATGGCACAATTCCTCATTTCCAATATGGTGCCAACAAAATTTTGGCCATCTCAATGGTTCAACATTTTTTGTAATACAAGACCCAACCAAGTTTCGTTAATTTACTCTGTTAACCAAACCAGGTTTCATGAGTCTAAAAATTACATATGACATTCTAATAGCTCACTTTGTGTGTTTGTACTACCTATTTCTTCTACTCAAGGAAATAGGTATAGCAAGTCTAAATCTGATAATAGATCAAAAAATAGGTGGCAGGCCCTCTTAAAATTGAGGAGTATTTGGGAATAAACAATCATTTACAATAGACAAGCTCTAGGAGTCCATTTCAAAAAATGGGAAATAATGCTCTGATAGGTGCATTGGCCAGAATGTTTGTAAGTATTTCTACATCATTTATTTATACTCCTAGTGAGTGTGTTAAACAACATATGCAAATTGATTTATAGTATTGCAACAACTGGTATGTCTATTGGAAGTGGAGTATCCATTGCCAGAAATGGATATCCAACAACAAGAAAGTAACGTCAAGACAACATATACCACTTGAGTAGATTAGAATGGACCAGAAATGAATAAAATTCAATGCCATGTTCCAGAAATTGTTAAGTGGTGAGCAATAGAATATGAAGGAATGCTTTTATTTACTTGACATCATCATGTTGTGCTAGATGAAGACTTCTATTACATGATCAACTGGGCAAGAGTTGGCACAGGTATCAATTTTTATCAGACTACAGGTATCATTTTGTTAATTTTGGGCAACTAGGTCCAAAATCCATGTTGCATTGCTCATATGATGATGATATTTTTGTTGGATTCCTCCTTCGGAGAGGTGCAAGATTGATCTAAAGATGATCTTGTTTGGATGAGAATAACTTATATTTTGATTTTATTTTCCACACGTGCAAATTGTCAGGGTCGTCCAGAATTGTAATGAAGGCTTGCAAGCCCAATAGATGTGTCACACACCCTCATTGATGGATATAAATTGGAGAGATATGATGTCCATTTCATCATAAACTCATCACACATTTCCTCTTGTGATCTGATTGGTTCACTCAGCCTTTGGAGGCCTCTCTCTCTCACATGTGTGGATTTGAAGCAAAAGGAGTGTGGACTGTTTTTAGGGCTCTTTGCTGGTGCGTTGACTAGCATTGACCATGGGTCAAAGCTTGGAGTTTGGCCTCCATTCTTGTGCAAAAAATCCAATCTCTTGAGGCAGCATTAGAGGGAACAAAGATCGAGGAGAAGGGTGACCTTTGACCATAGCCCTAGACCATAGTGTTGACTTTTTTCATTGACTTTTTCTGTTGACCAGTGTTGACCTTTTTGGAGTTGTATTTGAGGGGTGTGTGTGGGACACTTGGAGGATTGGTTGATCTAATGTTGGAGAAGACTTTTCTAACTGGTGCATCATGTTGAATGTTGTAACGAACATTATTCTCTATCTTTGTTGGACAAGAAGAATTGTAAATTCTAATTTATATTATTGGCTTGTCTTCTATTGATCTATTATTATGTTCTATTAGCATTTTACTTTCATTTTTATGTGATTGCTAAATTGAATCGGGCCTATAAGAAAGATTGAAGTAAAACTGCATTATGCATAGAACATACCATGGTTATCTAAATTTAACATGGTACTAGAGTTGAGGTGAAGACAAATCCCAAGCTAGTGTGAAAAGAAATAACTAAAGAAGAAGTATTGTCAAGGACCAATGGCCTCCTCAACCTACAAGGGTTTCAAATCTAATGATAAGTTGACTAACAAGTCTGATTATCATGCATGGAAGATGTCCTTGGATTTGGCATTAGAAGATAAAAATGTCATGGATTATGTGCCGGGGAAGATTCATGAGCCTCCATCAAATGCACCGGCTACCACAAATATGAAGTATAGAAAAGGGGAAATCAAAGCAAAGATGATTATCTAAGATTCTATTCATAAGCACTTGGTTGCCTAGATCTCCAAGCTAAGCACATCCAAAGAGATGTATGATAAGTTGGTAAGCATGTTCAGGGCTAGAAATGCTAATCAAGTTCTTTTCTTCAAGAACCAATTGAAGAATATCAAGAAGGGCAAAGAAGAATCCATTCAATCCTATTTTATGAGGCTCACTGAAATAAAGAATAATCTCTTAGCTATTGGAGAAGAAATAGATGATCGAGAGATGGTTCTCATTGCACTTGGAGGTCTCCCCCGTGATTGGTATGTATTCAATACTCCTATTCTTAATAACAATGTAATTTTGATGAAATGTTGATGAGATGCACTCAAGAGGAGACAAGAATGATGGAGAGAGATCATCCTTCTAATGGGAATGGAGGTGACCCTACTGCCTTTGACACTCATGCAAAAAAGAAGAACAATGGTGGTTTGAGAAATCAAAACCACGGAAGAGCAGGTCCCAAAGGAAGGAAAGGAAGATGTTACACTTGTAACAAGTTTGGTCACTATGCAAGAGAGTGCCCCAATACAAGAGAATCTCCTAGGGATGATGACAACAACAACTTCAGGGGGAATGGAAATCAAAGGAACAACAGGTTCAAAGGAAAGAGGAAGGCTCCCTCTGATCGAGGTGGAAATGGGAAACTCAAGAGGTCAAGAAATTCCAGGTATGATGAGTCTAATGTTGTTGATAATAAGAAAAATGAATATATTCTTATATCTACCCTCTCCGCTACATCTCCTCCCGACACCCTGGATGTCTAGTTGATTGATAGCGGTGCTTCAAGGCACCTCTCTAGTTATAAAGAAGCCCTCTCTAATTTGATTTAGAAGGATACTAATTTAGAAATTATTCTTGGAGACAATTCCACCTATCATGTGAAAGGGACAAGGATTGTGACCCTTCATCTATCTCAAGGTCAAGTCCTCCACTTACAATATGTGTTGTACGTACCTGATTTGAAGAATAACCTTGTGTCTATTTCGACAATGGAAGAAAAAGGATTCAAGGTGGCATCCGTTGATGGAAAGGTACACATCTGGAAGAAGAACTTCAAAGAAAGTCTTACTATTGGTTTCAGAGTTGATACACTCTACCAGGTTGGAGGAAGTCCATTGGGGGCTATGTCAAGTGATACAACTCTTCAAACCGAGTTATGGCATTGTAGGTTCGCACACCTTCATTACAAAGCCCTTCCTGAAGCAAGGAAGGTGGTGACAGGGATGCCTGAGTTTAAAGATGATCATGAAGGTATATGTCAGGGTTGTGACGAAGGGAAGCATAGAAAGGGACCATTCCCCTCAAGTGTCACAAAGACATCTGATATCTCACAAATGATACATTTTGATTTATCTGGTATGCTTCCCGTAACATCCTTGGGAGGATGTTCCTGTTACATGACTTTTATAGATGACTTCTCCCGCAAAACCTAGATATATTTCTTAAAGAAGAAGGACAAAGCATTCAAATGGTTTTGTACGTTCAAGGCCTTGGTGGAAAATCAAACCGGGAAGAAAATAAAAAATTTCAGGACTGAAAATGGGACCGAATATGAGTCGAATGAATTCAATGAATTTTACAGGGAAGCTACCATTAAAAGGGAGACCACAACTATGTATACTCCTGAGCAAAATGGTTTTGTTGAAAGGAAGAATAGAACCATTGTGGAAGTTGCCCATGACATTGTGTATGTTCAAAATAGATGCCCGCATTTCGCATTGGACTCCAAGACTCCCGAAGAAGTCTTCTCTGGTAAGAAGCCTAATGCCTCCAACTTTAGGGCTTTTGGAAGTCCTATTTATTTTCATGTGCCGAAATAAAAGAGAAGCAAGTTGGACGCTTCTGGAAAGAAGGGAATGTTTGTGGGCTATAGTGAAACTTCGAAGGCATAGAGAATCTATGTGCCTAGTAAAAAATAAGTGGAGATATGCCATGATGTCATCTTCGATTAGGATGTTGTCCTCAAGAAAGTTAGGATTCTTCCTAGCTCAAAGGAAGACAAATAAGAAGAAGAAGCAGGGAAGTAGGAAGAGCTGAAGGATGAACCTACGCCCGATGTTGAAGAACCAATGGATCCTATTGATCCACCTCCTTAAAATAAGAGGAGACCTTCATGGCTCAGGGACACTCTCGAAGATACCGAGAGACATATTGCTCCAAGGGGGACATTTCGTGAAATCAAGAAGCCGAATATGTACCAAGGGTACCTAGCAGTCATGAGTACAATTATACAATCTAAGCTTAGATCATTTGAAGAAGTCGTAAAGCATCAAGTTTGGAAGGATGCTATGCACGAAGAATATGAGTCCATTATGAAGAATGATTTCTGGGAAGTGGTCCCGAGACGGGAGGACAAATCTGTTGTCACCTCGAAACGACTCTTCAAGATCAAGCATGGAGCCGATGCAAGTGCTGAAAAGTACAGGGCAAGATTTGTTGCCCGATGCTTCTCTCAAAAAGAAGGCATAGATTATGATGATTTAACTGCACCTAGGGAGTCGAGTCAACCTAATAACCACCTCTTTTGGGTTAGGATGTAAGGGTATGTGTTACAATATCTTGGTTATTATTAATTGTTGCGCAGTGTATCCAAGCTCTAGTTTTTTCTAGTTTGTTTGGTCAAGGGAAGATCAGGCGGAAGAAGTCCTCCTTGAGGTTACAAACCCTAAACAACATAGCAAGGCACTTACTCAAGAATAATTTGGTCTGTGAATCTTCTAGGGTTTTTTTGAGGACAACAAAGGTGCAATTGAGGCTCATTCCAAGTACAGTGAAAAGAAAACAAAGGACTGAAATTAGTCTGAGATTATTTTGAAGCCAACAGCCTAGGAGGGATGTGGATAACCACATTAGGGAAACCACATCCTATAATAGACAACTACTCCATTCCGACAGTCATTCTATGACTATATATTGTACAGAGATTTGATCAGGCTACCCATCTCGGCTGCAGGTACCCACAGGAAAGGCAGTCAGGCTCTTATTCTCTAAGCCTGTGGATTATCTTCAGACTTCGGTATAGTCAAAATCCTATGCATAAAGCTAGAATAACACAGTAGATATTAGATTAATATAGTTCACCTAGTTTTTATTGACATATCATAATTGCAGTTGGATTTGGTTTCCTAAATTGCTTATATTGCAAATAAATCTGTACTAGTGAACATATTACATGGTTTCATTGAGCAGTCAACCCTATTATTGCGTTTTTTAGAAGAATCGTATTATTGTGGTCAATATTTATATTATTCATGCATATATACTGTTTATGAGTGTGTAACACTAATTTATTGAAAAAACCTAGACATAATAGAAACCCTAAGCGAAAATTTACCCTAGAGAATTACAGTTTGTACCAGATGTGGGTCATCAGCAAGGCAAAAGGATTGCAAGTACTTAATGTCTACTTCTTAGAGCATTATTTAATTGTAAATTTTACCTAATTTACTTAATTTCTTAGATATGAAGAGTTACTTAATGGATTTGAAGGAATGTCTATATATATATAACACCCTTCCAGCCAGCTATGTTGGCAATACTCCTACAGTAAACAACCGTGCGCATGAATAAAGGTTCTTCATAGAAACTGTAGGTCAAACTGCGAAATGAGGTGTATTGTAGATGTCAGCTGTCAGAATGTCAAATTTTAACCGTCTATAACCCATTAGCAGCAAAAGAAACAGGAAGGTATATTGATTAGGAAAACAAAATCTTTTTCCTTTTATTTTATTTGTTCCTTGTTCAATTGGACTTTTAATTGGTACTGTGGAAAGTGGAAATTGCCAATATGCCAGTATCATTTTCAAATTGCAGAACTTCCAAGCCACAGTGAGTATGTGGTGCCTAATAGCAGGAATTTATGTTTTAGCCATCAACTCTGATGGCTCAAAATTCAAAATTTGTGGAGCTATATAATTGCAGGTTCAACTTGGCCAACAAGAGTAAGACACTAAGTTTATATTCATGCCCCTATCGTATTCATTGGCCCAAGATCGGGAATAGAAACTCATTCCACCCCGATAAAGCCGCCCTAAAATGTCAAGGTCATTTGAAGATTAGGGGCATTTGGGTTTGCAGCTGAGTCAAAGGAACAATATGCCATCTTGGTGGCAAGCAGGCTATCATGATAAGGAATTGGTGAAGGGTGTATTGGCACATGGTTTTTGGAATTGGGAGGCTATCTTCGAAGACAATAAACTAAACTTCATAGTTTCTGATTCCTTTTCAGAGGCTGGTAATCACCCAGATCCTAAATATTGCATGAAGCACCTCAGATTTATCGTAATTCATCTGTGTCATCGCCTTCATAAGCTCAAGGCTCGGAGTAAGCAATATTTTTTTTATGACAAGGAGAACGAATTTTCCATAAAGTCTAGAAATTCCAAGTGTTCTCGTCCTAGCATTCCACGAACTCCAAATGGGAGGCCTATTATTCCCCTTTCTCTAACAAAAGGTCTTACCATTGTGGATCTTGGGACAATTGAATATAAACATGTTGGATTTCATACAGACCGACACATATTCCCTATTGGCTATAAATCTATAAGAAACTATGCCAATATGGTGGAAAAGGATGGATGGACTACATACACTTGTAGAATTATTTACGGTGGAAGTGCAGGTCCTATTTTTCATGTAGTTCCAGATGAAAACCCCGAAAATGTCGTTGAAATAGATTATGCATCTGGTGCATTGGCTCTTGTTTGTGGAACTGGCAGAACATGGCAAGATCACCATCAGCGGGATGAGGATGTTCGACCTCTCACATCCTACAGTTATTCAATTACTACGTGAGCTACTTGTAGCAGAGTACTGTTCTACCTTCTTCTCTGACTATCCTAATTTTGGATCTCACTCTTGAAGACAATCAATTAGTACCCCAGTTATTCCTTCCATTCAAGATGGTTCCGAATTCAGAGAAACCCAAAAGCCAATGAGTAGCTTTGGAGATCAGTCAGAGCAATCATTATCTGACTCATCCAAAGAAACAGACATCAGCGATTCATCTGATGAAGTGGATGGTTCTTATCAAGGTGTCACTTCAGATAAGATGGCTGAAGATCAAAGTTTAACTAGAAGAAACATGTTATTTCATTCGGGTGTTGTTTCCTGATTTTGTTTTATGGTTAATTTTCTAGACAGCTAGAGTGTTTGAAAGTGAGATTCTGTGAGGAATTTTTTGAATACCAGTGTGATCATTTTGGATCATTGCCTATGCCTACCAGAAGCTTGGTGTGACTTTCATTTAAGCATTGGGGTATTATACTGACTTATAAAACCGAACTATAAAACTAGTCATCACCCTGGAAATTTTCTTTGGGTGGTGGTGTTTATTGTTTATGGAGATTTCTACTAATGTTATACTTAATCTGTGCTCTGATGATTCATTCTAAACAAGTGTTATAAATTGTGGGGAAACTTTCAACTAATTTCTATCACATTTGATCTAATAAATTTCCTATATTGTAATCAAAACAATGTGTATCATTACGATCTATTAAAACTCCATTTAGTCTAGCTTCTAACTAGCTAGATTCGAGGTTCATGCTGAAGACGCTTGCCGATTGGCAAAAAATTGGTCATACAAAAAATGGAATTAAAATAAAGGAATACCACATTTATCCTAAGTCCCAAAATGCCTTGAAACTAAGCAGCCTGGAACTACGACATTCAACAATGAAAAGGCTGCTGAATCATCAAAAAAATCGAGTAATTGAAAAGAAAATCTACGAAACCATGAGAAAGTCCTGAAAAGCACTTGCATAAAATTGATGATAGCTAATCCTGACCTTATTCTGAGCCAATTTCTGCAACTTTGGAATCTTTTCATGCAATCTAGCCTTAAGTGCATCGAATTTCAGCATTCAGGGTCGTGACCACTGCCCTGTTCCTCTACTTTGTGACATCATCGACTTTATCGTACCAAAAAAGCCAAAAAATTTAGCAGTTTTTCTGGGCATTTTAAAGATCGAGCCAAGAGAAATGGAGGGTTTACTAACCTGCTTAGCAATTTCAGTGTCGGACTTGACAATGGTATAAAGCCTCACGAAGGCATTGCTGTCGGAGATCCGATTCTCTTTTGTCAATGTCGTACTTTTCATACTGGCTGCCTGGCTGGAACCAAATAAGTCTTTATCACCGTAATGGATGAACCAACGGGAGAGGAAAAATGAAAATGATAAGCTTTTTTGAATCTTTCTGTCTATGTAACTTTCCCCTAGTTGTGCCAGAATCATGCGAAAAACTGTGACTAAAGCATCAACATTAACATGTAATATCCTAGCGAATAGTTTCCTATAAATGATACGCAATGCCCACAAATAACTGGCTACGATTGGTCCTGAACACATCAGGTTCTCCCTCATGGGTTCTATCAGCTCTCGGTTCTTCAACCAGCAAGTTTCGTTTCTTCTCAAAGCCATCCCACCAGTTCATTATTATTGTAGAAGGCGTCCACCTGTGTGAGAATGTCGATTATGCTCTTCTGCACAATGATCAGATCAGAGAATGTCCATGATGCTCATCTACACAATGAGATATCGAGTGCCTGAGAATGTCGATTATGCTCATCTCCACAATGATCAGAGAAAGTCCATGATGCTCATCTACACAATGAGATATGATGTGCTCGATCCCTGGTTTTCCAGATCTATGTTTTCCCTCCGAATTCCTTCCCGAGATTGATTAAACAAATTTGACTAAAAAACCTTGATTGAAAGTTCATAGAGTGATTATTAAGGTACAAAAAATTGTAGGAAGAGATATCAAGAGATAGCACATGGTTAGATGGTCACTATTCAAAATTAAAAAAATTGTGAGTAGGTTAACTTAGAAGTGAAATTGAACTCATTCAAATTTCAACTCTCCTTGGAATTACTAGTGGTGTGTAGGAATTTGGAATTGCAGGTTGAATAAAGTTGTGGTTGTACATGGGAATTTTTGGTTATGGACTCACAAATTTGGTGTAATGTGATCTTACTATAGTTTCTAGTATCGTTAGAAATGAAGAGAAATACAAGTGACTTCCTAAAAAGATGTAATGTCATCTTACTATGGTTTGTAATGTTGTTAGAAATGGAGAAATACAAGTGACATCCTTAAAAAAATTCAATGTCATATTACTATGGTTTTTAATGTTGTTAGAAATGAAGAAAAAATAATGGTGTAGACATTTAACATTTCATTATGCTATGATATGATTAGTAATGGTTTAATTCATCTTTTATCTATAATTTTTTTTCTATTACTTTTTCACTATTGTGGCTTATATGTGTAGCTATAGGCTTATTATTTTCTTTTGAAGTGTGAGTGGACTAGGTTATTCTAACCTATGATGAATGAATAGATTGAATGTCTTAATTTATATTTCCTTATGTGAGAGTACTATCAAATACAACGTGTTTATTTTTCCCCTTGCATGGAAATCCATTCTCTCTACGTGGTGGTTAGGTTATTCATTTGTTTGAGATTTGTAAACTAAGCTTGGTGAACTCCAACTGAACACCTCATATGTCTTCTTTAAAGTCCAACATGGAGACATCAAGCAACTGGACCTATAGTCATCAGGCCATTTCCTTTGTAGAGTGTGAAGTCCTTTACTTGTTGCTTTGCTTGTCCCTACACTCTTCGCTAGTTCTTATGCTCGATGCTAAGTGTAGGACTTTGCCTTAATCTTCACTAATCACAATGCTTCATCTTTTCATTGAGCACATTCAACAAGTAAAGTTAGTTTGCTCACTATGTCTACATTTGGGAAAATTTCATCTCTTTAATTACATTTTCTTGATAATGCACCTTTCTTTTCTTAGCGATATTGTACTTAACTATAATTATCTTGTCATTCTACAATGAATTGCACAATAGGATGAAAGATGTGGTTGAGATACTCCTTTACATGCAATATATTGCACATTAATGTAGAGATGAAATAAGCATTGTTGGTCCATTTATTGAATAGGATGATGGGCTAGTGCTTGAATTTGTCTCCTACATTTTAAAGCCCCAATTTCAACAAAATTCATTGTCCATTGGTCTTTTCCCCATTAACAAAACAAAAAACAAGGAATGTCCAATTACCTTTGACAATGGACCCTAGAGTGGTATCAAATTCTTGTGATGTTAAAATCCTTAATGACAAAGAAATATGAATGATTTCTTTGCCCCATATTTGTGGTGAAATCCCCTAGGTTCAAGTAAATCATAGACAAAGGTGTGAGCCCCAAAAAAGTGTTGGAAGAGTAATAGAGGAAAGTGGTAAGTATAAGGCATGGGGCAAAGATTATGTGTTTAGTGCCCTTACTCATCAAGTACCCAAAGTGTGTGCTTAGCGGGTGAGGAAGCATAGGTTATTGAGTACAAATTATTAGGTTCCCAAGCAAGGGGATCAAGACAAGCACTAAGCAAAAGATGACCATGAGAGGTAGAAATTAATTATCCCACTGAGAAAAAATTTCATTGCTCATGGCTATTGCTTAACAATGAGTACATGGCTTGTGGTCGACAAATTGAAGAGAAATGCAAGATATAATGCAACATGAACAAGCAGGTTAGGTAGTCTAATTAAAAGTTATGAGCTCCATCATTGTTGCACTTGCATGTTTGTCAAAGGAGAAGTGGTTAAGTATGCCATTGATTGAAGCTCCCATGATACTTTGTTTAGCTCAAAGAAGGCCACAAAGGAGGGTTAAAAGGCTAAATGAAGGACCCTAAAAGTCATCATAATCAAACAAAAAGAAAGACCATGGATTGAAGATCAAAGTAAGAGGAAATTCTAATGAGCATTAAACAAGTAAATGCATAAAATGGATGAATCAATCATAGAGTGGGGGAAATGCAATATTTGAGCACATAGGAGAAAAATTAAAATATATCATGTGTTTAAATATATGAATGTCTAGAAAAGGGGCATATACTTGGTGGTAATGTTCTGAACAAAAGGGTTTTGAGGGCTCATTCCACTGCATTGAGGAAAGGAATTCCACATCAACAAAGAAGGCATTCTTGGTTTCCCTAGCAAAGTAGAAGGGCCACAAAGGAAAGGAAATTAATGAGAAAAAGGAAACCAAGTAAAGGCCCACATGCTTGATGAACCTATGTTGAATGAATAAGAAACAATGGGTATCATTCTATTGGGAATCACGATTGTTGTTAAACCAAAACCCATAAGTGTTAGTCAACAATCACATCGCTAGAGATAAGGATCCACGAGAGGCAGTTATTCCATGTTGTGAAACACACGGGGAGCATTGGTTAATCTAATGTTTAACAATATCCCCCCCAACGCGAGTCGGTTGTGTATCGAACTCGTGACCTTCACTTTGATACCACTTGATGGGAAACATAGTTGTCGTTAAAACAAAACCCGCATGTATTAGTCAACAATCACATCACCAGAGATAAGGATCCATGAGAGGCAATTAGTCCATGTCGCGAAACACACTGGGAGCGTTGGTTTATCCAATGTCCAACACATTCAAGCCCTAAGCAAAATGAAATACTAATCCCCTGGTAAGAGGGGACCTCATGTCTCGAGCAAAAAAGGGAAATGGGAACAAAGTGCATGTTATGGGTAAGGTGGTGTTAGACAAGTGTAGGATTGTGTGGATGTTTGATTCCCTTAAATCAGTGATGCACATAGAAGAAAATTGAGGCAATGGAGAGACTAAGGCAACCCCACTAGTCATATGTCGACCAACCAACCATTTCCATGTAGCACCAGGGCCCATGACTTGAAATTGCATGTTGGAAGCCTTTTCTCCATCTTAGTTTAAATGGATCCAATCTCACCATATATTGCTGATTAGAATGCATGGGAAACCTTTTTAATAATCTTCCATGATTTTGTGTAACTATGTTTTGAAATTTTTTTCCAAGCTTAGATAGGACCATGAGCCTATCATGTTCAATTTTGCAAGGGTGGTGGTGATGACCTGCACTGTGTTGGGACAAGAGATAAATAAGTGTGAAGAAATATCATCATATGACTTGCATAAAGGATAGATGTTGGGGTGATTTGTAAACTATCATGGATATTTCTCGTGAACAAAATGTGTTGCCATTCCAATCCAAGTAGATATTGTTTATTCGAATGCATGGGGAACCTTTTTAATAATCTTCCATGATGTTGTATAACTAAGTTTTGAAATTTTTTTCCAAGCTTAGATAGGACGACAAGATTATCATGTTCAATTTTGCAAGGGCAGTGGTGATGACCTGCATTGTGTTGAGACAAAATATAAATAAGTGTGAAGAAATATCATCATATGACTTGCATAAAGGATATATGTTGGGGTGATTCATAAACTATCATGGACATTTCTCGTGAACAAAATGTGTTGTTGTTCCATTCCTACTAGATATTTTTTTTAGAATGCATGGGAAACCTTTATAATAATCTTCCATGATGTTGAGTAACTAGGTTTTGAAATTTTCTTCCAAGCTTAGATAGGACCACGAGCCTATCATGTTCAATTTTGAAAGGGTGGTGGTAATGATATGCACTACGTTGGGACAAGAGATAAATAGGTGTGAAGAAATATGATCATCATATGGCTTGCATAAAGGATAGATGTTGGGGTGATTCATAAACTATCATGGATATTTATCATGAACAAAATGCATTCTTGTTCCAATCCCACCAGATATTTCTGATTATAATGCATGGTAAACCTTTTATAATAATATTCCATGACGTTGTGTAACTAAGTTTTGGGGTGATTCGTAAACTATCATGGATATCCCACTAGACAGTTCATCATAACAAAGCAGATAAAACTATATTTAAAAATGAATGAATAAGAGTTTGTGACAGGAAGTGTCAGTGAGTTTAGGGTGTGCTAAGGAGGAAGTGACGTCAAGCTATGCTAGGCAATGTTAAGGCATGATAGAGGCCAGGGAAACATGCCAAGATGTGCCAAGTGTTAGGGTGTGCCAATGCATGCCAGCCCGGAGTGTTTGGGAGTGCCAAGGAAAAACAAGGAAGCACTAGTCTCAAATGCATGGAAATGAATGAATAATAGTGTGTGACAGGGATTATCAATGAGTTATAGGTGTGCTAAGGAGGGAGTTTAAAGGTATGCTAGGTAGTGCCAAGGAATTCTAGAGTGCCAGGGCGACATGCTAGGATGTGCCAAGTGCTAGGGTGTGTCAATGTGTGCTAGGGAGTGCCATGGAAACACAAGGGAGAACTTGGCCCCCTGTGGTCCCATTTGCCCCCCTGTGGTCCCATTTGGCCCCCTGTGGTCCCATTTGGCCCCCTATGGTTCCATTTGGTGTCAAATGCCTTTCATTAAGGACCATTTGGGAATCCAAGTTCCCAAAGGATTTTAGGGATTGATAACCTCCTTCATAAGTCATATTCTTCTCCCTCAACCCTTCAATCCCCCTCCTCTCTCCCTAGAAGATCAAGTCCCTTGATTAAAAGGCAAGCATTTCCAACTCTTTATTATATCTCAGGGAAAGGGTTTCTAGGGTCACTTCCTGCCTATTCATTAACCTATACTCTACAAGTGACTTCCTAAAATACCAGGACTCCTCCCATCGGTGAAAGTCTGTGAAGAGCAAGGAGCCTTAACTATGGTGATAATGGGATAAGCCTCCACCGTTTCCCTTGTCCTAGAATTTTCCCTCTTAGGAACCCCTTTTAGGTCCACTACTAGTTTGAGTTGTAACAAGTTGTTCACAACTCCATTTGTGAACAACTCTTTGGTATGCCCACTTTTTCCATACTATGGCTCCAAGATGAGAAGTCTATGGCTATGGAGGTTTCCCTTCTTCTCACTGAATTAATCCTCTACAATATAGTGAACTAGGGCTAGTTGGTTGGCCCACTTGACTGCTAATTTAGTCCTTCAAAGTCTGCACATCCTAAGGCCCTATACACCTGCCTTTCTACCAATCTTGTTGTCCTTTACAAGTACAAGAGTTAGGGCTCTTCTTTGATAGTCACTTAACAACCCTCCAACTATACTTGGACTACCATCAATCTGCCCAACCACAGTCAATTATTTTTACTAATCTAGGGCTCACAATATTATGTTCATCTAGGACTCTTCAAATTTTCCACCTAACGATGGTTTGAGTCCTCTCAAAGTCATTATTCTTGTGTATCGACAATTTGATCTTTGTTGTCCAATCTATGAACAAATATGAACTACTCCTCTTATCATGCTTCTAACAATCTGTAGATGACTGAACTAGGGTCACAAATCATCCACTAACAGTTCATTGACTAATTTTTTGTAGGTTCCTTCAAATATCTATCTAAAACTCTATGGATAGTCCACCACAATCAACTCCCGTGCATGTCAATCCATTCTTCATATGGCACATTTCTTCTGCATGCTCAATCTTCTGCTCAGGTTCCACCCTCCTTTGGATCTTCTATCTCCACACATACTGAATCTTCAAACCATATTCCAAATCTACGGTCTATATTGTAAAAATAAACCTCGCTCTAAGGGTCACAACCACTCTTCTTCTATGCAAAATTTTCACAGTCTTAAAGGCATACCTTATGAACTAAACATGATAGGAAATTGTCCTAACTAGGGCACTATACTTATTTACTTCTAATTTTTGTAGAAAAAACCCTATCCACCCATAGAAAAAACCATGAATATTGCTTCCATAAGAGACTCGACCTAGCTCATATGGATCCATAGATTCTGGGCATTTCTTTGACTGAATCTTGACATGAACTTCATATCTCAATGTCTACCCTCAAACTAGGGTTACCTCAGTCAATATTGCGCCTACGTCTACTTATGTTCTGACTCTAAATTATAGTGCAAGCCCTCCTCCATTTATGTTGGCCTTTATCACAGACCTAGAGGCCTACTAACCACCACAAGACAATATCGTATCAACCCTCTCTTCTATTTCATGTAGAAAATCTAACCAACGGGATTCAATCTGATCTTGTAATGTACTAAAACAAGATACTAAATCCTTCTTACAATTTGTGGAAACAAAACACGATTGCACAATCACATATAAGTAAGAGAAAGAAATCATCAATCGCACAACACAAGATGTATCTGGGGAAATTAACTGCTCAAAATCCCTCTATCTCTATTTTGTATTAATTTAAGGAATCATGAAACAATACAATGCTTAATCTCTCATGAGATTCTCCAGCACTCTGCCAATTGTCTCCTACTAATCTAGGCAAAATCAGTCTAGTACTTAGCCAATTATCAACCTTCCTTCAGCCTGCCTTGCTCACGCAATTCCTAGGGAATTAGCTCCCTATTATTTAGGAAATCCAACCTTCCTTGATTGCGCAATCCATCATGGCATCCCAATGACTTTATAATTTCACATGGGCAATTTTGTATAAATACAACTAATAGTTATTTTCCCTTTAACCTCTATCTCAATTGGGTCTTCCTTGGAACTGACATGCATGCAAATATTAATAGAGAATTATCAATTATCTGATTGATCACTCATTATGAATTAAATCTAATTTAATTTAGTGGACCTCTCACTAGATCATCAATTAATTAGAACTATTTAATCTGATTTTAACTCAATTAGTTGAGTTAACTATTTCACACCTACACCCCACTAATGCATCAACTGCAACTGGACCCCCAAAATATTAGAATCCCTCTACATGCCTAATCTTAGACCCTCATGATCCGGAGATATGCAAGTTCACAGTAAAATACTGAAATAAACATAAACACAGAGATGTAGTAGGAATAACGCATCATTTCATTAATACCAAATACTGAAAATGCTTACAGACAAAATGGAAAACAAACTAGCTCAAGCGATGGTAGCTTATCTCTGAGAAGAGATGTGGTGGCTACATGCCTATGAACTGTGTTACAATAAGTCTCAAGGGCCTTTTTATTATTGAAAAATAAGAGAAAACCCTAACCCGAGGAGATGTAATACCAATAGTTTATGGGCCCCATTGGGGTAGTTGGGCAGCCAATTTCCCGGGGTCGTAACTTGGTCATATGATCTCTGTTTGATGCACATGATACCTCGTTAGAAAGATCTCTCTAAGGACTACAACTAATAATATGATTTCCATGAAATCACCAAACATTTCATGCCTAAAAAACATCATTTAGGGCCTCAAAACTGCTCCGGAAGTTCAGGACCCGAAAAAATGACAAAAATAGTAAACTATGCTATAATTAAGGAAACTAAAAAATTGAAAGAGACAATGGTGAGGGCCCAAGTTGAATAGGCAGGTGGCCACCAATATCCACCTCGATCACCTCAACTCCAATTTTTTAAGCTAACTTAGTGATCATGACTTAGCTAACTGACCCAAGTTGTTATGAGATGAAATTACAATTTATTTAAGGGAAAAACAAATTAGACGCCTCACATTCGTCACTCCTTGTACATCAAAATTCCTCACCAGTGTAGGTGCATTTTTTTTTGTCCTTTATGGTTGCCAATTTCACTATTTCTTATTGCAAATTTCAACACCACCTCTCAACAAGAAACGAATTCAATCTATCCTAATCTGGTACCTTTGGAATTCTGCATGCAACACTTATCTAGTGTTGTTTGCACTTGCAAATCCTGAAACTAAATAGCCTCCAAACAACTGAATCAATATAATGCATTTTTCATCAGAGTCTTCTGACTGCTGCTAGCTATTGCACCTATCTACTAGACTCTATGCGCTGCTGCTAACATTTGCATCTGTGCCCTTTGCATTGTTGCCAACTCTGATTTGCGCTCTAGTATCTAACATCTGTCACTATGATTTATGTCTTCCTGACATTTGACTGCATCAATCTTACTGATCCTTCTTGCTACTGTTGTACTGTGGAATCCTCGTAGGTAAGTTCGTTCCATGAGACACACCATCTCAATGGACCCTACCCAAATTTCTTATCTTGGGATTATGTCTACACATCACCCCATCTTTCACCTAGAGGTATGGCTGCATATGCTCCCTCTACCCATCTAGATCGAAATTTCCCCCTCATGGAGGTCTCTACTTGAGTGGATGCTTCTAGTCAGTCTCCTCTCTGCTTCTCCAATTGTGGCTACTCAACAACCTTCTAAGACTGCTTCTAAGGCTGCATGTTGAGAGTTAATTTGTACTCCCTCTCAACAGGCAAGTCTCTAACCTCTACTTTGCTCCTCAAATCTTTGCATGCATATGTTACCTCAAGTGCATATAGGTTCTTGACTTGTGCACATTGTAATTGTCACACCATTACAGAAGTTTCTAAAAAAGAGTTGATTTTAAATCGACGATATCTCCCTCATTCGAGCTCCAATTTTATTTTCCATTTGGGTAGTTTTTCACAAGGAAGCCAAATATGCTCTTCTTTTCTTTAAATTTTACACCAAAATTTTCAGATGTTCTTTGCAAATTCACTACCCAAAAAATTCTTGCTCTGATACCATGTAGAAAATCTAACCAACGAGATTGAATCTGATCTTGTAATGCACTAAAACAAGATATTGAATCCTTCCCACAATTTTTGGAAACAAAACACGGTCGCAAAATCACATATAAGTAAGAGAAATAAATTATCAATTGCACAACACAAGATGTATCTGGGGAAAGCAACTGCTCAAAACCGCTCAATCTCTATTGTGTATTAAGTCAAGGAATCATGAAACAATACAATGCTTAATCTCTCATGAGATTCTCCAACACTCTGCCAATTGTCTCTTGTTGATCTAGGAAAACTCGGTCTAGTACTTAGCCAATTCTCAGCCTTTCTTCAACCTTCCTTCAGCCTTCCTTACTGATGAAATTCCTAGGGAATTAGCTCCCTGTTAATTAGGAAAATTATTCTTCCTTGATTGCGCGATCCATCATGGCATCCCAATGACTTTATAATTGCACATGAGAAATTTTGCATAAATACAATTGATATTTATGTTCCCTTTTACCTTTGTCTCAACTGGGTATTCCTCGCAACTGACATGCATGCAACTATTAATAGTGAGTTATTTGTTATCTTATTGATCATTCATTGTGAATTAACCTAATTGAATTCATTGGCTGACCTCTCACTAGCTCATCACTTAGTTAGAACTATTTAAACTGATTTTAACTCATTTACATGAATTAACTAATTCACACTTACACCTCACTAATGAATTAATTGCAACTGGACTCCAAAAATATTAGATTAATACCTCTACATGCCTCATCTTAGACCCTCAACTCGAATTTCTTGAGCTAAATCAATCATCATGACTTAGTTAACTGACACAAGTTGTTATGAGATGAAATTAAAATTTATTGTCCAATTTATTTAAGGGAAAAATAAATAAGATGCCCCACATTCCTCACTCCTGGTGCATCAAAATTCTTCACCAGTGTGGGTGCATTTTTTTTTTGTCCTTTTTGGTTTCCAATTTCGATGTTTCTTTTTGCAAATTTCAACATTTCAGAACTTGATGTGGCCTTCACACAAAGACACCATTGAAATCACATGCCCAGATTCTCATGAGAAACCTCTCTTAAGCTCGATCTGTCATAAGAGAACCAACAATATGCCATCCTACTTCTAGCTCAAATCGACCATTAAGGTCTGCAACATTCTTGTGAACCCTCACATGATGATCTTGCTCTTGGAGGATGGTCATGGCCTCCCTTTAGCAACCCTTACTTGACCCTCTTACTCGACCTACTTTAGGACTACATCTCTCTTCACCCCCTTGATCAAATGAGCTCACTCTCACTTGATGTAATTTCCTTCATCCTAAGGCCCCATTAAATAGTTTTTCCTAGAACTCTTAGGAACCCTCTAGAACTTACGGGTTTTATCCACTTAGACCTTAGGAAATATTATTTTTCCTTTTTAATTTTCTTTTAGATTTTAAACCCCATATTGGGTCCAAAATCCCTTTGCTTGGCTTCTTTTCCCACAAAGCCTTTTGTGACCAAACTCACACAAACACATATCACTAGGCTTGTGGAGTACCTCCCAAGCTACACAATTCAACAACATAGTCTAGTTGTAGTAACTATAACTTGGTGAAGCTCTTGTAGTCAAGCAAGGGCTTGGTTGGGTTCCCAAGTTGCAAATTAAGTAACGGTAGTTGCGAGGGCATGACAAGGTCAAGGCATGCACATTAGGAATGAAAATGCATTTTAACACATGTCGGATAATGTCAATGCATGTTGAAGAGTGTTAGGGAGTGTCGGGGCATATCAAGAGATAACTAGGTCAAAATGCATGGAAAGGAATGAATAAGAGCATGTGATAGGGAGTGTCAGTGAATTCAAGTGTGCTAAGTACGACGTTTTTTAGGAGAATTTCATAATATGATTTACAAGAAGCAAGCCTACGGTTGTCATACATGGCTCGACATAGCAGTTTTTGACAAAGGGAGATCACTTTGTGCTAGGCTCAACATTGTTTTGCCTTTAGCTATTTTTTATTATATGAGATGTGGCACACTTTGGCTACATGCTCATGTTTTAAAATATTCTAGATAATTTCATATTTTACATTGTCGTGTATACGTTTTGGGGCACTCGACTTGTGTCGGCTTATATCTTGTGTGCCTTGTGTATATTGTGGTTCTTGCAAACTCTCAGTTAATGTTCCCCTGTTTATATGAACTGAACATACATGTGAAATATTTCCTATGTAAGTTATGTTGCTTAGTTGTTTTATGGCCATGGCTAGATCATGTGATCCTTGTCTTGGTAACTAGTCAAGTGGGACAAGTTGAGATTGGACATGAGTGGCATAAGATGAGTTATAGGCAATTTTTAGGTGAACAAGCTGGCACAATCTACTTGTAGTAGGTGCAATTGGTCAAGTTGTTGCAGTTGAAGCAAGCCAATATTGTCACATGAACTGCAGTAGCCAAGGAATTGATTGGGTTCCCAAGTTGTGAAAACATGTAGAGGCTAACTATGAGGACATGAATGCCAAGGCATGCTAGGGAATGCTAAGATGTGTTAGATAGTCCGAAGGCATCTCAAACATGATAAGATGTGCCAAGTGATAAGGCATGCCAAGATGTGCAAGGGTGTGTCAATGCATGCCAGGGATTTTCAAGGCAACAAAAGGGAGAAACAAGTTAAACTACAAGGAAATGAACACATAAGAGGGTTAATAAGTCATCAATTTACCTTTTCCAAGAGGGGCATGCTAGGCATACCAACGCTAGGTGCCAATAGATGCTAAGTGCAAAGTATTAGTGCATTATAAGTGCCAAGTATTCCTTTGTTGCTTCTCATCTACTTTCCAACAGTTGATCTCAAATAAATTTAATATTAAACCATGCCAAATTATACCAAGGCATGTCAACGTATTCCATACATGCTAAGACTTTCCAAGCGCCAACACGTGCCAAGTGCCAATATGTGTCACATTGTGTTATGTATGCTATGAAGTGGAAGGGCATGTTGAAGAGTGGTAAGGTGTGCTAGAGAGTGCTAATGCATATTGAGGAGTGTTAAGGAGTACTAGGACAAAACATTAAGGGAGCACTAGGTAAAAATTCATTGAAGTTAATGAATACAAGGAATGTGTGCCAAAGACTAGTGTTAATGAGTGCTAGTTGTCATGCCAAGGAGGGAGCGACAAGGTATGATAAGGATTGGTAAGGCATGCTAGGGAATATCAAGGCATGTTAATAAGTCTCAAAGTGTGCTTGGGAGTTCTAGGGTGTGCTAATATGTGCCAAATAGTGCCAAGATATGCCAATACATGCTAGGTGCTAAGGATGTGTAGGGTGCCAGGGTATGTCAATATGTGTCAAGAAGTTTCAAGGAAATAAAAGGAAGAACCAATAATAGGGTTAATAAGTTGGGACTTTATATTTTACAAAAGTGGAATGCTAACCACACTAATAATAGGTCCCAATACATGCCAAGTGGCATTGTGTGCCAAGTGCCAATGTATGTCAATGCATTCAACCAAGTGTTCCAAGGCATGCTAGGGACTAAATGCATGCCAACACATGCTAGGAGAGTTCTATGCTTTGCTAGCACATGCCATCATGTGCTTGAGCATTAGTGTCATGACAAGATGTTCTAGGTACAAAAATGTTCCAAGACATGTGAGGTGATAAGAAATGTTAGTGTGTGCCAAAGCATTAATTTAAGGTGTGCTTGTATTGTTGAGGAGTGTTAGGTCTTTCTCATTAATATAATTGACGGAGCTTGATTATGTATTAAATAATATATTTCCTACACACACTAGTGGGACTTTATCTAAAGGGAATTTTCTAGATAATAAACTTAATAGATATGAATCATGTGTTGACCCATAGGAAAACTCTATTCAACTAGTCATTACTTGAGGGAAATGATACACACTAATTGCTTCTTAAAAAATTGGCTAACTCTAACCACTATGGCCTTGGACATATTATAAAAAAGACTCCACAATAATGGTATTAAATCGTTATCTTTTGACAAAAAAAATATTAAAAAGAACATAACGTCATCAAAAACTCATTGGAATGATCAATGGTGACAAACATTTTTTGACCGTCACCAAAAGTAACAAAAATAGCATCGGTGAAGGTCATTAAAAGTTCATCACTAGAAGTGTCACCAAAGAGAGAATTAGTGATGGGCCTTTAATGACCCTCACCAAAAGTGTCATCAAAAATGGCTTTGGTGACGGACCTTAAAGGACCATCACTATATACACTTACAGCGATGTTTTTTTAAGGACCGTCACCATATGCGACATTGCTGACGGACCTTAAAGGTCCGTCACAAGCATGACCCTCACCAATGTCCATTTTTCTTGTAGTGTATTCATTTAACCATGATATTCATCCAACCATGAAATCTACCCATGGTATTGTAAGTGGCATCCACCCATGGTATTCATACACACATGGTATTTATCCACCCATGACATTGTAAGTGGCATCTAGCCATGGTATTCATTCACCCATGGTATTTTACTAGCGCATGGAATTTACCTGTGGTATTGTAACTAAAAAACACTATAAGTAACTAGTCACATTTTGTAAAAGGAAAAATCATTCACTACAATGTAGCTTTTACAGTTATTCTCCGTTTTAATAAAATGTTTATTTGTGTTTTTTTACCAACATGTTCTCTCCTTTTTTGGGAATTCTATTTTTTCAGATCTTGGGGGCCTACCCCGAAGATCCATTTCAATTTTTTTTATTTTGGGGGCCTCCCCCCAAGGTCTGGATCAATGGTATCAAATTCAGGTTAAAAATCCATGGGAATTAGTGTTTGAAGCATCTTTCAGTTCCAAATTTTTGCAGAAAAATTCATGCAAGTGCCACGACCTCCACAAAGCACTTTCTTGGGCAAAGCAGGAATATTTTGTGGTTTTTTCTTTTTTTGCAGGAATTGTTTGGGAAACGAGTTTTTAGATAAGATCTAAAACTGTTGGTGCAAAATTTATAAAAAATAATTACTGATCTATATTCCTTGCGAAAAAATACCCAAATTCAAAAAACATTGGCTGAATCGAAGTCTGGATGAGGGAGTTATCATTGATTTAAAATAAGTCGTGTTGCAGAAATTTTTGTGACTACAATTCATGGACATCATCTCTCCTATCATTTTTCGTAGTTTTTATGTAGAATTTCAGAAAACTGATTATAGATCTGAGCTCCTATTGAAAAATCACCCAATTTAAAAGAAACAATTGGTCAAATTGGAGTTTGGATGAGGGAGATATCGTTGATTTAAAATCAACTATTTTTTCAGAACTTTTGTGATGGCATGATAGTTGCAGTGTGAATCTGAGTTTCCAGAGTGTCCAGATAGGGAGTTCAATAACATGGGAAGATGCATAATGGTCATTTTATTTCCCAAAAAAAATTATAATAATAATTCTAATTTATATTGACTGAGTTATTCCCATTTTCAATTTTTATATCTGGAGCAGAATTCCGAGCGAGTTTCCTTTGGAGAAGTGCCCTCCACCCCGCTTTAGTAGGCATGTGTTTCACATTCATTAGTTTCAGCATAGGAGAATTCATCTTGGGTTATTTGGAGACGTACCCTCCCACCCCAATCTATGTAGGCACTTGCTACTTTGTCAACAATCAAGATCATAACTATGGGTCAACAACACAAAATCCTTGTCATCGAAGTCCATTTTCTAGGCTGCACACTGTTAGTATCACAATTGGTAACAAGAATTACAGGGTATCTCTATCCTCAGATCTTTGTTTTTCATGGTTATGGGTCGTCCACAAACACAAACTTCAATGAAGTACATTTTTTAGGTGCCACACATTGTTAGTATCACATTTGGTCACAAGAATTATAGGGTATATCTATCCTCGGATCTTCGTTCAACATGACTATGGGTTAAACACACAAAACCCTTCTCTTCAGTGGCTCTTCATATTCAACACATGCTTCTCAGGAGTGAACTTCATGCAATGGGGACCATTTCTTCATAAGGAGGGAGGAATGATCCGAATGAAAAGTGGAATCTACCCATGGTATTCATCCACCCATGGTATTTTAAGTGGAATCCACCCATGGTATTCATACACCCATGGTATCATCCACCCATGTTATTGTAAGTGGTATATACCCATGGTATTCATTCACCCATGGTGTTTTACCCACCCATGGAATTTACTCGTGGTATTGTAACTAAAAAAGACTCTAAGTAACTAGTCACATTTTATAAAAGGACAAATTTTCCACCATGATGTAGATTTTACAATTATTCTCTATTTTAATAAAAAGTTTCTTTGTGGTTTTATTTACGGTGTGTTCTCTTCTTTTTATTGCTTTCTATTTTTTTGGTTCTTGCCCCCCACCCCCAAGGTCCATTTAATTTTTTTAGATATTGGGGGCTTACCCCCAAGATCTGAATCATTATATGATCCCAAACTCCATCCAGGATCAACTGCTTTTCCCATTCCATCTCCTTCCTATATTCCTTCAGGATCAACCACTTCGCCTGTGCCATCTCCTTCCTATATTCCTTTACTTGATCTGCATCATGAGGAACTTCCACTACAATATCAATGTATGATCTTAGGCCATATTCATATAGGAGGAAGGACATCCTAGCCTTCCATATGACATAGTTGGAAGCTCCATCCAACCTATCCGGATCATGAAACCCTATAGTGGCCATCTCAAATAACTTTCAAAAACTCCCTCTTTCCTTTTGTTTGGATAGTACTCTGCAACTCACACTCCCTTATGGAGTGAGAAGATCTTCTCACAACTACTACCACTGCAAGGAAAAATTTGAACTTCTAAGACTCAAATTTCCCTAAGGAAAATTTTTCCTCCCTCTGTGTCTAATTTTATCTCTTCCACTCGATGTTGGCTCTGCTCTAGAAAACTGCTGCAAAACCCTCTATGTCCAACTAGAAATCTACCCAACGAAAAAATATGAGCTCCTCCCTTTGCCTTTGGAATCAGTCGTGTAGAAATTTTAATAAAATTATGTATTTCCTAGATTCTTCTGATCTAACAATTATATGCCATTTTTAAATACCAAATCCTTCTACTAAAATATTTGCTGAAATTTAATCGCCAATTGCAAACACATGAAGAAAGATCAATCACACATAACATAGATGTTTTTACCAGGAAATCATAAAGCTAAAAACCCTGCTATCATATATTATGTATATATCATGGATCATGAAACAATCTCATACAAAACTCTAATCCAAGAGCTCTCAGTACAATATACAATCGTCTCACACTGTCATACAAAAATTGGCTCACACATGCACCAATTTACTGCCTCCTGACAACCTGCCTCCACTACGCAATCCACGATGATTGTAGAAATTTATAAACACAATATTGTATTTCCGGATTCTCCTCATCTAAAAATTTAATCATATGTTAAATATAAAATCCTTCCACTTAATTCTTTGCGAAAATTAAATCGCCAATTGAAAAACACATATGAAGCGAAATCAATCGCACATAACAAGATGTTTTACAGGGAAAGCTTAAAGCTAAAAACCCAAACTATCATATATTATGTATATCAATGGAACATGTAACAATATCATACAAATATTAGCTCATAGAGCTCTCAGTACAATATACAATCATTACACACTGTCATGCAGAAATTTGCATATCTATGCACCAATTTCTTTCCTCCTGACAGCCTGCCTCCACTACGCAATCCCTGTTGAAGAAAATCCTTGAGTGAATTCTCTCTTGCCTTGCCTTGACTGTGCAATCCTCATTGGCATATCCAATGTCTATGTAGATGCATTTAATGCATCACTATAGTCACAATTGATAGTCAAACACACCCTTTCACCTATCTCCCCACTGGGTCTTCAATGGATCTGACATGCAAGTAGTTAACTGCTATATTGTTTTAGTTGCAAGTAAGACACTACTTGTGAATTAATTCACTCATATTTCACTTGTGTACCTTTATTTACAACTAGCACAATTGATTTTAACTCACTTAACTGAGTTAAACTAAATGGAAACTCCCATAACTACTCTTCCAACTCTGTTACAACTATGTCACACTCAGTTACAATGAAGTCCTCCATGCATGAGTCACCAACCACCCTAGGAATTGCGTAATTCCTTCAGCCCACTGATGTGCCACATCTGTTCACTGGAATAAAGTGCTCCAAGAGAATAAGTTACTATTTATTATCTGATTATTATTAAGGGATAATAATAATCGACATGCATTCTATTTTTAGATTAGCGATGCCCATCTTCTAAAACTAGAAAGTCATCCAAAGATATAATTTTCTCAACCATTTAGAATCAACATCCTGCTAACTTTAGAATATGCTCACCATTCTAAAAATAGACATACACCTAAAAATAGCCTGTGGGCCCCACCTAGTGAAGGTGCTTAATTTTCACTAGGATCATCATCTTGTTGAATCTCAACACTCCCTCTCAACAAGAAAGGGATTATCCTTCACCCTGATCTTGTCTCTATGGTATTCAAATTTTCTCCTAGTAAGCGTCTTCGTCAGAATATCTGCATCCTGATCTTTCGTAGGAATGTATTGAAGCAACATGAACTTCCGCTGAACACAATCTCTGATATGATGATATTGTATATCTATATGCTTAGATCTATCATGAAACACATGATTAATCAAGATTCTAATGCAACTATGATTATCAGAATGAATCACTGTATGATCTAAATGAGAATCGAACAAACTGCCCATGATCTTCATCATCTAGATAGCCTCACATGTAGCTTGACTTGCTGCCATGTATTCTACTTCCACTAAACTGAGTGCCACAAATCATTGTTTCCTACTGTACCAAGAAAAAACTGTAGATTCGATACTAAAAACCCCACCTAATGTGCTCTTTCTGTCCGTTGGGATACTTGCCCAATCTGTATCCATGAAGCCATGCAACTTCACCTCATCCGTCTATCTGTACCATAAGCCATACTCAGATGTTCCCCTAAGATATCTCAGGACATGCTTGCCCACCTTCCAAAAGATCTTGGTAGGCTTAACCATCACTTGACTAAGTTGGTTCACCACATACCATATGTTTGGTCTTGTATTAACTAAATACATGAGCAAACCCACCAACTGTCGATATATAGTAGCATCCACTACCTCTGCCAATGTAGCATCCTCTTTTCTCCTATTTCCTGGAAGAGGAGTATCCATGGGTTTGCAGTCCTCCATGTGAAACTTACTGAGTATCTCCCATGCATACTTTCCTTGAGACACAAACAATTCACCTTCTCCTTGCCATATTTCCAATCCAAGGAAATAATGAAGGAGACCCATATCCTTCATCTCAAACTCCTTTTCAAGGTCTTCCTTGCATGAGTGTATCATCTGCTCATCACCAATCAGTATTAAATCATCAAAATAAAGAAAAATGATTAAAATCTTACCCTCCACCACAATCTGGTATGGGTTTGCATCCGCCTCACTCTTGGTGAAGCCAAGTCCAATGAAATAGTTGTTGATCTGAGTGTACCAAGCACGGGGTGCTTGCTTCAGCCCATATAACACTCTTTTGAGTCTACACACATGCGACTCATTGCTAAAGATCTCAAATCCTTCAAGCTGCTCAATGTACACTTCTTCCTCAATGATCCCATTAAGGAACACAATCTTCACATCCATCTGATGAATGTGCCAACCCATCTGCGCTGAGAGAGCAAGGATGGTCCTTATGGAAGGATATCGTGCAATAGGTCCACAAGTTTCTTCATAATCAATCCCCTCGATTTGTGAGAAGCCCTAAGCAACAAATCTTGCCTTATACTTCTCGACGCTCCCATCAACAACTTTTTTTACCTTGTAGATCCATCTTGAAGCTACCACTAATTTACCAACTGGCGTTGGATCAATATCCCAAGCACTATTTCTTACAATGGAGTCATACTCCTATACCATGGCATCTACCCATGTGGGCTCCTGCGCTGCTTACTCAAAGGAAGATGGCTATATCACAATACGCTTGCTCATGAGAGCCATGTATCTAGTGAATCGGTCAGGTGACTGTCTCTTTCTGCGCTATGAAGTAGGGACTCCTACATTTTGTTCAGCATCAAGCTTCAGCCTCTCAGTTTTTGTGGTATGCTTTCTTCCTATTCTTATGTTTGGTTCTGCATGAGTGGACTCCTCCACTCCATGATACTCCTCCTGCGGCTGATCCACATCTTGAGGCTCATCTTTGGGAACAAGCAGTTCCCCCTCTGCATGCAAGTGTAGCTCCCTCTCGAGCATAACATGTGAAACACCCACGATCTTTCTGTTCTTCCTCCCTGCGACCACATTCTGCTCTGGGTTATGAGGTGCTATGAGTTCTCTTTTAATTCCTTCTTTGCTACAGAAGTCTTTAATTCATTCGAGATATATTCACCATCATTATCGCTTCGCAGAGCCTTCACTTGCTTCCCCTACTCCTTCTCCACCAATGCTTTAAACTCACAGAACTTTGAGAATGTTTGATCCTTATTCTTCATGAAGAATATCTAGCATCTACGAGAATAGTCATCAACAAAAATAACATAATACCCGTGTTTTGTTGTTGAAGCAACTGATTATGCTCCACACACGTCTGTGTGAATTCTATCTAGGACCACCGAAGCACGGTTCTCCTTTTCATGAAAGGTGGTATTCACAAACTTACCCATATTACATCCCTTGCACTGATCTATCTGAGCAATTGTACCCTAGGGAAGTCCAGTAGAAATCTGCTGCAAATTCTTCAGGGCGCCATGGTGAAGATGGCCCAATCTCTTGTGCCATAATTCGCCCTCATCCCGGCTCACCACTTATTCTTCTTTGCCCACCATTGCAATGCAACCATCTACCTCCAACTTGTAGAGATTTTGTACTCAAATCCCTATCCTATTGGTTTGACCCATTGTTTTATGTCACAAGAAATATTTTCCTTCACTGAAATCAATGTCAAAACCTCTGTCCTCCAACATTGTGACTGAGACCAAGTTCTTCTTCAAACCTAGAACATGAATAACATCTTTCAATAGAAATGGTTTACCTAAATCCCTCTCAAAGGTAATGGTTCCAATGTCGGTTGCACTGTATCTACCATCGTCACCCATCTCTATATGCATTTGGAGATCTTTCTCCTCCAAGTCACTGAATAACTCCTTATCTCCCGTCATGTGGAAGGAAGCACCACTATTAAGATACCACACCGATCCCATTGCACTTGAAACCAAGCATGCGATCAAGGAGAAATCAAGTTCAAATTGCGAGGCAAGGGCCTCACCATCTGTAGCTCCAGCAGCCTTCTTGTTCTTCTTTTTCTGTGGGCAGTTAGTGGCGAGATGCCCATGTTCGTGACAGTGAAAACACTTCACCTTGGACAAATCCAGCTTCTTGCCTTTAGCCTCGGATTTTGGATGGGATTTCCTCCCCTTCCCTTTCTTTGCTTTGGAAACCAAAGCACAATGCTCTTCATCATCATGTTTTGATGAAGAGCCATCCCTGGTACTCCGCCTTATCTCCTCCTGCACTAGATCAGACCAAAGTCGCTCCCAATCCGGCAGTTTCTCCCGCCCATTAATAGAGTCTTGATAATTGTTCCAACTCTTTGGAAGCCAAAGGAGAGCCAAACTCACCAAGTCATCATCCCAAATTATAATTCCCACACTCCCCAACTCATCCCTACATTAGACAAACTTCATGAGATATTTTGGAATACTATCGCCCTTCTCCATTTTGATTTTTCTGAGTTTATCTTTCAGTGCCAACTGCCTATGGTCATTACTGCTTTAGAAAAGACCTTTCAAATCCTTCCACATTGAAAATGGAGTGGCTTTCCTGTGAAGGCTTGAAACAATATGGTCTTTCACACCTTCCAACATAATTCTTCTTGTCTTCGCTACTTTCTTTTTCTAGGTGTCAAGTAATGCAACATCTGTCGAAGTGGGCTTAGGAACATTGCTATCAATGAACTCCTTCAAGCCATTATCTTCAAGCACCACCTCCATCCTGTCCTTCTAGGCTATGTAGTTAGAGCTACCCTCAAGTGCATACTCCAACCACAACCCATTGAAATCCATTTCAATGTTTACTGAATTGTTGCACCAAGAAATTCTTGTAGCAAATTCGAATTGTCCACCAGCACAAAACTCAACACTGCTTCAATATTGCAATCTCTAGTGATTAACACTGCTCTGATACCATGTAGAAATTTATAAACACAATATTTTATTTCCGAATTCTCTTGATCTAACAATTTAATCTTATGTTAAATACATAATCCTTCCACTTAATTCTTAGTGGAAATCAAATCGCCAATTGCAAAACACATATGAAGAAAAATCAATCGCACATAACAAAATGTTTTACTAGGAAAGCTTAAAGCTAAAACCCCCAACTATCATATATTATTTATATCAATGGAACATGTAACAATCTCATACAAATCTCAGCTCATAGAGCTCTCAGTATAATATACAATCGTCACACACTGCCATGCAAAAATTTGCATATCTATGCACCAATTTCTTGCCTCCACTGCACAATCCCTGCTGAAGAAGATCCCTGAATGAATTCTCTCTTGCCTTGCCTTGAATGCGCAATCCTCATTGGCATCTCCAATGTCTGTGTAGATGAATTGAATGCATCACTGTAGTCACAACTGATATTCAAACACACCCTTTCACCTATTTCTCCATTAGGTCTTCATTGGATTTGACATGCAATTAGATAACTGATGTATTTCTTCAGTTGCAAGTAAGACACTACTTGTGAATTAATTAAATAATTAATTCACTCATCCTTCGCTAGTGTATCTTTAGTTACAACTAGCACAACTATGTTTAACTCACTTAATTGAGTTAAACTAAATAACAACTCCCATAACTACTCTTCCAACTCTGTTACAATTGTGTCACACTCAGTTACAATGAATTCCTCCATGCATGAGTCACCAACCACCCTAGGAATTGTGTAATTCCTTGAGCCCACTGATGTGCTACATCTGTTCATTGAAATAAAGTGCTCCAAGAGAATAAGTTACTATTTATTTTTTGATTATTATTAAGTGCTAATAATAATTGACATGCATTCTATTTTTAGATTAGCGATCTATAAATAGACTTCGCCCATCTTATAAAAATAGAAATTCATCCAAAGATAGAATTTTCTCAACCATCTAGAATCAACATCCTGCTAATTTTATAATATGCTTACCATTTTAAAAATAGACATACACCTAATAATATCCTGCGGGCCCCACCTAGTGAAGGTGCTTAATTTTAATTAAGATCATCATCTTGTTCAATCTCAACAATGCTCAAGAACATTTGAATGATTAATTCTAGCCTGCCTTGACTGCGCAATACTCATAGGCATCTCCAATGTGTGTGTGGTTGCATGAGTGCACCCACTAATGTCACAACTGATAGTCAAATTATCCCTTTCACCTATATCTCAACTAGGTCTCCACTGGATCTGACATGCATGTAGTTAACAATAGTAAATCTTCAATTGCATGTGATATCACCCCATGTGAATTAATTTAATATTTAATTCACTGATCTCTCACTAGTGTATCTTTAGTTACAACTAGCACAACTGAGTTTAACTCAGTTAACTGAGTTAAACTAATTTACAACACACATAAATACACATCCAACTCTGTTACAACTTTGTATCACTCAGTTACAACGAAGTCCACTTGCATGTCCCACCAACCAACCTTAGAACTCGAAATTCCTTCAGTCAACTGGTTTGCCACATCAGTTAACTGAAATCAAGTGCTTCAAGAGAATAGATTATTATTTATTGTCTACTTATTATTAAGAGATAATAATAATCGACATGCATTCTATTTTTAGACATGCGATCTATGAACAGACTTCACACATGAATTCCAAAAATGGACGCCCATCCATAAATATAATTTTCTCAACCATCTATAAATAGACTTCCACTATAAATAGACTTTTCTCAACATTCTAAAAATCTAGACATACACCTAAAAATAGCCTGTGTGGGCCCCACCTAGTGTAGGTGCTTAATTTTCACTAGGATCAAGGATGTTGCTTCTGGATGCCAATTTCACGGTTTCTTGTTGCAGCCTTCAACAAGTCAATCTCAAAAATTGAATTTTTCTACCTCCCTGCTTAGAAAAATCGAGCTTCCTCAAGAAAATCAGCCTGTCTGGAAAAAGATTGTGCTGCCCCTTGAAATTTCGACCTACTACCCTTAATGAACAACAAAATTCCTTCTTTCACTTATGAGCTTTGTGGTTGATCAACTACGCTCTGAGACCATGTGAAAATTCCTACATTGGAATCATATAGCAACAAATTGTATTATTTCTCCTAATTGTTAATTAAATTTAACAATTTATCTGCTATGACAAATATTGAAATAAACGCACTACAACCTTCACAAATAAAATTTTATGGAAAAATAAAATGCTGGAAGCTGAGTAATGCTAACACACACACACACAAAAAAAAAATATAGCACAATTATTTTTAGACAAAATTCCCCGGAAAAACCCAATGCAGGGAAACCGGTGCAACAATGAGGGTTTTTATTACTATGCAACAATGAAAATATGATTACAATTTGGATGCCTGAAACTCAAAATCCACATCAAGAAAATATGGGAAAAATTATTGAAGGGATTTACCCTTCCTCCACAAGAAATCTCGACACAATTTGCGTACCCAAAACTCAGCCTCCTGAAGCCTCTGCGTCACCCTTTGCACTGCACTACACAATCACTATGATGTCAAGCCTCTGATTGTATTTGATAAAGTCATTTTGCCTTCTACTATTGAGGAATTCATCTCTCCTACCTTTTGGAACATCTACCTGACCTATGGATATGAGAACAAATTTATCTCCAACAAATCGAATTTTCCTCTATGAAACTACTGCGCAGAGCTCTCTATTGCCTCATTGGGATAACTCAACCCTATTGTTGTTGCCTCTTCAGATCACTGACCCTACCTGTCACTCATTTCTTCGATCTCTAGCTCTCTCCAAAAATTGTCTGTTGATACTCTCGAAATTGATTTTCTAAGGAAATTGAACTGCTCAAGTGTATTCTCCATCACCACATCGATCTCTTATTATAATCCATGGTCGCAACACCAACGAACAATATTAAAACATAATCGATGGCTAGGATCATTTATGGATTTATTTGTGCAAGTTTCTAGACTATTATCACCTTATCTTAATTAATATTGGTTATATTCCCTAAGTTTAGACTTAGGAAATATTTTAAAAAGGTCAATAATCTAATTGATACACTATAGGATGAATTTATAGAATGGATTTTTGGGTTCTGGATATCTCATGTATTCTAGCCTCTCCACCAAATTTCAAGGCTAGAACACATCTGATTCTACAAAAAATAACAATGTTATCGTGCCATACTATTTTCTATATTTCTAGAGCATGAGCATACACTGCTTCTAATTTCATGGCTTCTTTTGTGCTCATGGATGATGGTTTGGTTGATGGAAAGGAAGAGAGGAGAAACACAATAATTAACACACACAAACCATAGGAGTTGCTGCTCTTCTCTATTGATCATGCAAACTTGATTGATTACAATGAACCTAGTGAGGGGTATTTATAATTTTTGGAATAGCTACTCACGAATTCGAGGAATTTGGGAGTTCGAGGAGGTGGAATCCAAGAAATCGGGAATTGAACTTGGGAAATACATCTTTATGAGGGTTACAAGACAACTTGATGGACTTTAGTCTATAAGATTTAAAAATGACTAGAATGAACATGTCGCTGACCTTAAGCATAATAGATCTCGCTCCTATGCCTTAGCAGAGCATGCTGAAAAGACAAAGCATCACATTTGCATTGAAGATGCGAAATTTATTGCGAGAATTGACAATTTCCATCACCAAAAATTGAGGGAGGCCTTAGAAATCGAAAAGAGGTCAGCCAATCTTAACAGGGATGATGGGTCGAGTGTTAGCAGATGTTGGATCCCTTCCCTTTATTCTTAGTTATTGGTTTTCTTCCCTTCAGTTATCCCTCGTTTCCTTTCCTCTCCTTTGGTCCTCGGTTTCTTTCTCCCTTTCTGTACTTTATTAATTATTTATTATTATTATTATTATTATTTATTCATTTATTATTTATTTATTTATTTATCTATCAACATTATTATTATTATTATTCATTTATTTATTTGCACTGTATTTATTTTTATTATTTGGTTATTATTATTATTATTTTTCATTTATTTATTTTCATTTTATTTATTTTTATTATTTATTTATATATATATATATATATATATATATATATATATATAATCCTTTAATTTTTTTAGATTATTATTAATTAAGAATATATAAATATTTTATTATATTAAAATCTTTTAGTTATTGAATAAATATAATAATAATAATAATTCAATTATTATTTTGTCTTATTATTTTTCTTATTCCAGTGAAACTAGTTGTTATTCCTCAACGGCTAGTTGGAGTTTCTTATCTATTTAAACTCGGTCCTAGATTAGATTTCTCATCTTGTCCTGATGATGAAACACACTGGCTGGTTCAAAACACGCTGACAAAATCTGCTTGGATGTGATTTTCATCGAAAGATTTTATACACAATTTATGGATCACAGAAGCCAAATTCCTAATGATGATGAATTCTTTACCAAACAAAGATCAAGACACATAATTGTTAAGGGAGGGTGTTGGAGATATTAACTCCTGCTTGTCGTGTGCTTAATTTGTGATATTCTTCCTCTAATGAAATCTCTATGTCAGCTAAATATTTAAGAGCTTGTAGCTAGTTGTCTAGTTTTAGGTTTGGTTGAGACATTCTCTAAAAAAACTATATTGTACGTGGCTAAGATAGTTAATTTATCTTTAGGCCTAGCTTCTTGTATAGATATGTAATACCATGTGATAGTAAGAATGTGCATAAAATAAAAATGAGGTGTAGACTAGTTGGTTTGAATGGGGTTTAGTCCCCACCGAGTCTCAAGTTCAAACCTCATTAGGAGTGGTTGAATATGGAAGAAAAATTTGGATGAATTAAACTATCCCAAGGGACATCCAAGCTTGATCAAGCTTTGCACAAACTATTTGGTATGTGTTATATTATTTACAGGACTAGGTGTAGGTCCCACTCGTGGTTGGCCGCACCCACTCATGATGAGGCAGGCCCACTCATGGTATTGTGCATTGGCTTTATGCATGATGATTTTTCCCATGGTATTTTGTAGATATGATTAAAGGATTAACGATAATGTTCTAATCCAGGTTTAATGGATTGGTGCTTTATGAATTCTTTGAAAAGTATATAATGTATTTCAACATTGAAAAGAATATAATGAAAAATCAATTTGGCTTTCCCAGTTTTGGGTTATAGGAGAAAAATCTTTGTGTATATTTTTTGTTCTCACCATTGTATATTTTCTATTTTTTTTAAGAATTTGTTTGCAGGCAATTTTTGTACTAGGTTAAAACCTTCATGTGTTATTACAGCAGTTTTGGCTTCAAGGGGGCACCTTTGTGGTTGAGGGGTTTTTCTTGGGCCTATGGTAGGCCCTGTTACAATGGGAGATTTGCAAGATCAGTTCTTATGGTGAAAATATATAGCAAACAATGGAAAGATAGAGGTTAATAAATTTAACAGAAAAAGTTTTAAATTGTGGAAGCTCAAGATAGAGGATATGTTGGTGGATAAATATCATTGGATCATTATTGATCCCATTACTAAACCAAGGGAAACGTCAATAGAGGACTACACCAAGTTGGATTGGAAAGAAAAGAGAACAATACGATTGCGTGTCTTAGATTCAATATTACTGAATTTTTAATGAGAAGCTACAATGAAAGCTTTGTTGACAAGTTAGGGACTTTGTATCAGTCTAAGTCCCTAGTAAATAAATTGGTCATGTAGAAGAAGTTTTATAGCACGAGGATGAGGGATGGAGACTTTGTGACAAAGAATTTGAATGAATTCAATATTGTGGTAAGTAAATTATTATTTTTTGATATTAAAAATTTAGAGGGAGATAAGTGCATTCATTTGTTGTGTTTTCTACCAGACTCGTGGAATAGTCTAGTTGTTTCCATAGATAAAATTACAGCTACCTTAAAATCTGATGAAATAGTCTCATCCTTGTTGTTGGAGAATATGAGACAGAAAAAAATGGAGAACCAGAACGCAGATGCCTTGTATGTAAGAGGACACTCTTAGAGAATAAATAGGAATAATTTGTTAAGTGGGAGATTTAATTCTAGAGGGAGATCTAAATCTCCAGGAAAAATTGTAAAGGTATGCTAGAAATGTGAAAAATAATGGGCACTACAAGAAATATTGTAGATCTAAAACTCCCAAAAAAGGAAAGGGATATGATGATGCTCCTTCTACAGAGGCAAAAACCACCTCAGATGAAGGTGGGGATGTGAAATTTGCTTCTTTGAGTATACACGTAGATCATGAAGCATGGTTAATTGAATCAAGTGCATCCCCATAGAGAGCGGTTTTATGAATACTAGAAGTATGAAGGTGATGATGTCTTCCTAGGTGATGAAATGAATACAATAATCATAGGATGAGGAAAATTCAAGCTGAAGATGATAGGTGGAAGTATTAGAGCACTTCGAAGTGTTCTACACATTCCAGGATTGGGTAGAAATCTAATTTCTATAAGCAAGATAGATGATATAGGGGTAAAGATAATGTCAAGAAATATACATGCAAGATGGTTCAAGAATCATTGGTGTTGATGTGGGGAGTTCGTATCATAAATTTGTGCAAGATTTTGGGAAGTATTGTTATTTATGGGTGCAATAGTTTTGTTGTTCTTGAAAGTGGAGGAGAAAATCTCGTAGTCTCTTGTGAAAATACTATGTTGTGGCATCAAAGTCTGGGACATATTAGAGAGAAGGGCCTTTGGATACTACATGGTAATTGTATGGTAGAAGTTATGTCTAATTTCTCTCTAGATTTTGATTTCTGTGAACATTGTGTATATCGGAAATAGAATTGATTGAGTTTTTCCTATAGTGCTAAGAGGGCAAAAGAATATTAAATCTTGTCCACAATGATGTGTTTGGACATGTGTGAGTTCCATCACTAGGTAAATCTATGTACGATGTCTCATTTATAGATGAATTGTGCAAGAATACATGCATATACTTCCTCAGGAAGAAATCTAAAGTCTTTGTCAGGTTTAAAGAATTTAAGGCTTTGGTGGAAAATCAAAGAGAGAAGAGGATTAAGGTGTTGAGGATAGATAATGGTGGAGAGTTCTGCAAGAAGGAATTCGAAGAGTAATGTAAGAATTATGGTATATCACGATAAAAATATTACTCCATACACACCTCGAGAAAATGGAGTTGCAGAAATGATGAACATGATGCTAGTGGAAAAGGAAAGAATCATGCCTAGTGGTGTTGGATTAGGGTAGGAATTTTGCGTATAGGAAATGGATGCTCTTACCTGTTTAACATATTAGCTTCATCATTTTTGGAGCATAAGACTCCATATGAGGTATGGACTGGTAAGAAACCCTCTCCCTCACATCTCAGGGTAATTGGATACGATGCATATGTACATGTTTCAAATGAGAAAAGAACGAAGTTGGACAATAAATCTAAAAGGTGCATCTTTATTGGATATAAATATAGTTTAGAAGGTTACAAGCTTTGGAACCCAGAAACAAAGAAGGTTGTCTACATTCAAGATGTGGTATTTAGAGAAGTCAAGGATGTCATGTAAAAGGAAGTCTTACCAAGGGAAAATGAACCAGAGAAGATAAAGCTTGATTTGAAGGATGAAGAATCAAACTATACAAAAGAAAAATAATCAAAAGAAGAAGAACCACACACTCCGGTATTGAGGAGATCAATTCGGAAAATAAGGCAGCCAGAGAGGTATGCTCCATTTAATTTCCATTGAAATTTTTATTTCTATATTATTGATGATGATCCTAGAACTGTCCCGGAGGCATTGAATTTAGATGTTGGAAAACTATGGAAGAAGGCCATGGTTGAAGAAATGACAACCTTAGACAAGAATGAGGCTTGAGATGTCATGTATTTTCCAACTAGAAGAAAACCCATTGGCATCAAATGGATGTTTAATAAGAAGATGAACGTAGAAGGAAAAGTGGAGAAATATAAAGCTCGATTGGTATTAAAATGTTGTTCCTAGGTGCCGGGAATTGATTTTGGTGATATTTTTTCTCATGTTTCCAAGTTAGCTTCTATTAGATTAATTTTATCTCTTCTTATTTCTTTTGATTTTGAGGTAAAAGAGATGTATGTGAAGATAACATTCCTACATGGGGATCTAGAATAAGAGATCTACATGAAGTATTGGAAGGATTTGTAGTGAAGAGTAAGAAATAATTGATGTATAGGTTAAATATTTCTCTATATGGGTTAAATCAATCAGCAAGGATGTGGTATCAAAAACTTGATACATATATACATGGACTTGGATTGACAAGGGGAAAAGCATATCACCATGTGTATTATAAAATAGTTGGTGATCGTGTTATTTATTTGGTCTTGTATGTGGATGATATGCTACTCACTGGAAATGACAAAGAATATATCTAGGATGTGAAGACCCAGTTGTACTCTAAATTCGACATGAAGGACATTGGTGTTGCAAACTTTATTTTAGGCATGGAAATTAAACGAGATCAAGCAAAGAGAAAGCTACGGTTAAACTAGCGGAATTATGCTAAAACAATATTGCATAGGTTTAATATGCATGATAGTAAACCAGTGAAGGTCTTATTCTTGTAGGTGCAAAGTTATCTGTAGAGCAATATCCCAAGACATAAGAAGATGAAGAGGACATGTCTTGTGTTCCATATGTAATTGTAATTGGTAGTTTGATGTATGCAATGGTTTGTATGGGACTAGATATTTCATATGTAGTGGGAGTATTTAGCAAGTTTTTGCCAAAACTAGTGAAGGAGCATTAGACAACACTAAAGCGGTTTTTCAAGTAACTGCATGGTACTATTGATTTATTGGCGGAACCGGTTGTGGTTGGGAATACCCACTCATGGTGGGGTTGACCCACCTATGGTTTTATGCACGATGGTTTTGCCCACGATATTACTTAGATCCGGTTAAGGGAACTACATTTATGTTCTAATCCAGGGTTAATGGATTAGGGGTTTATGAATGCTTAGGCATGTATATAATGCACTGTAACATTGAAAATAATATAATGAAAAATAAATACGGTTTTATGTTTTTTTCCACGAGAAAAACGTGTATATTTTATGTTCTCGCAACTGTATATTTTTTATTTATTTTTTTAGAATTTTTTTGCATGTAATTTCTATACAGGGTTCAAACTTTCACAATCCCAGTGTTAGCATCCCACCATGAGTTGATCATTCTTCCATCCAATAAATGTGTTAGCCCCAACCTAAGCTCAACCTAATAATAATAATAATAGTTTCATATATACAATAATTCTAATGATCTTCCATTAAAATCATATCATTATCATATTATATGAAATTGAAACAAAATATTAATAATTAATATTATTTTTAATTAATAATTTTTTTTTATATTTAATTAATAATATTTTCTATTATTAATGATTATTTAATACCTACTACTAATTATAATAAATTATTTAATACCAATTATTTTAAGTAATAAAAATTATATAAAAAACCAATTAATAATATTATAAATTATAATAAATTACTAGTTGTTTATTATAAATATTTACCTATATCAAGTTAATTAGTCATTGAAGTCAGCAAAAGAAAAAATAAGATATTGAAGATCAAATACTTATGTAATCGAAACGTTTATGTAATCAATAATGAGTTGAACCAAAAAAATTCTTATAACATTGTGAATTCAAATTTCAATTTATTAAATTAATAACAATATAAACCACAATATTATATCTATGTGTTAACAATGTGAAATATTTTTGTTCATTATAATAGTGTGAATTAGAATTTTAATTCATTAAATTAATAACAATATAAACCGCAATATTATATCTGTGTATTAAAAATGTAAAATACAATGAATTAATAGATAAAACTACACTTCTATTTTTTTTTATTTTTTTTTAATTGCTTATATTTCCTTCACCATTCACATTTATAACATCCTTTTTCTAACTTGGTACAACAACTACAACATATGCATTTTAACTTGGTACAACAACTACATCATATGCATTTTCAAAAAGCATTTTCCCTTACATCGAGTAACAAACTACCAATTTTTGTGAGATACATCGAGTAACAAACTACCAATTTTTGTGAGATACATCGAGATGGGAGAAAACTTGCTCATAGTGTTAGAGAAGCACCCATGATTCCCTAAGATGTTGACATTTCTCAACGTATGCCAATAGAATATACTTGTGACCAAAACCATGTTGCTCATAGAACTAAGCATGGATAAAGTAAAGTACACTACAGTATGGGAGAAAACTTGCTCATAATGTTAGAGAAGCACCCATGATTCCCTAAGATGTTGACATTTCTCAACGTATGCCAATAGAATATACTTGTGACCAAAACCATGTTGCTCATAGAACTAAGCATGGATAAAGTAAAGTACACTACAGTAGGGGCATCGAATGTATGTAAAGTATAATCCATTTGGCTATGCTAAATGATGGAGCTCTTATATTGGAAGGCATTTGTTAATTAATATAAGGGCTTCTTTAGGTTTGAAATTCAATTTATCTGTCTAACAAGGATTGTGGACAGCTGCATTAGGCTCAGAAGTATAGTGTCAATTTCACTGATTCGATCCCAAGTCTCCTTAATGATTAGCGATAAGTTTACCAATTCTTCTAATTAAAAAAACAATACACTATATTGCTCTTTCACATAAATACCAAAAGCTAGGTGAGGTGAGTACAAAGTACATAACTCTTCTAAATTTTGATTTTGTTAGGTTATAAGTCAAGTAGAAAAAACATATATTTAATTCAATATTTGAATAGCTTTGACATATTAGAAAATTTTCCATCTTTAAAAAAAATGTTACGCTAAATACTATAAAAATTAAATGTAGTAATCTAATTGCTAATATCATTTAAAATTTCCTGAAATCTTAAGTTTTAACTTTTTAATTTACAAAAACTGAATACTAAATCTATCTATACATTAAAAAAAAAAAAAAAGTGTTTTAAAAAACTAAAATTAATGAGAATGCTCCCAAATAAATCCATTATCAATGGAAAGTCAAGGCTCGAATCTAAAAACAAAACAAAAACGCTTTAAAAAGTTCCGTTAATTAACTACGGTTTTGGTTAAAGCTTCAGAAGGGAATTATAGTTAGAGCATATTCGACGTAACTACTTTTGGGTAGTTATAATTATGCAATCTCAAGTAACTTTCCCCTTCGTTCATTTACTTCCTTTCATTTATCAGCTTTCTTTACGGGGTTTGCAATTTTTTTTCAGTTATTTCTCCGTTCAAGCCAACTAAAATCCATGGCATGTTCAGGCTAAATACTTTTGCATAGTGCTCTCCTTTTGATATTTAGTTACAGCTTAAACTTCAATTGTTTTATTTACATTCTATATATATATATATATATATTAAATTTCTGATCTCTAAAAAAAATTGTTGCAGGGTCGCGTTAGAACCAAGACTGTAAAGAAGTCCTCTCGCCAGATCGTGGAGAAATATTACTCATGTCTGACAGTGGACTTTCAAACAAACAAGAAAACGGTAGAAGAGATTGGCCGCATTCCCACTAAACGACTTAGAAACAAAATCGCGGGCTATTCAACTGTAAGTAAATTTCACGATCCTCTTTCGTCGATCTTAATCATAGTGTTCCTACTTTTGAGGACGGGCTCTGTGTATTTCATATTTCTCACGGGCATTTTGCTGCATTTATATATAGCATTTACTGAAACGTATTCAGAAAGGTCCTGTGCGCGGGATTTCCTTAAAACTCCAGGAAGAGGAGCGCGAGAAGAGAATGGACTTTGTTCCTGAAGTGTCCGCAATAGCGACAGACACTATTGAGGTTTGAACCCCTCTGGAAATTTCTGACATACATTCAGGTCAAATTCTTTTTAGTAAGATTGGCATGTTTATGTGAAGCAAGGTAATGTGTAATGTGGTGGGATGGTCTGTTCTCTTTCTCTACAATTGGTTCCCCTGTTGTGACATGTTTTCCTACATATTGCGATTATCTACTCTGATTTTTCTGAAGATTATTTACTTTGATTTTTAGGAAGATTAAGTAGATGTGGTTTATGAAGATTATTTACTTTAATTTCTAGGAAGAGTAAGTAGATGCTCTTTATGGATGTAGTTATTACCAAATTGGTATAGTGAGCTATATAAAAAATAAAATTAAAAATTAGTGATGTTTATATAGAGTTAATGTTGGTCATGTGGTTTTCTCTCTTGGTTTGAAGTTCTAGCTATGACATTTTTGTTTGTCATGTGATTATATATCTTAATTTTTTAGAATAATATGCAGATATTGTTTTTGGACTTAGCTAGTACCAAATTGGTGTAGTGAACCATTTCAAAAAAACAAGATTAATCATGTTTATGGATTTATTAGAAATGCATCTTATTAGAGATACCAAATTATGTTGAATTTATTGGTTGAATTTAATTAGGTTGTACATTTTGGGAATATTTGTAAATTCATTGTTTAATATCTTTCTTGTGCATCAATATATCTATTATCTAATTGAAAATCCATTGTTTCATATCTCTCTTGTGTGTCAATATATCTATTATCTAACCTATTGAGCAAGTGTTGGTCTGGTGGTGGGCTATGACCATGTTTGTTTATAATGTGATTATCTACCTTAGTTCTTTAAAATAGGATGTAGCTAGTACCAGATTAATATAGTGAACTACATAAAAGAAGATTAGTCATGTTTATGGATTTATTAGAAATAAGTCTTATTAGAAATACTAACTATCTATTATCTATTGAGCCAGTGTTGGTCATGTGGTGAGGATAGTTTATTTTATCTTCCTCCCCACCCAAGCAGATTAGTTATGTTTATGGATTTATTAGAAAGACTAACTATTTATTATCTATTGAGTGAGGTAGATTAGTCATGTTTATGGATTTATTAGAAATAAGACTTATTAGAAATACTAACTATCTATTATCTATTGAGCGAGGTAGATTAGTCATGTTTATGGATTTATTAGAAATAAGTCTTATTAGGAATACTAACTATCTATTATCTATCGAGCGAGTGTTGGTCATTGAGGATAGTTTATTTTATCTTCCTCCCCACTTAGGTTCACATGTTTGTTTGTAATGTGATTATCTACCTTGGTTCTTTAAAATAGAAGGTAGATGTTTTGTGGATGTAGCTAAGCTAGTATGAGATTGGTATAGTGAACCACATAAAAAAAAGATTAGTCATGTTTATGGATTTATTAGAATAAGTCTTATTAGAAATACTATCTATTATCTATTGAGTGAGTGTTGGTTATGTGGTGAGGATGGTCTATTTTATCTTCCTCCCCACCGAGGTTCGAAGCTCTGGATATGACCATGTTTGTTTGTAATGTGACTATATACCTTCGTTCTTTAAAATAGCAGGTAGATGTTCAATGGATAGCTAGTACCATATTGGTATAGGGAACCACATAAAAAAAGATTAGTCATGTTTATGGATTTATTAGAATAAGTCTAATTAGAAATACTAATTATCTATTATCTATTGAGCGAGTGTTGGTCATGTAGTGAGGATGGTCTATTTTGTCTTCCTCCCCACCCAGGTTCGAAGCTTTGGCTATGGCCATGTTTGTTTGTAATGTGATTATCTACTTTGGTTCTTTAAAATAAAAGGTAGATGTTAGTGGATGTAGCTAGTACCAGATTGGTGTAGTGAACCACATAAAACATATTAATCTTATTTATTGGAAATAAGTCTTATTAAAAATACTAATTTATTGGTTGAATTTAATTATAATGTACATTTTGTAAATATTTGAAAATCTACTGTTTGATGTCACTCTTGTCCATCAATATATATGTTGAGCAGAGTGTGTTGTCTTCCTCCTCACTTAGCTTCAAAACTCTAGCTATAACATGTTTGTTTGTAATGCGGTTATTTACTTTAATTTTTCTGAATATAATATAGATATTATTCATTATGCTAGTACTCAATTGAAATTAGTACAGTAAACCACAAAAAAATAAAAAATAGAATAATATATTTATGGATTTATTAAAATTAGATCTTATTAAAAATATCAATTCCTTAGTTAAATTTATAGATTTAATTTAATCTGATTATATATTTTGGAAATATTATTTGAAAATCTATCGTTTGATCTCATTCTTGCCCATCAATATATCTGAAAATGAATTGTTTGATCTCAGTTAAATTTCAAAATTTCTTTTGAATTGAAATCTGCAATGAGGTGTCCCTCTACGCTCACTAATGAAACACATCCAAAATTTTCTAGAGCTTTTTCAATAGAGTTGTGTCAGGGTGAATTGTAACGAGGATGCTTTCCTTTCACAGGTGGACAAAGAAACCTTGGAAATGCTTGCTACATTGGGCATATATGAATTACCAGGAGTTGTTCAGCGGGTTTGTACAATTTTCTTTTGGTTTCAAAAGTTTATTTAGTAGTTTATGCCATGATATGGGCAAAATTTTAACTTCAGTTGGTTATTGACAGGCCGATCCCCAGACTGGTGGCGGGGACTATAGTTACAGATCTGGGGGTTACAGTAATTATGGGCGAGGCGGTTTCCCATCCACTCCGAAGAGTTTCCCTCCGAGGAGAGCTCCGTAGTGAATTTGAATTGTTTGAATTGGTGCAGCATTCTCTGCTGCTGCATAAATTAGTTTGAAGTGGATCATATGTATATATGTTTTTACATTAATTGAATGTGTGGAGACTGGTTCCCATATTTGTTATTCTGAAACTATAGGGTGGGATTGAAGGCAGTTGGATGGGCCATTAATTTTTGTCAAGGCGTTGCCAGATAAAACCACTTATGTGCATTTGTTTGTCATATAAGTTTGATGAATTTTCATATCGGTCACATCTCGTTTGTGACGTTTTGGGTTACCTTCTCGTGAGTCGTTCCCTCTTTTTTATTTTGTTTTGCTGATTTGACCAAGATTAAAGGGGTAAGTTACTGATTTTAGTTTTTGGATAGTTAACATAGAGATGTATGTATGTGAGTTGCCTATTTGCTTTAGTGGTTTTTTTTTTTTAATTGGTTAATTATTAAAGTTATAGTTTTGAGTATTTTATTATATATATATATATTAGATTTAGTTAGGATTATGCTTACTTTAGTATATCTTGGATTGGGTTTGTTGAGAAAGTTGAGAGAATCTCTCAACTTCTCTCTCTAAGATTAAAAGTGGTTCAACTATATATTATTGATGTATCTGATTATTGCGATATAGAAAATAACTATTTGTGTGTGAATGTTGTGCGTTTCTGCTCTCTCCAATTTCTAATATGGTATCAGAGGCAGCACTGGCTTGATTCCCTCACGGGAAGGCCAGGAAGATGTGAGAGCAATACCGCTGCTGTAGAAGAGTAGATGGTTCAGTTTTTTGTGTGTCTGTTATTTTAATTGTTGTGAATGATGTTTCTTTTAAAGCACTGTTGAGAATCCAGTGATAGTCGATTAGCCGAAGAGTAGTCCTGCATGTGTGATCTACGCTATAAAGTAGCATGTTCGTTGTTTTTTATCCGTTCCAGTTAAACAAGTTTAAGTGATTTGCACCCAGCTGCAGTGAGAAACGATTGATGTGTGTGCAACGATTGATGTGAGTGGATCAATCTTGCTGCCCTGCACGTCTTCTTCTTGATAAATGCACTGATACGCTTGAACTGCATGAATGAGCCTGCGCGTCTTTGTTCTTTGCGCTTGTTGGATAACAAAATGGCGGTGCTGCCCATTCGGAACAAGCAATTCGGCAGCAGCATGGAACTGCTTTGATTCGGATTGCTGTTTTGCCACTGTTGTTGCCCACGATCAGATTTCCATCGATCCGGGTGTTGGGGCCGAGACCATTTCCGCAGCAATTTTTCACTTATGTGGTAACGAAATATTCAATGCAGATATCTTGTCTGGATATCTTGTATTCACGCAGAGAAGAATCGATTGTGTAGTAAATGGCAGAGGAACTGTAGTAAATGCCAGAAGAATACCTTGCTTGGAAGCTCTTGCAGATTACTACACTGCGAATTCTGCAGGTCGCGTGGACGAATCCCTTGCGCAGCGATCAGCTTCCTGCGCTGCACATGACTGATATGGTATATACTGTTGTCTGTAAAGCTTTAATTATGCAGTGTATATAAAAAGGCAAAGAGGATGTAGATGTTTGTCGGATTATTTCTCAATGTATGCTATGGCTCTATAAGGCCTATAAATTTACTCTTTGTGTGGATACTGCTCCTCGATCAATCAGGATTTGTGCGGGATCCTGATTTGTGTAAAGTTTTCGAGAAATATATTTGAAACGTTTTTTTTTAGGGTGCCTGGTAGTGTTCTCAGACAGGTTTTTCAGCCGTGGCATGTACTTCCTTTTGGTGGTATTTACTTCCCAAGCTGCTGAAAAAATATAACCGTAGCGGTCGTTAAGAATATTAAAAGATCAAATGGATCCAAAACAGGAGCATGAGCGATATCATTGCTGGCATTCACAGGGGTGAATTTCGAAAGAAAGAGTTGGTGCAGCTAAGCGTGATGACGATGGGCCAGCTTTGCTTTAGCTGGACAGTGGTGGGTTGAAAATCGCTGAAATTGCTAGTTTGATTTACGTTGGATTTGTAGGTTTATTGTGTGAAATATAGTGTGGAGTGCCTTATATTTATGAGAGTTGTGTAGAAGAGAACCAATTATTGAACAAATGAGCATTATTTAAATTAGTCGTTCTTGACGTCCTACAGGGACGAGAGAACAATTGACTAATTTGATTGTGTGAATTTTTTATATGCTGATCTTGTTGTGCTACGGGCCAAGGAGCATCAGTTACAGGTTAGCAGGTCAAGTTGTTAGATTAGCTCTTGAACACATTCAGTATTCAGACCATTTGCCTAGCCACTGATGGATAGCCGAAAGCGAAGTCAGATGGTGATTGGTCCATAGGATGGTTCATCACTTGTCAGCTCTATCGCGGAAGCCCCGACGAGCCGAGTTGTCAATACTGTTGATCTTGCAACAGTTCATTATTGCTGGTCAGAAACAATGTATTTTAAATGGGTTGAATGGTAGCTCGAAAATGGTGGAGAAAAGAGTGTTTCCTATGAGATCTCAGAGTGGGTATAGATGTTAATGAAGACCAGATCAGACAAAGACACAAAAAGTTTAAAGTGTTGTAATTGTGATTAATTATATGTTTTGTAAAGTAAGCATTAAGGGAGGGTATTAGATTTAGTTAGGATTATGCTTACTTTAGTATATCTTGGATTGGGTTTGTTGAGGAAGTTGAGAGAATCTCTCAACTTCTCTCTCTAAGATTAGAAGTGGTTCAACTATATATTATTGATGTATCTGATTATTGCAATATAGAAAATAACTATTTGTGTGTGAATGCTGTGCGTTTCTGCTCTCTCCAATTTCTAATAATATATATATATATATTAAAATAGGTGTATAAATTTAATTTAATTGGTTTTTTTAACTAGGTATATATATTTTAAATTAGTTAGCAGTTTGTATCATTAGCAGTAATTACAAGTGGCATGGTTTTTTCTGTGATGAGTTAACTCGTTTTTAGCAAATAGTAGCCAATGATGGTTGTCTTCATTTTGTTTGACAACTTGAATTTGATTCTCACAATTAAAAAAACATATAATAAATTTATAAGTTTAAAACAAGTCAATATTATAAGATTTTTTTATCTTATTTTTAAATTTTTTTGTTTTTTAATTTATATATTTGGAAAACTTGAAATGGAAACGAAATATTTCAATAGTTTAAATTTATTTATTTAATTAATTATAAAGTATTTTCTCAATAATATTGATTAATTTTTTTTTGGGTTGATCTTCTCTATTTTAATAATTTAGTAAAATCTACGTGGTATCTTGTATTTTAATTTTAATTTGTTCGAATAACTTATTGATTTAAATTTTATTCTTTATTTAATTATAAAGTATTTTCTCAATATGTTGATTAAAAGTTTTTTTTGGGTGACTTTTCTCTATTTTAATGATTATTAGAATCTATTTTGTATTTTAATTTTAATTTGTTTAACTATCTTATTAATAAAATGTTTTTATTAATCTATTTTTTTTTTTTGTTATATAATAAATATGTATTGACATTAAAATAATTTATTCTATATAAAAATTTTATTTCTAATTCATATTGTTTAAAGTAAAATGTTTTATTATTATTTATATATTTACTATATTTTTAAATATATTTACAATATTTTTAAATTTTTATTTTTATTTTAAATTATATTTACATGGATAAAAAACACATACATATTCTCTTTTTATATAATTTTTTATAATTAATATTTTTAAAAATATTACATTTCAATTTCAAATCAAGTATTATTTATAGTTGATGTTAAAAATATTTGAGATGGAAACTTTAAATTTTATATTTAATAATTTTTTTTTTTAATTATAAAGTATTTTTTTCAATAATCTTTGATTAAAGGTTTTTTTAGTTGATCTTCTTTATTTTAATGATGATTTAGTAAAATCTATGTTAAATTTTGTATTTTAATTTTAATTTTAATTTGTTTGAATAACTTATTAATAATGGTTGAAATTATATTTTTTTATTTAATTATAAAGTAATTTGTCAATAATGTTGATTAAAAGTTATTTATGGTAGATCTTTTCTATTTTAATGATTTAGTAAAATCTATATGGTATCTTGTATTTTAATTTTAATTTGTTTAAGCAACTTATTAATAAAATGTTTTTATTATTCATTTTTTTTTTAAATTTTAGTTTGTGTTATTTAATAGATATGCATTTCACATTAAATAGTTTACTCCATATAGACATTGTATTTTTAATCCACATTGTTTACACTGAAATGCTTTATTATTTCTATATTTATTATATTTTTAAATATACGACATGGTTTACTGGAAAGTGATTCTCGCAATTGTAAAACCAAAAGGCATTAATTAATAGGTGAACCCTTCCCAGGGATAAACATATTTAAAAATATAATAAATATAGAAATAATGATGATGATGATGATAGTTATTGCTAAGACCAATACGGTCTATTAGATCTTAAGAAACGAGAAAGAATCTAAGTTTGATTCTTCAAAATTTTGTTTATATGGTCAAAGAGAAGGGAAAGAAGTGCTCCAAGATCGATATAGGTGGGTTGGCTTAATAGGTCAAGAAAGTGTGGCAAATGGCAGGGAAATGAGAGTGAATGTGAGTAAGAGTCAAGTCAAGCAGTCTAAAAGGAATTTCTTTTCATCTTCCACTTGCTTAGAATTGCAAATTTGATAAATTCTATCGTTCCAAGGGGTCTTGGGAATAGACCACTGCCCTGTCTCACTCTGAAGCTCATGGGAATAGTAGGGAATTGAGAGTGAATGTGAGTAAGAGTCGGGTAGTCTAAAAGGAATTGTTTTTCATCTTCCACTTGCTTAGAATTGCAAATTTATAAATTCTATCGATCCAAGGGGTCTTGGGAATAGACCATCGCCTTGTCTCACTCTGAAGCTCATGGGAATTAATTCTTATTTGAGCGATGTTCATTTTTTTCTTATTGCTGGACAACACATAGAGATAATTTTGATTATCAAGGGTGGGGTTGATCACTTCCTTATAGTATCTTAGCTTCCTTTTACCCTGCAGCTCCTGATCCTCCCATAGCTTGTCCTTAAACTAGTAATAGTATTTTTGATATTATCTTTTCTTCCCATACTCAGCTCCTCCTTTATTCCCCAATGGTTGAGCCAGGACTGGGCATCCTTATGGTACTCGCGTTTGAGGTGAAGGTGAGGTTTTTGACTACAGTTAGAAGAAATTTTAGGGAGCCATTTTGATTCCATGTTTTCAAGCTTCTTAGGGAGCCATTTTGATTCCATGTTTTCAAGCTTCTTATTATACATCAGATATCAAAACATAGTTGTACTTTCAATGTGGGACAAACCAAATTCGATCAAGAGGATAAGATAGGGAGTATTTCCATTGATCTTAAGGTTGTAGGCTATGAATTTCTTTCGAATCATCTCAATATTCCTCCATAACTCTCTGGATATACTGCAACCCCAAACTTGACATCTGTATAAGACAACAGAGGTGACAAGGGTCTCAAAGAGGAACTTCTTTTTACTCCAAATGTAAAGATCGATCGACTTACAATTGTTTTCAAGCTCATAATAAGATTTCCAACACCCAATAATCCTTTTCTCAATGTTATAATTCCAGTTGAGATGATGAGGGAAGTTAATGCCCAAATACTTATAAGAAGAAACTTGCTCTAAGCACTGGTTATTATACGTGAAACTACCATGGGTGATATTTTTGGATTTAATGATCATGACTTTAGTCTTGTTGGTATTAACTGTCATACCCATCTTGGAGCAGTACTCATGAAGAATCTGGAGCTGCTTGTCAACGTCGTCATGGTTTTTTTGAATGAAGAACGATATCATCGACATAGAGGAGAAGTGTAATGAGAACATCAGCAAGCTTGATGCCCTTGCACCCCATAGATTCCAGACACTGCTCTAGCTTATCGAAGTATATGCCAAAATTGGTAGGGGATAGGGGACACCCTTGCTTAACTCCAATACTGCATTTAATGTCTTTAGACCACCCCTCATTGGTTTTAATCTTGGCAGTGACGGTCTCATAGAAACAAATCACAACAATCCTCATAGAAGGGACATGATCTCTTTAAATCTCCACATTGTTTACACTAAAATGGCTTATTATGATTTCTATATTTATTATATTTTGAATATATTTAAAATATTTTTAAATTCATATTTTCATTTTAAAATATATTTACATGGATAAAAAAACACACATATTCTCTCCTTTCATATAATAATCCACAATTGTTTACACTAAAATGTCTTATTATTATTGGTATATTTATTATCTTTTTAAATATTTTTACAATATTTTTAAATTCATATTTTCATTTTAAATTATTTTACATGGATTAAAAAAAAAAAAAAAGCACATTCTCACTTTTTTATATATATATTTTTTAATTAATATTTTTTAAAATATTAGATTTCAATTTATTATTTATGGTTAATGTTAAAAATATTTTTTTAGTTATATATATAAACGAAATGAAAATTATAATGTTAATATTATTTTAAATATAATATGTAAATTTGATAAACATATTTTAGTTAAATTTAAATTATGTATTATATTATTAATAAATTATTAATATAGTTATTATTTTTAAATATAATGTTAATAATTAGTATCTAACTAACTAAAATAAAAATAAAGGTATACAAATGATTAACCTATGTATTAATTTAATATAAAATAAAATAATATGATAAGGTTAATTAAAATATTTATAAATATTTATATAGAATAATTTTTTTAATTATTATTAATATATTTAAGGTTGATTTTATGGTATTTATATATGTTTAATTATTTTAAAAAATATATATTTTTTTATAAATTATGGTTGAAGTTTTTTTTTAAAAGATTAATTAAATTAAATTTTATTTTGTTTATTGTTGGGTTTTTTGAAAGGGACTGAGATCAATCAAATCCAGAAAATATATTGTTTAACTAGAGCATATTGTAAATAGAAATTGTTGTTTACATATAAAACAACTATTGGGTAGAATCTCCAAGCATCTATGCTAGTTTGTCACTACCTTCATTTGAGGAGAAAATAATATTTTTGAGACAAAACAACTATTGAGTAGAATCTCCAAGTATTCATGTTAGTTAGTTACTACCTTCATTTGAAAAAAAAAAACTTATCTTTTATTTTCTGCTCGAGCTTTTCCAATTTGATAAATTTTTCATGTAAGTCCTATACTTCCTTATGCCACTTGCAATAGTGACTGAGTGCATGTGATACAATATAGAAACTACAACCCTATTTTATTGCAATAGTGACTGAGTGCACGTGATACACTATAGAAACTACAATCCTATTTTGTGTGAGCTGAAATCATATTAAGATAGGGGAACATGTGCCCTTGAACAACATCATTAAAGACCTTAATTACAATAGTTATTACAAATGGTTGAATTATTTATTAAATAAATATGAATAGAGCTTATGTAATTTTTTAATTTGTATATATATGGCTTAATTTAATTACTCTACAGGTAGACCTAGCACAGTTACTCTATAGAGACTTTATGAGTATATAGAGTATTTAGAGAAACATAGAGAAGAAAGAGATGTCAAGCTACAAACAAGATCCAAAAACAAATAGAAAATAAAATAGAACTATTGGAGAATAAAATAGAGGCAATGGAGACTAGGTTGTAGGTCATAGAAAAACAAAACCAAGATATGAACCAAACATCCTAGAAAGGATATATTGATAATATAGTCTTAAAATGAATGACATGATTAAAGAACTAGAAGAAAAAGTTAACAACGGTCTCACCCTAAATAGTGGGGTAGGTAAATTAGATATCAAACCAATTAAATATGAAATGAAAAAATTGATCGAAATAGACCATGAGCGTAACAAAAGGGCCTTGAACCTTATAATATTCAGTTTGAAAGAGGAGGTAGACGAGGATACTTTAGCCATAGCCCAGACAAAATTATATAATAGATTACAAATTGAAACCATGTGTCTCATAGAAGCAGCAAGGTTAGGGAAATTAACTGAGAATAAAGGAAGGATGATCCAAATAAAGGTGAGCTCTACTAACCATAAGTATGACATAATTAGTAAAACCTCAAGTCTAAAAGGAACGAGAATATTTATAAATGAAGATTTCATTCCAGAAGATCAAGAAGAATTAAGAAAGGAGGTTCAAAAGGTAAAAGAAGCTAGGAAGGAAGGAAAATGGGAAATAATCAGAAATAGAAAAGCCGTCATTCGAGATAGAAACCAAAAAGATAGTAATAAATAGAAATTCAACATGCTCTGAATTCTTTCTTGGAACTATCGGGGCTTTCCATGGAACAAAGGCCCCAAGCTAAGTTGGATCTCAAATGATGTTGATATTATATTGCTTGTTGAAACTTGGGAGCACGAAGAATCTAAGGTCCCTAACATAGATGGCTTTGCACTATGGTCTACCTGGAACAAGTGATCCTCCTGTAGAGGCATTGGGGGCATAACTTGATACATTAAGAAGAACATCTCCCCCCATGATAGGATTTATAAAAATGACCCTTACAACCAATATAGTTGGATTGAGATTATTGACATCAATGATAAAAATACCTACATAGAAATCTTTTATTCCCCCCCATTAATTCTAACTTCTATAAGAAAAAGAATCTAGATAAAAATAGTCCTTACAATGGTTTAGAGAATGATATTTCTAACTTAAGGAATGAAGGTAATATACTTTTAATGGGTGACTTTAATGCTCAAACTTCAAGCAACCAAGCTATTCTTCTAAGAAATCATTCCAACCCCAATACTCTTTGGTTAGACGAAGACCTTACTCTGGCTAGCCGGTACAAAAGGAGCTCTGAAGACCTTGGGGATAATTTGTTTGGGTCAGAGCTAGTCAACCTCTGTAGTGCTCAGTATCTCATAATTTGCAATGGTGTAAAGAAGTGGCCCAATTCTAGCCAGATGACCTGCATCCATGGGCTTGGCAGCAACATGGTAGACTATGTTATTTCTGATCTCCCTTTATACAACAAAATAACAAATTTTGACATCTTTTAGACGACCACGAGCCTGACTTTGATCATAGGCCTTTACTCATAACTCTCGATTTTTTCATGCATAGAGATCCCAAAGAAGATAATCCTTATAGTCAACAGAACTTAATATTTGATAGAAATAAAAACGATCTCTTTCTAAATGAATTAAAAACTAATTTGCTGACTTTATCTAGTATAGACAATGTAGATGACCTCTACCATAATTTTACTACAACCCTCTCATATTCTATTAACAAGTTCTCAATTGAAGTCTCAAGTAATAAAAGAAATAGAAAAACCAACCCATGTTATGACGAAGATTGTAAAAGTGCGAGGAGAGCAATTAAGGAAGCTGTTGATGATTCTCTCAAAATTGACAAGATAAAAATCTACAAAGCCCTAACTAAAAGGAAAAAAAGGCAATATATTTGTAAAAGACAAGAGAATCTCTTACACCTCTCTAAGATGACTCCTAAGAAATTATGGAGGTAGATTCTAACTAAGAAAACTAAAGATGATAATAAAATTGCTTTACATGACTAGAATTCATATCTTAAAAAGCTTTATGAATCTCCAAATGCCAGGGATTTTGAAACCTTGCTCACAAGGAAAGAAGTTTTCTCATTATAAGACATTGATTTTGGGGTTAAACTCCTGGAAAATGGGAAAGCTAAAGACATTGAAGGTTACCAGGCAGAAATCTTAAAAATTGGAGGTCTTGTCCTCATCCCCCACATCCACAAGATTTTCAACCAAGCGGTCAAGAAAGGGTTCCCTAAACCTTGGACTTAGATTATCAGACAATTATGATCAGCCCTCTCTTAGCCAAGTTATATGGTATTATTTTGGAAAAGAAGTTAAGAATTTGGCTTGAAACTGAAGGTAAGCGGGCTAAAGGCCAAGCGGGTTTAGAAGGCAACACTCAACAACAGACCACCTCGTTATGCTTAGGATAATTGTGGAGCAATGACGCAATGATAAATCCAATCTCTTTTTTTTCTTTGTGGACTTTAGAAAGGATTTCGATACGATTCCTAGAAACAACCTATGGAATATATTAGAAGAGATAAATGTTCCTTTCGAGCTAAGAACGGTTGCTATAAGGTTATACAAGAATGTAATTGCCAAGTTAAAGAGAAATGAGGGGTGGTCGAAAGATATTAAGTTTAATATTGGAGTAAAACAAGGTTTCCCCCTCTCCCCTACCCTATTTGGCATTTACATCGACAAGCTAGAAAGTTGTTTAGAGGAAGAAAGATGTGCTGGCACGATCTTAGCTGGGATAGTCATCATCCTTCTTCTCTATGCTGACGATATTATTCTTCTCGCAAGGTGCCCATCTGATCTTGATAAGAAACTTAGACTTCTTAAAGGTTTCTACTCTACCATGGGTATGTCTGTTAACTGACAAAACAAAAGTGATGATTATCAAATCCAAGAAGGACACTTACGCTAATTTTATTTATGAAAATAGTAACTTGGAGGAAGTGTCTTCTTACAAGTACCTAGGAATTGATATTCATCACAAGCTCAACTGGAACTATAACATTCACAAAAGGACTAATGGGGGGTGGAAAGCTTATTTTTGTCTTGAAAATAATTGTAAAATGACAAACGTCGTAATGTGGGATAGAAAGAAGTTCCTTTTTGAAACTTTAGTCACTCCTGTTATCTTATATGGATGTGAGGTTTGGGGTTGGAGCATCTCTAGAGAATCCTGGAGAAATATTGAGCAAATCCAGAAGTGTTTTATAATGTATAACCTTAAAATTAAAAGCAATACACCCTACCCTATTCTCCTTATAGAAGTGGGTCTTTCCCCTATCGAGAGCCTAGCTATGACTAGGCTTCTGTTGTACAAGCACAAGCTCAATAGCATAGGAGACCATAGAATTCCTAAGCTAGCTTTAAATTCCAGCCAAAACCACCTAAGGCTTAAACGAGGTTGGTATAAAGACATCAGGGCCTGGTTAAACCATTGGGAGATTGACGATAATTTTTCATTGCAAAACATTAATAACATTAAAAAAAAAATTTACTTCTAAGTTCAAAGAAAAAATGTAGTGTGAGAAATATCTAGCAGCTAAAATAAATTTAATATATTATAAGGAGGTCATCAACCCCACCCTAGATCATAAAAAGTATCTCTCTATTTTAACTAGCTCAAAGAAGAAAATTAATATAGCCAATATTAGAATGAACTCTCATGAGCTCCATAGTGAAATAGGTCATTGGACGGTTCCTAAAACACCATGGATGGAAAGGTTCTGCCATCTATGTGAGAATATGAACATCGAGGATGAAAATCACTTCCTCTTAGAGTGCCCTACATACAACCACATTAGAGCTCAATTTCATAATATTTATTGCAATACTGACCTTCCTAGCCATTTAAGATGTCAAAATTATAGTGAGCTTGGGAGGCTTCTCTCCAAGCTTTTTGAGCATAGGAATAAAATCTTAAATCAAAATAAATAACTCTTTTCTTTAGGTCCAATAGACCAAATATTGGTCTCAGTGGACGTTAACCACCACCACTACCACCACCACCACCACCACCATCATCATCATCATCAGGCTTAATTTAATTGATATTGTTAATGATAACGAGTTCCACTAACCTCTAAAAGTTTTCTTAAAATCGAGGAATACCTCTTACTCCTATGCTCACCTCACCTGATTTCCATTTTCTTGACTTCATTTTGATCTTGACCATGCATCACTTTACTCTGTTTCATACTTCAAAACGAATTCAACAACTGATTGATGAAAATAGGTGCTTGAGTCTTCTAACCTCAATTCTTGATTTGACCCATGACTTCGAATTCAGACATAAATGTGAACTTACCAATGAGAATGATGAATGATGAAGTGAAGTACAGGGTCTTAGAAATGGGTCTTGGCAATGAGAATGATGAAGTGGCAATGTGTATTTTCACAAGGTATGAAAGCTAATGAGAACTTTGGGGACGACTACTCTGAGCAGAGCGACATTTCTATTTTTGATTGAACAAACGAATTTATGTGGTACTAGGGAAGTTCTGTGGTAATTGGGGCAAATCTATCAAGAAATTTGACGACGATTACTTCATCGATATGGAGTTTACAAGTGTAGGTGATCTAACGTTTGGATCTCAATAGCCCATCACAGTTCCCTACAACAGCTTAGGCATGTATGGAGGCAACAAACATACACGTTGAAGAAGCATCAGATGTTTCAGACGGTCTGTAAGTGTCTAAAAATATTTTCTGGACTACCGGGTATACCGCTACCATCAAGTCTGTGACAAGGTTAGTAGTTTTTTTCTCTGATAAAGCAGAGTCTAGTCAGGCAGTTAGGGTTTAGGCTAGTCCTTCACGAGTCATTTAACATGGGTATGCATATTCGCATTACTACTTCATGGTCGAGCCAATGGTAATAGATATGAATTAAAGGAAGGGTTTTTCACTACCATCAAGACTGTGTTTAAGGGCAATAAGTTTTCTATGATAGAGAAAAATATATTGAGGTAGTCTGTGTTCCATGTTTTTTTTATCTAGATAGGCATATTAGAAATTACTGCAGCTTGAAGGTGTAAGTGGATTTATCATTGTTGGCCTAGGAATATCCCTGACCACCTATCCTCTTGATGGTTTAAACAATATTGGGCTCAACTCTGGTAAGCAACCCCAGTGGAGAAGCGGGTGGTGGGATGGGATGGGATGGTAACAAACCATGATGCCTGAACACTCGGTAGTGATCATCCAGATATTGATATTTCTTATGATTGTGGGTCTCATCCTACTATCGATAGTAAAAACCCATTTCACTTCCCATAATCCTCATCCTCATGCAAAACAGAGGCCCCAGATTGGCCACCCATGACTATGGGGAAGACTCCGATTCATCCTACTCACCGAAGCAGTCTTGTTTAACCTCTCTATGGCACAAATGGGTGGATTCTTTCATCATATCAAGGCCAGGTAAGGAATTTAACTTTCAGTTCTGCTTTCACTGGTGGCACTATGGAGGATGTTGTTGTTGTTGTTGCTGCTGCCATCTTTGACCTCCATTCTCCTCAACTGACTTCCCTCTACAATTTCGTCAGTTTTCTGACCACCACCCTAGTTTTCGATGACCTTTCTCTTTCCAGTGACCTACGAAAATTTCAAATCCACATAACTCTGCCACCCCATCACTTCGTCTAAGTCCAACTCACTGTAACATTCCTCTCCTTACATACCGAGCTTCTCGACATTACGTCTCTTAACAAATTTGGCATTGAATTGATCCCTCTCAACCTTCTCGAGGCTCATTATATCTGTCTCACACACTGCCCTAGCTGAAATTCTCTTAGGTTGACAACTCTAATTTATGGACATTTATTGCATCTGGGCTATATCAAAAAAAGGTCCATATTTATCCTTCTGCACATGCACTTTTCCGAATCTTGGTTAGGTTGGAATAGTAATTCTACTGTTAGGACCATGTTAGTCCTAGTGCAATGGTGACTGCAATGGGTGATGGTGCGTATATACTAGCTTCCAACACATTAGCACACGAGGCTCTTCTCGAGGTCACAATGGATGCAGAGCGGGCTCAGGTTGCAGGTTTGGTACCCGTGCCTACTTCTTTGTCTTTCCCATCGCAAGCCTCGAATGAAAACTCAGGTAAAGAATGAAATAGGATCCCAGGTCGTCACAATCCGTTTCCTTTAGGCCCTCACCTCTGAAAAGATCATCGTGGTTACTCTGTAAACAGAATTCTCAAGCCTGCAATGGTGAAAGTTAGAATATGATGATCTTTGGGGAAGAGTTACCAACCTCCAAAAACATGCCTTAGTTAGGTGATCGGTCTTCTCGAAAATGCAGGATAAGGAAATTATGGGCTAGGTCAAAAATATCTGGGGTCCCTTGCTTGGATACACTCCAAAATTCAGTCAGATGATGAATTCATGGTTCCGCATCAATTTCTTGCATGCAGATGACCATGAGAAAATTCTCAAATGCACTTGGATCCGTAGTCGCAACTTCCTGCAGCTTCACCCATGGTACTTCAATTTTAATATGATTTTTGAGACCCCAAAGAAAAAAATGGTGTGGGTCAAGCTGTCGGCGCTCCCATTAGAATTATGGACATTGAAGGCTCTCAAGGCTATCAGAAACTCTATTGGTCGTGTTTTTCATATTGAGCCAAGAATAGTAGGCTCCAATGATAAGTGGGTTGCATGGCTCCTAGTGGAGATTAACTACTCCGGGGGACTTCCGTGAAATGTGGATTTATAGTGGGAACAACGGAAGCATCGCTAGAGGTTCGACTATGGGGGGCTCTCGTTCTGGTTCCTCCTTTCTCACAAAATTGGGTACATAATGCGTAGGTGCCCTCTTGGGCGTCGACAGAGGAACTACAAAGGGTCAGAGCCAATCCTCCACAATTCCAGTCCTCGCTCCAAGCTTAACCCAATGTAGATTCATCCGAGTAAGTATGCATCTCCTTCGACCTCCCCCTTGTATGTTATTTACTCTATATCATTGTCACCCCCTCTTCTGTATTCCCGAACGATGATCGAAGACCATTATTGTATCCTCCAACTCACTTCATTTAATGGTCCCTCGGTTTTTTCTCCTGTCACCCAGTCAAAGCCCTTGGTTGAGTCATTCCGACACTTCAAGGCTTAAACCTATGAATCCCCTGCTATAGCCGAACATGCATTCCAAACTTCCATCATGCCTCCACAGTCACGCTCTCTTTCTATGCCACCACTTGAGTTGGCGTCTCCGTCGCCCATCCTCGAATCGATGGGTGAGGATCCCATTGATTCTCCCAGGAACTCTGTTTGTAGCGATGTATATTTCCTGCTATGAAACTCAAATTTAGATATTGTTGCACTCATAGTTTATGATCGATTACGCACAACTCCTCCTCTGGCCATTTCACCTGCCTCTGCTTAAAACATCACTGTGTGAAAAAAATCCAAAAATGGTAGTAGACATTATAGGGGGAGGGTGAAATCAAAAACTTTGTTTTTGAATGAACTAGATGGGCTTCGAGATATCCCAATTGTATCCTCTTCTGATCTTAGGACACTTAGAGCATGTCATATTGATCATGGTAATTAATGAATTGCATCATTTCATTAAACATCCAGGGGTTGGGTGACCATACAAAGTACCTCCGCCTAAAATAATTTTTTGTAGAAACCCAGCCCATCATAGAATATTTGCAGGAAACTTTATGCTCTTTGTCTAAAGCAATTCAATTATTTCTTGCAATATATTCAGGATGGCATGTTGCTGGCATTGACTTGATTGGGAAATAAAGTGGCATGATTGCCATTTGGAACCCATCAATGGTCAAATTACATGCCTATAGGTTTTTTTGGAGGAATTATCCTCTCGAGCAATATCAAAGGCTATTCATAAGGTCTCCATTTGATTAATCTATATGCTCCAAGTCGACACAGAGCCTCCTTTTGGGCTTGGATGGATGCTTCGGCCATTTTGAGTATTAGTGACCTAATAATCATGGGGGATTTTAACTCAACCTTGACTGTTGGGGATGTATGGGGCTGTCACTCCTGACAGGACCTGCTGGCAGCACGCATCACCCGAATATTCTCTGACCACCATATTGTGGACATCTTTCCTACCCCTTTTGCTCTGACATGGAAAAACCAACATGCACAAAGTGACTTCATTAGGAAAAGGCTCGATAGGTTCTTGACTCACGAGAGGGTGAGTGAAATTATTGGAAACTTGAGGTCAACAGTTGTTATGACATCATTATCAGACCATTTTCCTATATGCCTCATGTGGAGAGTGGAGCCTGTCAGAAGGGACCTTCCCTTCAAGTTCAATAAGATATGGCTACAGGATCCATAATATTAGTTACTGGTCACAAAATTCTGGAAATAATGGGAAAGTGCTCTATAAGGCAATGCTTTGGGTTTCCTCATAGATAAACTCTAAGAATTAAAGAAGAAAACACACACCTGTTAATGCAACAAGAAGGTGGTACTGAAGAATGAAATTCGAAGCATTTCAATAAGGGTGTCTTAGATCTACAGTTTAATGAAGGAAGTCCCTCCATACCCACGAACATGTCAAGCCTTGGACACACTGGGGAAATGCAAATAAAATTTTTTAAGAGTGTAGGAGGTAACATGGAAATTAAAAATTAGAGAAACATGGTTAAGGGAGGGTGATCTCAATACCAAATACTTCCACCATTGTGAAAATGACAAGAAAAATAGGAATGCTATATGGCAGATTGAGTCATCATATGGGAAGGTAGTGCACTCAACAAAGGACATTCAAAATGAGGCCCTATTATAATGTTTTGAGTTCTACAAGGCAATAGAAGGGACAGATCATGCAATCTAATCATGGGCTTTGGATGACTATGTGTGAATGTTTGATTTACCAGCAAATGAGGAACTAGGGCGTGAGGTTACAAAGGATGAAATTCTGGGAGTGCTAAAATCATTTTCTCGAGATAAGAGTCTCGGCCTAGAATGATGGCCGACATAGTTCTATATACACTTTTATGAGATGATGGGGGATGAAATCTGTGAGGTGGTGGAATGGTCCAGGTTGAGGGGGAATATTCCAGGTGACATCAATTCAACCTTTCTTGCACTTATCCCCAAATCCTCTAGGACTAGGAACTTCAAGGACTTTCACCCCATTGCACTCTACAATTTTACTTATAAAATTTCATCAAATACCATTTCTATGAGATTGAAAGGGATTTTATCGAAGTTCATAACTAGTGAAAAATATGGCTTTCTCCCTGGAGGTTCTATCCACGATGCTATTGTGGCAGCACATGAAGTATTGCACTCAGTTCACACCAGGAAAATGGAATCACTCATTATGAAAGTGGATTTATTCAAGGATTTCCACTTTGTGGACTGGTCGTATATCAAGGTGGTTCTTCTAAAGATTGGTATCTCCCTTCCAAACATCTGATGGATCATGGAATGTATCTCATCGGTTAAATATGTTGTGATTATTAATGGTCTACCATAGAAATTTTTTAAGGCAGGTCGTGGCCTTTTCCAGGGGTGTTCCCTATCCCCTCTGATTTTCATTTTAGTAATGGATGGCTTCAGTACCCTTCTTAAGGAGGCACACCGAAGGGGCTCTTTTGAGGGAATTTATTTCTCCCCCTCTATATATATTACAAACTCTTTATTTTTGGATGAACTTCTTGTGTTTGGTAGGTTATTAAGAACTCATTGGATCTATCTACAATACCTTTTCTAGTGTTTCAGGGCGGCTTTCAAGTTGCAGATTATTGGTAGAAAATACCTCCTTATATATACAAGCAGAGACAAGGGGGGATAAAATTTATAGTAGAGCTATTCGGTGTACAACAAAAACATATCTTGGAAGGCTTAAACTATCTTGGGTTTAGGCTGAAGCCCTATGTGTTATGAAACCAACTCCAAAAATAGAAGAAAAGAGACATCAATGCCTTTGAAATAGCCACTTCGAGGGGGAAACCTCCAAATACATTACATAAATGAACAATTCTTGGATGATACAAATGACAAAACGTCCTTCTATATATAGGAGTCCATGAAAAATGACTCGTTGTGGCTCGTTGACAAGTTCAATAGAAGAATAAAGTGTTGGATACACCGATGGTTGTCACTAGGTGGTTGGTATATTCTGGTTCAGGTGGTGCTCCAACAATTACCTATTTTCCAGGGCACACATATTCCATCTCCCCATTCGAATTATCACACTCATCAAAGCAGCGATATCACATTTTATATGGTTAAGGGATAAGGAAACCAAAAAGATACATCTCTGTAAACTGGAAGAACTGTACTTCTCTAAGTTGTATGGGGGATGGGGTTTGCTGGATGTGAGCTCCTTCTCACAAGCCCTTCTCTTAAAATCTCTTTGGTGAGCGTTATATGGACAGGATTTTGGCCGGCCCTAATCAAGCTCAAATATTTAGATGGGTTGCCTCTCCAACATATCTATAGAAATGCCTCTTTTCCACACAGAAAATGTTCCTATATGTGGCATGGATTTGGAAAGGTGATGACACTCTTCTCTAGCAGGCTGGGATGGCGCTTTGGGAACGGGCAGAAAATTCTTTTGGGAAGTGACAGGATCAAGCGCTTCATTGATGGACACCGAGTGGAAGAACATATCAAGCACAATTTGGAGCAGAAGGGAGTTTTATTTTATTTCATAGGTTATATCGCATTGGCAACAAGGATGCCCGATGTGGAAATTGATGTCCTCCTTGGGATTGGAAGGGAGAGATTTTGTTTCTTGGCAAGCCTATATGGAGTCTCTGCAACATGGGGTTTTTCTCTTCACCGGGATGGAGACAACATTGAATGAGATGGTGAAACGCATGGCGTTGCTATAGTGGTTACAGATACATACCAACACGTCATGTATAAATAGGTGGAGAACAAGGATCCCTTTCCTTTTAAACCTTTTTGGTCCAGAAATATTCCAAACAAAATTCACTTATTTGGTTGGCGCGTGTGGAAAAATGGGATCTTGACAAGGGATAATTTGACCAAAAGGGGTTTCTCCGGCCCTGGACAATGAATATTTTGTCGATCTCAATACGAATCTGTACTTCATCTTTTTCTTAATTTTACAATCACATACAGCCTCTAGACACTCTTCTCTAGCTTCATCCTTGGCCCTGATTGGCAGCCTCATAGCATTTTAAATACCCTCTCAACTTGGGAGTCTGCTCCTTAGAGATTCAAATCTCTCCCTTTCTACTTCTTCTAGGAGGTTTGGTTGGCCTAAAATCATTCCATATTTGAGAATTTTCCGGTGAACATCTCTCACATTCATGACGAGATTATGACATGGATGAATGGTCACATTTTCCGCACTCATCCCATCAAGGATTTCTCTCATCATCTACGTCCCTTTCCTATCACCTTGCCGGTTTCCTTCTTCAATGAGGATGAAAAAGATGGGGTATCTGGATGCGAGGCTTGGATTAAGATTTATAAAAGGGAAAGATACCACATTTTCTGGAATGGTGGCAATGGAACAAATGCTGAGGTAGAGGTTCTTGCCCTCTAGAGCATAATTTTTCTTGCTTTCAACCTCGAACTTCCCTCCATTCATATATTCGGGGATGCCAAATCAATTATAGATGGACTTTCTGGAAAGTCTGGTTTTCAGCTGACTGGGCTATAGGGATGGATTAGCCACATCAATCATTTGCTGACAAGGCTCCACGATCCCCCTTTATAGCACACCTTCTAGGAGGTCAACACTCGGGTGGATCATCTTTCTAAGCATAGTTTGACTGTGCCTTTTGGTAACATCTCTGTCCTACATTTTATAGACAAAAAACAAACTGAGGTGAGATCCTTTCCAATCCCAAGGACGTTTTGTTTTGCCACATTAGGTTTAGTGGGTTTAGCTCTTCAGGAGTGCAGGTATTTTGTTTCATTTTGGAGATTTTTCACATGTAGTCATTGAGCTCACGACCTAGCCTGCATTTTTATAGTCTCTTAATCAGTCATGGTTTTTGTAGCTTAGAGATTCTCATGAATCATATGGTATTTGATAAGTTTAAGTCTGTAAATAGCAATCATGGGATGATTTCGAGGATAATTTTGAAAATATCTCCAAAAATTGTACCTATGTTAATTATTATTATATGGTATTTTTTCCTCTCTGAAAAAAGGTTCATAACCATAATTAAATCCCTCATTTGAATGCTATATGTCCATAACTATAAGTGAATAGGTTCATGATGAATCTCTAAGTGGAAAAACACCCTCGTTTTTATTTTAGGATCCACCCGAATGATTCTTTCATCTTCAACCTCTACAACAGAACCCTATTTTATAATAGACACAAGTATTTGACCAAGGAAGATCATTAATCCCTATTTACTGTATTTAATTTTTCATCCCAATGTTAAACCAATATCATCCAGAGTGATATATAAGCTGAACATACCACAAAATTTTCCACTCTTATAGCATGCGATCACACTAAAATTTCCTCAGGGTTGAGGTTTGGATACACAAAAGGATCAAGATTTACTTGCAGACCACAATAAATTTGGGTTTTTTCAATGAGGAACACTATAGATACCTCCAGGTCGGCCTCCACAGCTCAATTTTTCTTTGATCACAACTTGGACAATGAAATTTCACAATATCCACAAATATACATTTTTGATATCTACAACTTTCATAATATATAATTTTTAATATTAGTTTAAAGAAATAATGATTGTGAACATTGTAAATGTTAACGTATATAAGTTTTTAATCTTTGAATTGAGGTGTAAAATTATTAGAGCACAAATATGGATCTAGTTGAAGAATAGTTGCACAAACTTGTCAAGTTGAAAAAGAAAAACAATTAGCATTGATAATGAAATTGATTCATCAATACTAGGTTTAGAATTAATATATAAAGCAATTAAGTTAATATTAGTTGTACATGAAATAACTATGGATAGTTAATGCTAAATGAAGCTAAGTGTACTTTAAGTTCTGCTAATGTGCACATGCACCATATGCAAGCACTAGAGTTAACTAACTAATCCAAGTGGACATTGCATGTAAGCATTCGAGTTAACTAGCTAAAAACAAGTGCACATCGCATGCAATATCTAGAGTTGTACTAAAGCTAATTAAGGCTAACTATGTGCATGTACATCACTCGAGTTAACTATCTAAATACAAGTGCATATTGCATGCAATATGTAGAGTTTAACTAAAGCTAATCTAAGTGCATGTACACCAACACACCCCCTTAAGCATAACTTAGGCGAGTGTGATGCAAAATGAATGAGTCCTGGAAACATGGCCATTTTAGATACCCATATACAATGCATGAAAAAAGAAAAGAGGGAAAACCTAGTGGGAAGAAAAACCCCCCCTCAAAATATAATGAAAAAGTAGAGAAAAGGCAACTGCTAGGTAGTCGTGTCCTTCACCCATAGATGATCTTGTAGGAATCGAAACTTCTGCTCAGTGAAAGTCTAGGTGAAGATATCAGCAGTCTGCTTGGAACTCGGACAATACTGAAGATCGATTATCCCACCATGGATCTGGAGGAATAAGCTTTATTTTTGGAAGTAGAGGTATCAACTCCCATGTTTGGATCAAAGACTGAATTTCCTTATACATGGTTGCATGCCAATATCGGTTCCCTGCAACTTTTTCATGCATTTGACGATCATATTCATGTACCCTGTATGCATGCACGGGAATGGTTATCTATAGGGATGCATGCATGTGCATGTGTTGCTTTAGAGATGCCTTTTTGGATGCATGCATGAGCATACATGGTGTTATAAATTCCTCCTTAGATGGATACATGGGCATGCATGGCTCTACTGAGAGCGCATGTGGGGCATCATTAAATTGAGACCTCATCAGATCTGCATCATCAACATCATCAATAGTAGAGGAATCAAATTCCTCTTCTATGATTTTGAAAGTAGTGTCTTCATCCTTAGTAGAGGAAGATATTTCCTCATGTGAGATTTCTTTGTTATTGGACAAGATAAAATTCTCATCTGCAACAGGTTCATTAATAATAAAATAAGCAAATTATTCTTGTTCAACACTGTCTTCAGAATATTTCTCCACATTATTGGAGTCTTCACCACTTTCATGACTGCTATAAAAACTCGATCTCTTTGTCTCCAAATGGTGTTCTTCTAGATCATTTTCACCAGCATATAATCCTTTCAATGTAGTCCAAATTTTATGTGGTGATTCAATATTTCTGATCTCATAAATAATATCATGAGACACAGATATACACAATATTCTATATTCCATGTCACATCTATTAAGCCAATCTGACTTCTCATCCTCCGACATTGATTTTGTCTCAATTCCCATGACTATTTGGTACAAGCCTTTGCTCCTAAGATGAAGCAAAATCATTGGCTTCCATTCACAGTAATTTTATGGAGTAAGAATCATTGAAGATGAGAACTCCATTGTGGCAATTCTCCAATATTTTAATCTGCAAATCAAATCTATAAACAATTTCCAATTCTATGCTCTTCAAACCTACAAAACATTGCTCATGCACCTTCTCCAAACCCTTGTAGCTTTGATACCATGTAAAATTATTAGAGCACAAATATGAATCTAGTTGAAGAACAATTTCACAAACTTGTCAAGTTTAAAAAGAAAAACAATTAGCATTGATAATGAAAATGATTCATCAATATTAGGTTGAGAATCAATATATAATGTAATTAAGTTAAACTTAGTTGTACATGCAATAACTATGGATAGTTAAAACTAACTGAAGCTAAGTGTACTTTAAGTTCTGCTAATGTGCACATGCACCATATGCAAGCACTAGAGTTAACTAACTAAGCCAAGTGCACATCGCATGTAAGCACTCGATTTAACTAGCTAAAAACAAGTGCACATCACATGAAATATCTAGAGTTGTACTAAAGCTCATTAAGGCTAACTATGTGATGTACAACACTCGAGTTAACTAGCTAAAGACAAGTGCATATTGCATGCAATCTGCAGAGTTTAACTAAAGCTAATCTAAGTGCATGTACACCAACATGAGGTTATATAATTATTTTTAAAACTAAGAAATTTATATTAGATTAATTTTAAAATATTTATATAAGGTGTAAATCAAATAAGAGATAAAATCTTTTGGGGTGTAAATTTTTCCTCTCAGTTTTGTAAATCTCAAAAAATAGGTTTGCACATTAATAAATTTGTTTTTTTCAACTTATATATATATATATATATATATATATATATATATATATATGCGTGTGTAGAATTATGAGTTGCTAAATCCTAAAGCTCAAAAATCACCCTATAATTTTAATTTCATGTTATAATTTTTTAATAAATTATTTTTATTTCAAATAGTTTGAATTTTTTTATTTTTATTTTTATTTGACCAAGTCAAAATGTGTACATAATATAACATTACAATGTTTTTTAATTTTAATTTTATTTTAAATAATTTGAATTTTATCATTTTTATTTTTATTTGACTGCTTTTAAAAGTTTACATAACATTACAACAATTTTTTCACATTAGAGAGTGTTCAAGCAATTATTGATGACTTATTGATGATGATGATGGTGGTTAATGTCCATAGAGACCAATATGGTCTATAATACGAGAAATGTTCTCACATCACTGTAGCTTTGTTGACTTGGAGAGTAATGAAGGCTGATAGTGTGGAAAATGTTTTGAAAAGGAGAGTAGATGTGAGTAAGGACCACACTCCAAGAGAGTGCTTTTCATCTTCAACTCTCTTAGTATCGCAAAGGGGGGAAATTATTTTGTCCCAATGTGTTTGGGAAAAGACCAATGGTTTCACTCAAGCTCATGAGAATTAGTTCTTATCATTGCAATGTTCATTTTCTTCTTAGCATTAGTCAAGACAGAAAGATAATTCTTATTAGCAAGTGGGGTTGACCACCTCCTTATAATATCTTAACTTCCTTTTTACCTCTAACTTATCTTTCTGGTTAGCAAGTGGACTTGATCACCTCCTTATAATATCTTAACTTCATTTTTACCTCTAACTCCTTATCATCTCACAACTTATCCTTAAAGATTTTTTAATCATACTTATTCTCCAAGATGATCTCTTCCTTTATCCCCAATAGTGGAGCAAGACTAGACATCCTTATTGATTTATGTAAAATTGATTTGAATTTTTTAAATTAAATCAAAAGATATTTTTATTTTTCACTTTGTATTAAGTAATTTCTTTAATTACTATTGCTATAAAAATTGTTTAATTTTGTATTAAGTAAATAAGAAATAACTTATCTAAATTTTTAATTTGTATATATGGGTTATGTTAATTGATTTTGATAATATTGTTAAGCATTTAATTTTACTTATTTGGAAATTTATTTTAATTTTAAATTAATATGGTTATTGTTACTAGAAATTTAATTAATATTAATGAATAATTAGTTATTTAAGTAAATATATTATGGAGAGAATGAGTGCATCGATCTCTGCTAGGGTTTTGTACACAGTCTAAAACCTACACAAGTAAAATATGAATCTAGTTGGTGTTCTCACAAATAAAAGGTTTTGAGAGGCTACATGAGTGGCCTAGCACGGGGGGAGAGATCCCCTCCTACAAGAATGTGACCGTTGGGGAAATGAGCAGGAAAAATGGCATGACGACATCTCTAAATGTTGGCGTCAACCCTAACGACAAAACAGTCATGGGGGTGCAACGATAAATGAGGTTACGAGGGAAATGTTAGCCGAGATCCACCAAGAAGTCACATTTTTTTATTTTATTCAATAATCTAGAGAACTGCAAAATATAAATGACATACCATGCCTTGATTTGTAATTTTATAGGATTTTTATTTTAGAGAGAGATTTTCTTAAATGGATTTAGCTAAAATGGAAACCAAAGGGCCATATAGATCTAAACTAGGCACTAGGGGCTTCTTCATAGTTATATTTTCTAGCTTAGAGGACAAGGAACAAATATTTAATGAAGGCCAATATTTCTACCATAATGTCGGGTTACTCATGTGATTTTGTGACGAATGCTATAACTCGGATCGAGATCAGTTCATGGAAACACCTATATGGGTGATGCTCTTTCCCTTGCCTGGAGATTTCTGGGACCCTGAGATACTAGAGGGTATTAGAAACTCCATAGGTAGGTTCGTAAAGGTTTCCGATGCTACCCACCAGGGAAGATACACATCCTTTTCTCGCATATTCATCTATATGAATATGACTTACCTATTACCTAAATTTGTGGAGCTAGAGTACCAAGTGTAGTATGGAAACAACCATTGGATTACGAGCATATCCCATTTCATTGTAGACACTGCCATGAGTATGGACATTTGTATAAATCTTTCCCTCTTAATCAATCAGAAACAGGGGAACCTCATCCCGTAGCAGCGGGAGGCCAACTGCAAGTGGATGAAGAGGGGCTCCAAGAAGTCTTATACAAGAAAAAATTTGCAACAAAGAAACCCCCAGTCCAATGTACAACAATAGGAGAAACTACTAAGGTTCACTTTAACAATGTAAGTAGAGCCATTGGCTAGGGTTCTGCAAAAAAAAATTCCCATGCACAAGCAGAAGGCGCAAGAGGAGGTAGCAGACAAAGAGGGACGTGAGACAATTGAAAGTCAAAAAAATATGGAGATAGACGATGAAAAAGAAGACTTAAGCACATAAGAACAAGTTTTGAAAATACTATTCAATTAATGGAAAAACTTGGATGAGAGATTTATCCCCGAGGCCTAAAAAAGGCTATATCGGGAGACCTTTCAGAAATATGAGGCAAATCAGAGTCAGAAACCCCCATATCCACTAGATTTGTTGGGTTCCCAATAAAAAAAAGCAACAAACATTGGTGGACCTAGTAAAGGAGGGAAGAAAAGAGGGCAGAAAAATCTACAGGAATCTATACAAATTTTGGGGGAAATGATAGTGAATTCGCAAAGGGTGGTACCGCTATCAGTGGTATTACCCAAATTAATAAGTCTTATCAATGATTGTGCTCTCTTGGAATGTAAGGGGTCTCAATAGCAGAGGAAAACATAGATACTAAAGGGATATTGAAGCAAGGAAAGCCTAGTATAGTGTTGATACATGAAACCAAGGTCTCGGAGGAATGAATGAAAGAGGTAACTAGCAAGACGAAGATGAAATATGGAGTAATGGCCTTCTATGCACGGGGAAGTGTCGGAGGGATTGCGATCCTATGGAACCCATCATAAATAATATTTGACCAATGGATGAATATGCCTCGAATCATCTCGGGGATGTTTTGGAATATAGGTACAAGGGACTAGGCTAACATATCTGTTGTCTATTTCCCGAACATTCTAGGAGAGAAGTTTGCCTTCCTTCAAAGGATCAAAAGGCTCAAGAAATTTTTTCATGAATATTTTTCGATAGTTAGAGGTGACTTTAACCTCATCGCGTCACTAAAGGAGAAAAAAGGAGGCAATAGGAAACAAGATCCAAAGATGGAATCATTCTGTGATCTCATCACTGATATTAAATTAGTTTAAATTACCACCCACAATGGAATATATACGTAGAACAATAGGAGAGGGGGTCAGAACCAGGTTGCAAGCGAATTAGACAGATTTATGGTGTTAAAGGGACTCATATCTAGAGATGTTTTGTTTGAAGCGACATTCCTCCCATGCATGGGATCATGCCATTGACTGTTTCATTTGGAAATGGATTTGAAGCTAGTGCCAAGGAATCGTCAATTTTGGTTTGAATCATTCTGGATCCACAACCTGTATTTTATAGGCAAAGTAGAAAATTGGTGGAAGAACAACGAGGCATAGGGCGAGAACTGCATGCATACCTTCCAGCTCTGGCTTAAGGACCTCAAGCATCAAATCAAAAAATGTAATAAGCTTGAGTTTGGCCACATAATGAAAGAGGATCTTAATCTTAAAAATAAAATGCAATCTATCCAATAGAGAATGATCATAGAAGACCTCTCAAATAATCTAGAAATCGAAGAAGGATCACGCAACTTGAAGAAAGAATGAAACAGGAGGAAATCCTATGGAAATAAAAATCCCAAGCTCAGTGGCTACATGAGGGGGAAAGGAACACGATATTCTTACACAAGGCCATGATTCAACATCACCAAAAAAACCATATCTTTTCTCTCAAAGATTCCATCGGTAACATATGGGTAAACCATGATGAGGTGGAAACCCTCCTGGTAGATCGTTTCCAGAACCTTCTCTCGGAGGCAAACCAAGGCAGAATAGAGATTATTCATAGAATAACTACACATATTCCACGTTTGGTGAGAAGAGATAAAAACATGCCCTTGATGTGCAAGGTTTCCTTGGAGGAAGTGGAAGAAGTTGTCAAGGATCTTGCTAGAAACAAAGCGCTAGGCCTGGATGGATTCACGACAAAAATTTTCCAGGCCTCCTGGAACTTCATGGGGCAGGACATTATTGAAGTGGTAGAGGATTCATGTAGATCCCAAAAGGTACAATAAGTCCTAGACTCATATTTTATTTCTCTCATTCCTAAATAAATGAATTTTGAAGACCCCGAAGGCTTAAAACCTATTGTTCTATGTAATTTCATCTATAAGATTATTTCTACTATAATGGTTAATAGACTTAAGACATTGCTTCCTAATCTGATATCCCATGAGAAAATGGGTTTTTTTCAAGGACGCCAAATCCTTGATGGAATCATTACCACTCAAGAAGCTGTCCACTCCCTTAAACATATGAAAGTCAAAGGTATGTTGATAAAACTAGATCTTTCTAAAACCTATGACTGTCTCAGCTGGCCCTTCCTCCTGGATATTTTGAACGACTCTAGCTTTGATTCTAGATGAATTGACTAGATCTCTTATACAATCTCATCCCTAGTGATATCCATCCTCCTTAATGTCTCCCCTTCAAGGTCTTTCAACCCCTCTTAGGGCATGCACTAGGGTGATCATATTTCCCCTTTTTTGTTTTTATTGGTAGCGAAGGGGCTATGTAGGTACATAAAGGCCGATTTCACTCATGTGCACCATTAGTGGGCTTCATCAATGTGGAAATAATATCCCTCTCACCCATCAAAAACTTTTTGATGATATTATGTTGTTCTGCCAAGTCTCTCTCTGAGAAGCCAAAGCCATAAAAGGTATTCTTTAGGAATTTATGCAAGCCTATGGAAATGTGATCAATGGTGAGAAATATTAAATCTTCTTCTTCAGTGCCCCCACCCCTTCCTATGCCTTTCTAGCCCAAACCTTGGGGTTTACTATTGGATCTTTTCCCTTGAAATACCTCAGGATGCCTCTTGTCGATAACTCCCTTCGAACCTCCTGCTGGAAAGACCTTTTGGAGTGTATCCAAGCTAGGTTACATCAATGGTAATTTAGAAAACTACAAATAGTTGGTCGAACAATTTTTCTTAAGGATTTTTTTGAATCGATACTGATCTACCAATTGTTAGGCCTCGCGGATTCGAAAACTTATTGTTCTAACATGGTGGAAACTTTCAGAAAATTCTTGTGGCAGGGTTCTCAAGAAGCTAAAAAATGGGCACCGGTGGCTTGGGATACTATAACCAAACCCAAAATTCTGGTAGGGTTGGGGTTTAGGGATCCCTTTATCCTCAATCAGGTCATGGGAGTGAAGATGTGGTGGAGATGGATTCAAGGGGGCCTTGATTTCTGGAAGCACATATGGATGAGAAAATACCAAATGCCATCCTTTGTAGTTGACATCCTAATGGTTCAAATCATTTCCAAAGGGTCTTCAATCTGAAATATGGCTATAATGAATAAAGACCTTATTCGGTCTCATACTTTTTGGGAAATCAGGGATGGAAGAAGGGAAATATTTTAGCAAGACTCTTGGAATCAATGCCCCAAAATATTTAGCCGACAAGATCTATCATATATCTTCTTGTTTACCAACACCGAATGATTCACGACAGTGGTGTAGTTCTAGAAGGGAGATCATCATACATCATGGCACTAATGGAAGGACATACAGAACTAGCAGCCCCCCCCCCCCCGCATTAATCCAATGGGTAGAATTCAAAAAAGAGACAGCCTTGAGAAATATTTCTACCATAAAGGGGTAAGATATTTTAAGGTGGGGATATACACCGAGGGGAATGTTCTCGATAAGGGAGGCTTACAGGCTAGCTGCAAATGGACATCAGGAATAGGGGAACCCGATCTGGAGGAAAATATGGACTGGAAAATTGGACTGAAAGTCGCATAATTTTTATGGTTGGTATGCCGAAAACATATCTTAACATGGGACCAACTCCAAAAAAGGGGGATTGAAGGCATTGCAAAGTGCTACTTATGAAATGAGAATCCATAAGACATGGAACACCTCCTTAGCTCATGTTCCTTTGTGGAGAAAATGTGCAAAAACAGAAGGCAACTTTTTGGAAGATTGGACAGGGATGCATCCAACAACACAATGTTCATTGAAGTGTGGAGGCAAGATAATTTCTCCAGCCGAGCTCTAAACAAGGCATGGAACCTGGCCCTCGGCTTTGTTTTGTGGGAAATCTACAAGGAAAGAAACAAACGAGTAATCAAAGACAAAAGTATCCCTTAAGAGGAGATATGGAAATGAATCATAAAAAATGTAAGAGAAACCATTTTTGTTGAAAGGTATCACCCTGATGATTGGAAAATTGCACCACATGAAGCCTAGATTCTGGTTTCCCTTAATCTATACCCCCAAATGTTGGCTCCGGAGTCATGGAAACCTCTACCCCCTCCTTGCTCTTTTCCATCCATATTTCGGCCCCCTCAAGCAAACTTCCTAAAGATGAACTTTGATGGTGTATCAAAAGGGAATATGATTAATGCAATGTTTTGCGGGTTGTTTAGAGATTCCCAGAGTCAATTTTTCCACATTTATGATGAAGATCACAGATATGCCATGAATAATGAAGCTCAATTGCATGCGATTAAGCATGGTATCCTAATTTATATAAGAGAAGGAATTAAAATTTTGGAAATTGAGGGAGACTCTAGAATGGCCATTGAAATCACCAAGAAGCTGAATCGAGGAACCAAGTGGGAGATGATTAGTAAGAGTTGGAATACTGCCAGTCTTATCTAGGTAATTAGTGAAATCCTTCCTTTATTCGAATACATCAGCCCATCTCATGTTTTACGATAAGGTAACAAGGAAAAATACTTCTTGGCCAATTGGGGTTGCCACCACAAGGGTGAGTCTATAGACTCCCAATGGAGGAACATCTGACATAGAGAGGATTTTGAGTCCCCCCACCCTATTCTGGATCAAGACTTGCAACAGGCCCAAAATATGGAGGGTAAAGGTATCCAAGCTCCCCCTGGTAGGGGTGAGAGATGGTATAATAATCAAATTTGGGATTTGGGTGATGGGAGGGATATCCAGAGTTAAGGTTGGGAGATGGCCAACCATCACTCAAGCATGCAATAGTACATGAAATTGAATGAGAATACATGCGAGGGCCTACTAGAATGGCCAGACGCGGGATGAGTTTGATATGCTGGCAGGCTCTGGAGGTGATGGGAATTTCATCCTTTGGAAATTCCATGATGTTCATAATTCAAGTGATTCAGTGGTGTTGGTACTCAATGACGGGACGTTCGTGGCTAAGGTGATGCTGGTCGCTTCCGAGTCTGCATCCAAACCATATGGAACACGAGTTTGGGTATGTTTTTCCTCCTACCTCCCCTCTGGGTCTAGTGATAGTAGTTTATAGTCGCGAAATTGAATGGGTTGTGGGTTGGCCCAGTCCAACTTGAAACAAAATACGTCTATGTGAACGCTCGAGGCACACAATCATGTATTTAAATTTGGATGTTTCTATCCCTGTTTTGGTCAATTTTTGCATTATGCTCTCCTGAATCTTTAATCATGGGTGTCGAGGCATGATAATTTTTTTCTCTATTTGTTGGGGTCACGCGGGGCCGAATCTTGCTGGCCTATCCGCAGGAGAAGTTATCTTAAATGGTGGGTTTTTGAATTTTGGGGAAAGGGCTTGTTAAGGGTGTCTATGTCAATGGGTATGCTTTTGGTGAAGCCACAATCTATCGAGGACCATCTCATAGATGATAAGGTTCAAATTAATAGTTGTGGGAGTAGTGCAGGCCTCTATGACCTTTTGGTTCATAGGGTGACTCTCAGATCTGCGAATTAGTGGAGCTGCTCTATTGATATGAAATGGGATGATTTTTGGTGGCGTAAATGGACTCCTGATTGTTATGTTGTGTCAGCTACATGATATCCTATTTGGTGGTGTAAACAGAGCCCTAATATTACAACAGGTGTTGGTAGCAGCAACATTTAGGGTGACAATGGGAACATTGCTTGGCTTGGGATGGTGGCAAGGGTTCAGGACAGGCTCAGATTTATGAAAAGGGAGAGTGATCAGGTCAATATGGTTTAGGGAAATAAAACGAAGGGGGAAGGTGGCAGGGCTGGCAGCTAGGGCAGTGGCAATAGATACAGGAAAAAAAAGGAAAACACCAAGGCCTTGGGCAACAATTCAAGAAAGAGTGGTCATCATACTAATGCACAACGACGATAGGAGACAATGTAGACATATTATTCTGGCACACCTGCGGAGGTTAAGAAGCTGACTAAAACTTGGGAGATAGACCTGAACCGCTATGCAGCCGTGAAGGTTAAGTTGGAGGAATGTAAATATATTGTCCTGGATCTGGGAAACACTTGGGGACACATGACTTAGTGCAAGCACACGGTGCACCTATATTGGATAATAAAGAGCCTGGTGACCTGAGATATAATGTCCCTTTTGGGACAAGCCACAGAACCAGACCCGGGATTGCAAGAAATTCAAAGAGAGTTGTGACTAATCCAGGTTTAGATTCAACATCAAAACAAACTCCTTCGTCGAATTTAGGGGCACGTCTAGTACCTCCCCTAGTAAAAAATATCGGGGTTGAGTGCTCATGACCCTGCTTCAGTGGAGTCTTATGATTAGATGTTGTCTTTATGATGAATTGTTTTGGAATTTTGCTAGCTTTTGTTCAGTTTTATATGTTAGGTACTATAAAATTATGTAGATATATAAAATTTTGAAGATATATAGGGAGAAATTTTTGGGTATATTTGCACGCTTACAGAGCCTTGAAAGATAGAAATAAAACTTTTAGATTTTGGCTGGCCTATAATGCGTATCAGTGGCCAATAGTTGCGGTCACCAAATGCCCTCTATATGACTGTGATTTGTTTTTAAATTTGAATGAATGAAGAAGGTCCTGCTCAACTTACAATAATATATATATATATATATATATATATATATATATATATATATATATATATATTAAAAAAATATTTATCTGGAGAGAAATTGTAAAGTCATGTTATGTCGATTTAAAAATTATAATTTATCAAAAAAATTGTCAACCAAAAACAATGTGTTAAGGTATGCAATTAACACATATTATAAAATTAAATTATATTAAAGTTAAAGTTAAAATTAAAGTTACTAAAGTCCCGACAATTCAAAATTATATTTTCACTGATATAATTCCACCTAGTGGTACATTCCATTGGCAAGCTTAGATAATTACATATTGTAAAATTTTGATCAAAATGAAAAAAAATTAATACATTTCAATGTTATATATATAATTCCATTTAGTGGTAAATTCTATTGATTCGCTTAAATAATTACATATATTAATTTTTTTATAATAGTAAAAATAATATTAGTTCATCTATATATATTTACTTACTGTGCAACATTACTTTTTAAAGGACATTACTTTTTAAAGGAGAAAATGTTATAGCAATTAGTATATATATAATGAGTCTATATCAATTTTAAAATATCTTGAGGCCTTAATATTTATTCAAATTTTGGGCTTAAAAAGTTTTTTATTTTCAAAGATTTGATTCCTCTTTTGATAAATTTGAAATTAAGATATATCTAAAATAATTAATAATATTTAAAATTTTATTTATAAAATATAATAAAACACATAAGATTCAAAAAACAACCAAATAATTCTGTTTAAAAATGTTTTTGTTTTTAATAAAAAACACTAACATATATAATACTTATGAATGTCTAAATGGCTTTATATATATATATATATGACCTAAGAAGAAAATCATTGTTGATTTGATAATATATTTATAGTTTATTAATTTTAATTATTTTTAATAACTAAATAATTTTAATATTATAAAGGTCTTTATAATTTTAATGTTGGTATTGGCAATTTTAATCATTTTTCTAATTAATATTTTTGATCTGGCGTCTAGATTGAAAGATGCCAGTATATTCTTGTCGTCGCTACTACATCAATGGATGAAATTCAAATAACAAACTTCGTTGCATATCTAAATCAAATATTTAAACCATACTTGAATTATTTTTTTACAAAACATAATTAAAAATTTACTATGACATTTGTTGAGTGCCACCTATCAAAATTAGCATGGAAAATTTACTATGACATTTATTGAATGCCACCTATCAAGATTAGCATGGAAAGATACTGGAGATGAACCAAACTTTAAAAAAAAGTAAAATTTACCTACCACCTGTCACGTATCACTTAAAAGAAAGTGGTGATACAGTTACATGAATCCTCCATCATCTGATAATCTGGTGATACAGTTACATGAATCCTCCATCATCCTTAACTGTTAGCCACTTGGCTCTGCACATTTGGAATAAGATACTCGAGATGAACCAAACTAAAAAAAATTAAAATTTACCTACCACCTGCCACGTATCACTTAAAAGAAAGTGGTGATACACTTAAATCCTCCATCATCTAATAATCAGGTGCTACAGTTACAGAAATCCTCCATCATCCTTAGCTGTTAGCCACGTGGCTCTACACCTTTGGAATACCTATTATTAACTTTAAAAAAGATAAAGAAAGTCCTCCATCATCCTTGGTTGTTAGCCACATGGCTCATGCACCTTTGGAATACCTATTGTTAACATTAAAAAATAATTCAAAAAATCTCATTCTTTGGAATTAAAAGATCCAATCAACCAACCTTGCAAATTGATGGCTGGGTTATCAAATGCTCTCATGTTATCTTTCAATTAAAAAAAATCACATTGAAAAAAATCCAAGAATCATTGCATATTTAGATTTTCTAGAACTTACATTTGGTAGGCGAACATCCTCATTCATTTATGGTTATTATTTTGACTAATAAAAACTTAATATACTTGGCCAAACTAGATTATTAAAACTCACAATTAACTTTCGATTATTAAAACTCACAATTTAACCTAATATTAAAGAAATATCAATATTAGCCTTTAGAGTGATAAACTATTTTGATAGGTGTCTTTAGTCTTGAAGTGTTGATTGAATTATGAAAGGCATTGGATCATGAAAGGTAACTCCAATAAGATACATTTAATTGTTTGGAAACATGAATTAACATAATTGGTTCCTTCAAATGTTAAAATTTTATCATGAGATAATTTATGTATATCAATTTAAAAATATTATTATTATTATTATTATTATTATTAATGATTAAAATTAAGTTAAATATTAAATTTTAATAAGCAATATTAATTATTAATAATAAAAAGTTTTATTAAGTTTAATAATGATGTATAATATTAATATTAAAATTTAATGTTTAAAATTAATAATAATAATAATAATAATAAAAATAAAAATAAAGGCATTAAGGTTAATAATAAAAAATTTTAAGGTTAGAATGTCTTAACACGATTAACCAAGAATATTTATGATTGAATGCAATCAACTATTGTTAAAATGTACAACAATAATTTATCATAGAAATGTATGGCCAATCATTATAGAATATATTATGTGAAAGAATGGGAAGTCTTGTTTAACTATGGGAAATGTACAATCAATCATAGTTAAAAATGTTCAATCATAACCATGCAATTGTTAACCATAGTGAAAACATAGTTAGCAATGTTTAAATATACTAAAATGCACAACTATACTCTATAATTAGCCATAATCAAACAATAATTAGACATAATAATTAATAGTTATTAAATTTATTAATAATAATATTATTAAAATTTTACAAAAGTTAATAATACAGTTTCATATTAATATTAAAGTTAATAGTAACAACTATTAATAAATATCAATATTAATGTTAGTGTAACTAATAATATTAATTAATGCTATTAATATTAATATTAATTAAATACTATTATTAATATCAATATATCATAATATTTATTAAAGTTCATAATACTAAGTCAGGTTCAATCATGAGAAATTTTGGTTAACAATGGTCAATTATAACCATACAATTGTTAACCATAATGAAAATATAGTTATTAAAGTTTAAACATGCTTAACACGGACAACTATAATCAAATATGATTAATCATAATCAAACAATAATAAGACAAACTCATTCATAAACATATAATAATTATTATTATTAAAAGTTATTAATCATAATATTTTTAAAAATTTACTAAGGCTAATAATGTATTTTGATATTAATATTAAAATTAATGTTAACCACTACTAACAAATATTAACATTAATATCACTCTTAATATTAATCAAATATTATTACTACTATTAATATATTGATAGTGGTGGTTAATGTCCACTGAAGCCAATCTTCGGTCTATGAGACCTAAAGAAAATAGTTATTTAGTTTGATTTAGGATTTTATTCCTATGCTCAAAAAGCTTGGAGAGAAGCCTCCCGAGTTCACTATAATTTTGACATCTTAAAAGACTAGGAAGGTGAGTATTGCAAGGCACTTTAAGAGAAAGTAATTTTCATCCTCGATGTTCATATAGTTAATAATAATAATACTAATATTATTAATATATTAATTATTATTGTACTTTGTTATATATGTATTACTGTACTAATATATTTGGTATTAAATAATTAATATATAGGAATATATCAATATTAATAAATATTTAAGTTCTAATATTAATATTAAATAATTGGAATAAGAATAAGAATATTATTTTTAATATTATTAATATTAATATTTATTTTAATATTAATTATTAATATTAATAAAATTTAATTAATATTTTTTAATAGAATTAACATTTTTACTATAAATAATATCAAAACTTATATCAAAACATTAATATTAATAAATAATATTAGAAAACTTTAGTATTAACAATAATGTTAATAAATTTTAATTTATAATATTATTTATTATTATTATTTTAATTTATTAATATTATTATTATTATAAATTAATAAATTTAAGTATTAATATCTTTAACATTAAATATTAATTTCAATATCAATATTAATATAATATTACAATATCAATATTAATATAATATTAATTATTCATATTAATGTTATTAATATTAATAATAATAATAATATTACTTTTAATATTATTAATATTTATAAATATTAATATTAATTTTAACAACATTAAATAATATTATTATGGTGAATAATCATGGTCATATTGTGATGAAAATTAACTCTCTGTCCAACATCATATTATGTTAACCATTGTCTAATGTTGCATTGTGACAAATATTGCCTCAATATGAAAAACAACCATGGTCTAATGGTGCATTATGACAAATGTTGTCTCAATATGAAAATTTATCATGGTCCAACATCAAATTGTGACAAAGATTGTGTCAATATGAAAATCAACCATGGTGAACAATGGTCAACCTTGTTTATAATATCTATTTAAACGTCACATTGTGACAAAGATTTTCTAAATATGAAAACCAATCATGGTCAACCATGGTCAATATGAAAATCGACCATTTCCAATCATGGTAAACCATGGTCCAACCTTACATTGTAAGAAATATTGTCTCAATATGAAAATAAACCCATGGTCAACCATCATCGACCATGGTCAACCATCGCTGACCATGGTCAACCATCTCAATCATGATCAACCATGGTCCAATGTTGCATTGTGAAAAAGATTTTCTAAGTATGGAAATAAACCATGGTATAACATTGCATTGTGACAAAGTTTGTCTAAATATGAAAATCAATCATGGTCAATGATGGTCCAACGTCATGTTAGTGATAAAGATTGTGTCAATATGAAAATCAACCATGACCAACGATGGACAACCATGTTTATTTTAGGGTTTATAATATTTGTCTTATGGTTATAAATCTTGGCTCTATAATATTAAAACCTTATGTTTAATATTATCACCTAGGGCTTACAATCCCTTGGGTTTTTAGTGTTAATTCCTTGCATTTGTATTCCCTTGGGTTTATAATATCAATCCATTGGGTTTATAATCATGGTAAACCATGGTCCAATGTCACATTGTGAAAAATATTATATCCATATGAAATTCAATCATGTTCAAGCATCACCAACCATCGGCAACCATTGTCATTCATAGTCAACCATGGTCCAACGTCACATTATAACAAATATTGTCTGAATATGGAAATCAACCATGGTCAACCATCTTCAATCATAGTCAACCATGGCCAAATGTCTCACTATGATAAATATTGTCTCAAAATGAAAATCAATCATGGTCAATATGAAAATAAACCGTGGTAATTCATGGTCAGCAATTTTCCAACATCAGAATATGACAAAGATTGTCTTAATATCAAAATCAACCATTGTCAACCACAATCAACCATTATCAACCACTGTCCAACGTCGTATTGTGACAAATATTGTGAATATTAAAATCAACCGTGGTCAATAATGGTCAACCATGGTCAATTATGGTCCAACATCACATTGTGACAAAGATCATCTCAATATGAAAATCAATCATTTTCAAGCATGGTCCAACGCCGCATTGTGATAATTATAGTATCAATATGAAAATAAACTATGGTCAACCAATTTTGTTTTAGGGTATATATTATTTTTCTTAGGTTTTATATACATTGGGTTTACAATATTAATCCTTTGGGTTTTTAAGGGTTTTCGTAAATTAATCCCTTATTTTTATTATTGCCTTGGGTTTATAATATTAATCTCTTGGGTTTATTAATATCAGTGTTCATATTTCTAGGGTATAATATTATTGATAAGGTTTATAATATTAGTCTTAGGGTTTAATATAGATCCTTTGGTTTTATAATAAATTAGGTATATAATGTACATTCCTTCAGTTTATAATATTAATCCTTGGGTTTATATTCTTAGGCTTTAATGTTATTCCCTTGGGTTTGTAATCCCTTGGGTTTTCCATAATAATCCTTTAGGTTTATTAATCCCTTGGGTTTATAATATTAATTACAATGCTCATGATATGAATCTTATGGTATAATGTCTATTTTTAGGGTTTATAATATTCATCTTAGGGTCTATATCCCTTGGGTTTAATGTTATTCCATTTGGTTTACAATCTCTGCATTTTTAGTGTTAATTCATTGGGTTTATTATTCTCTTGGCCTTATACTATCAAAGATTTAATATTGTAACATTGGAATGGTAAAAAAATGTATTCAACATCACATTGTGACAAACATTGTCTCAATATGAAAATAAGTTTAACAATCATTATCGCAATGTTAAATTACATTGTAATTTATTCAATGTTTCATTGTTACGCTACAAAATTTGGGTGTAACACAAGGTTTATAATATTTAGTTTATAATATTAAAGCTTAATATTGGGTTTATAATTTGTAGTATTAGGGTTTATAATATTATTCATATGGTTTAATATCAATGCCTGAGGTATATCAATCCTTTGGATTTTTAATTTTAATCCTTTGGGTTTATCAATCCCTTAGGTTTATAATATTAATCCCTTGGGTTTAAATTTATTCTCCTCTACTTATAATCCATTGAGTTTATAATATTAATCACTTATGCTTATTAATTCCTTGGATTTATAGTATTAATGTCTTGGGTTTATATTATTAATGCCGAATTTCTTTAGGGTTTATAGTATTTATCTTAGGGTTTATATATGTTTGGTTGATAATATTAAACCATTAAATTTAATAGTCTTATAATACCCTGGGTTTTTAGTGTTAATTCCTTGATTTTATTAGTCCCTTTGTTTATAATATCAATCCCTTCAATTTATAATCATGGTAAACCATTGTCAACCATGGTCCAATGTCACATTGTGAAAAATATTGCCTTTGTATGAAAATAAACCATGTTCAAGCATCGCCAACCATCTTCACCCATGGCCATTCATAGTCAACCATGGTCCAAAATTCCATTATAAGAAATATTGTATCAATATGAAAATAAACCATCTTAAATCATAGTCAACCATGGTCAAATGTCGCATTGTGACAAATATTTTCTCAAAATGAAAATCAATCATGGTCAAAACCATTTTCCAACATCACATTGTGAAAAATATTGTCTTAATATCAAAATCAACCATTGTCAACCATGGCTAGCCATTATCAACCATTGCCCAATGTCACATTCTGACAAAGAATGTCTCAATATGAAAATCTTGGTCAATTATCGTGAATAGCCATGGTCACATTGTGACAAATATTTCCTCATGGTCCAACATCTCATTATCACAACCATGGTCATCTGTGACGAACTATGGTGCAACGTCGCATTATGACAAATATTGTTAATATGAAAATCAACCATGTTCATTTATGGTCGAACGTCACATTGTGACAAATATTCTTTCAATATGAAAATCAATTATGGTAAATAATGGTCAACAATGATTCTTATTCAATCATGGTCAACAATGGTCAACAATGGGTTTATAATATTAATCTCAAGGCTCGGGATATTAATCTTAAGGTATAATGTTTATTTTAGGGTTTTTAATATTCATCTTATGGTTTATATCGCTTGGGTTTAATCCATTGAATTTATATTATTAATCCCTTATGTTTATTAATTCCTTGGATTTATAGTATTAATCTCTTGGGTTTATAATATTAATCTCAAAGATTATAATATTAATAAATACCCATTAATATGAATCGTAGGGTATAACATAATTCCCTTGGGTTTATAATCACTCTGGTTTTTAATATTAATCCAATGGGTTTAGTAATCTGTGAGGTTTATAATATTATTCCTAAGGTTTTTAATATTAATCATAGAGTTTATATTAATAAAGTTTAATATTAAGACTATGGTTTATAATATTAATATTAGGGTTTAATATTAATCCCTTTAGTTTATAATCCATTTATTTTACAAAACTAATCCATTTGGTTTTTTAATCTTAGGGTTTAATTTCATAGGATTTAATATTAATCCTAAGGTTTAATATTATTCCCTTGGGTTCAAAATCTTAATATTAATCCCTTGGGTTTATTAATTAACTAGGTTTATAATGTTGATCCAAGGATTATAAATTTAATCTCAGGGCTTAATTTTATTTTAAAATTTTATAATATTTATCTTAAGATTTATATCCCTTGAGTTTATATTTTAAATTCCTCATGTTTAATATTATTCTCATGGGTTTATAATTCCTTTGGTTTATTTTTCCATTGCATTTATGATATCAACCCCTTGGGTTTATTAACCTAAATGTTCATATTCCTAGGATATAATATTATTCATAAGGTTTATAATATTAATCCTAGGGTCTAATTTAAATCTCTCGGCTCTCGGATTTATAATCCATTAGGTTTCTAATGAAAACTCCTTTAGTTTATTAATATTAATATCTTGGATATGTAATTTAATACTAATATTAATCTCTTGGAGATTTTTATTTTATCTATTTATTAGTTATTATTTATTTATTTATTTTCAGTTTAATGTTAGTCTCTTACATTTATAATTTTAATATTAGAGCTTATAATATTAATCTTCAAGGTTTATAGTATTAATCCGTTGGGTATACCAATGCCTTGGGTTTATAATATATTTTTTTGGGGTTTATTAATCACTTCAGTGTATAATACTAAGAATTATATACACCAAGAATTAGTTTGGTTCACTAAGAATTAGTTTGGTTTCTAATATCTTCAGTTTAGAATACTAATAGTTATTTTGGTTCCTTAATCCCTTGAGTTTTAATCCCTAGGTCTTATAATATTGATCCCTTGGGTTTATTGATCACTTGCGTTAATAATCCTCAAAGTTTACAATATTACCTTATGTTTATAATATTAATAATTCCTTGTGCTTATTAATCCCTTGGGTTTGTAATTTAAATCAATTTGGTTTATTAATGCTTTAGGATTTTAATAATAATAACTTGGGTTTTTAATTTGTTTGGTTTTTAATAGGAATAATCCCTTGGGTTTATACTATTCATCCCTTGGGTTTACATTATCAATTTATTTGGTTTATAATATTAATCCCTTGGGTTTATTTCCTCTCAGGTTTATAATATTAATCCTTTAGGTTTATTATATGGAATTTAGTATAAGGGTTTGAAATGTTTAGTTTTTAATATTGAGGTTTATAATATTTGGCTTATAATTTTAGGGTTTATAATATTTATCCCATGGGTTTATAATATTTACCCATTGGGTCTATTATTCTCAAGGGTTTATATCATTCATATGCTTTATTATTAGCATTTATAATACTAATCTTAGGTTTTATAACCCTACGTTTTATAATACTAATCTTAAGGATTTATGATGTTAGGGTTTATAATATTCAAGTTTAATATCATGATGTATCACATTGTTCTCATTAATATTCAACCTTATAATAATTGATTTAATATTATATTTTAATATTTTTATGTTTAAATGGTTCATAAATCTATCAATATGTATAAAAGATGTTGATAGTTATATTAATATCCTAATAAATGTATATTAATCATTAATATAATGGTGAAAATTAAATAATTATTATTAGTAATAATCCTATATGTATGTATGTATGTATGTATGTATAGCCATATTAAAACTTTACATTTAATAATTATTGATAAATGATAGATAAATGCCTATTGGCGTATATCAACCACATTTACCAATGTGGTTGTATATGTTCTTACTTTCTAAGAGCATATTTTTTTGTGCAGAGGGTTTGCAAAATAAATGACATGATGACATGTGTTTAAACACACACTTGTGCATGCAGTTGCAAATCACTCAACTTGTTTGGGTTTGCAACTGTGTTAACCCTTCAATTCAAAATTTCTATGTGATAACATGTTAGCTCTACATCTCTGCATGGAGTGAACTCATGTCGCCACATATATTTTGTTGACGTAACACATCAACGAATATAATTTATTGTTGTTTGATCAATGATATATATGTGCTCAGGGTTTTTTTGGTGAAGTTAATCACTTCGTTGATTTTTCAATTTACTGCATTCATTCCTCAACCAGGGGTTTCCTACCGACGTATTCGCTTAGTGGCTAGGGTTTTTTTCAACAATTTCTTTACTAGGGTTCTATAGCATCCTTCTAACCACGTCATTTCTCACCATTTTTTCAATAAACCTTGTTGACCTCATGCTCTATTGTTTAAAACGATTTATCCTATTCAACATGTCAAATTTTGCCAGCAAAGGCGAGTTCTATTTATATTGGCCTTGGCATTTAGAAATTTTAAATCATATAGTTATAAATCACTTGTTAGATAACTGCAGCATAACAAATTTTCGCTTTGCTATTTTTGCAGGCAAAGGTAAGTTCTATTTATATTTCACTTGCAGTTTGAAAATTTTGAATTTTTATAGTTATAGATTACTTGTTAGATAATTGCACTGTAACAATTTTTCTCTTTGCTATTTTTCCATGCTATCAGAGAAGGTTTTCACTTACAATAATTCATTAAAGCTTTTCCTTCTAAAACTTGGTATTAGTTCTTCTTTGAATTAATTGGAAAACCACATGGTAGGTATTTTGACTCATTTTAACCTTCTTTGGGAGTCTAGTCACCATTTGTTTAATAAACCCTGTTGACCTCATGCTCTATTGTGTAAAACAATTTCTCCTCTTCAACATGTCAAATTTTTCCAGGAAAGGCGAGTTCTATTTATATTGCGAGTTCTATTTATATTTCCCTTGGAGTTTGAAAATTTTAACTTTATATAGTTATAAATCACTTGTTAGATAGGTGCAGTGTAACAAATTTTTTCTTTGCTATTTTTGCAAGCAAAGGTGAGTTCTGTTTATATTTCACTTGCAGTTTGAAAATTTTGAAAATTTTGACTTCTTATAGTTATAAATTACTTGTTAGATAATTTCACTATAACAATTTTTCTCTTCGCTATTTTTGCATGCTATCACAGAAGGTTTTCACTTACAATAATTCATTAAAGTTTTTACTTCTTAAACTTGGTACCAGTTCTTCTTTAAATTAAATGGAAAACCATATGGTAGGCATTCTGACTCATTTTGACCTTCTTTGGGAGTCTAGTCACCATTTGTTCAATAAACCCTGTTGACCTCATGCTCTATTGTGTAAAATGATTTCTCCTCTTCAACATTTCAAATTTTTCCAGCAAAGGCGAGTTCTATTTATATTTCCATTGGCATTCGAAAATTTTAACTTTATATAGTTATAAATAATTTGTTAGATAACTGCAGTGTAACAATTTTTCACTTTGCTATTTTTGCATGCAAAGGTGAGTTATATTTATATTTCACTTTCAGTTTGAAAATTGACCTTTTATAGTTATAAATTACTTGTTAGATAATTGAATTGTAACATTTTTTCTCTTCGCTATTTTTGCATGTTATCACGAAGGTTTTTACTTATAATAATTCATTAAAGTTTTTGCTTCTAAAACTTGGTATGAGTTCTTATTTAAATTAATTGGAAAACCATATGGTAGAAATTTTGACTCATTTTAACCTTCTTTGGGAGTCTAGTCACTTGTGCTTTCACTCGTGGTTTTGTCAATTTTTCTTTTCAAACTAATAAGAAACTTGTAGGGCTGTAGAGGAGTTTTCACCTGTCCAAACCCTTAGGGCTTTCTATACTGTTATCACAATAGTTTTCATTTTGTCTCTAAGAAAGGTTTTCCCTCTATATTTTCTTTCATGACTATTACAAATTTCCTGTATGGAATTTTATCCCATTCGATTCATTTCTATGCCTTTTGACTTTTAAAATATTACTTACCATTTTCGATACAATTGATGTCAGGCATCAGTCTCTCCACCAATTCTTATTTCCGTTTTTTATTTCAAACACCATTATATAGTCTTCATAAGATTTTTTCTTACTTTTATATTAGAACATTTTTGTTAAATTTTGACTAGCCTTCTAATGTTTTTTATAACAACCCCAAAATGGGGTTTGTCAAAATGTTGAATTCACTTTCATAGCATTATTTAATTCATATATGGTGTGCATAGCTCAAGTATGCACCAGCATGATAAATATACATATGCATACCAGTATGATAAATATACATGCAATCCAGTGTGGTAAATATACATACATATCAATGTTTAATGCTTAGTAAAAAATATAAATATCAACATCTCACCTCAAATATTTAAAATTTCACATCTCAACGCTTAGTAACAAAGATAAATATCAACATATCACCTCAAATATTCAAAATTTCACATCTCTCTTATGCATATAGTAATGTGTTACTATAGGCACTAGTTTGCTAAAAAAAAAAAAAAAAAAAAAGTGACCCGGGCCATAATATTAGTAACTATACCAATATGTTATATAAAAAGGAAACTGATGTGTCATATAAAAAAGACGTATTAGTGTGAAATATGTTTTTATAAGAATGAATGCATTCAATTTTTTGCATGGCTCGATGATTATGTGCAGGTGCATAATATATGTAATATAACTAGCATTAGACATTTGTTCATGCTCTAATGCCTTTAATTATATTACATATTAGTGTATTTATAAATACTACAAGCATCGTTAAAGTATTGTTAAAGAAGAAAAAAAAAACTTCACAAAAACTTAAAAAAAAAAAATTAGTTATATTGAACATAACATTCCATATGGGTAAATATAATCTTGCATATATTTTTTACAAGCAGTTTTACTACATGTTTTAAAGGAAATGTTATAAAGTGGTAACATAGGAAAGAATGCCATTGAAGAAACAAGTACAAAAGTTATGCAATTTTGTTTTTTTATTAGTGTTTTTCTGCAAAAAAATTTAAAATTTAAACTTCGCAGAATTGAGCTTGATAATCTCTTGTACACTAATTCCTCTTTCCTCTTGTAAGCACTAAAGAGACCATTTATCTTCAACATGTTTTGAATAACTCAACTCTCTTTTATTGACCATCACATATTTGGGTCTATTTCAAAGACAACTTCTTATATATTACTTGATAATCTCTTGTACACTAATTCCTCTTTCCTCTTGTAAGCATTAAAATGACCATATACCTTCAATGTGCTTTGAATAACTCAGTTCTCTTTTATTGACCATCATATATTTGGGTCTATTTCAGATGTGAGATGAATTAGTTCTCTTTTAATGACCATCATATATTTGGGTCTATTTCAGATGTGAGATGAATTTGTTCATGAGATGTACTTATACAAACATTCAAGTTATACTATTAATAGTTTAAACTTCTTACATTTTTCATATATGAATCCTCTTCTAAGAGAAGGGATGAATATTCTCTTCATGTAGCTTCATCCTATCCAATCCAAAATTGTTCAACAACAACACTGCTCTATACAATTGTATGGGGTGAAATATGACATGTATTACTAAGTGGAGAATTGAGAGGACATCGGATGTTGAGATATTGTCGCAATGAGGCCCATTTCCCTTTATGATGTTGAGATATTTTCGTGTGAAATATGACATGTATTACTAAGTGGAGAATTGAGAGGACATCGGATGTTGAGATATTGTCGCAATGAGGCCCATTTCCCTTTATGACGTTGAGATATTGTCGCAATGAGGCCCATTTACCTTTCCCTTTATGATGTTGAGATATTTTCATGTGAAATATGACATGTATTACTAAGTGGAGAATTGAGAGGACATCGGATGTTGAGATATTGTCGCAATGAGGCCCATTTCCCTTTATGACGTTGAGAAATTGTCGCAATGAGGCCTATTTACCTTTATTAATTTTGTTTTGCAGCTTTGAATAACTGAGTTCTCTTTTACTGACCATCTTATCTTTAGTCTATATATTTGGGTATATTTTATATGATGTTGAGATATTGTCACAATGAGGCCCATTTACCTTTATTAATTTTGTTTTGCAGCTTTTACTGACCATCTAATCTTTAGTCTATATATTTGGGTATATTTTATCGACCATCTTATCTTTAAGTCTATTAAGAAGATTGAGATGAAAATCTATGGTGTTATATAACATATTCTAGGTATCACTTCAGAATGAAGCATGGACTCCTCATAATTCTCAGTGCAATGAAAATTTGTGTTTATATTTTATATATATTTTTAGTCTTGAAATTTTTTCTTATTCCCAAAGCGGAATGTCTTTTGCAATGTTTTTTGTTGCAGTCAAAAGAGTATATATATATATTAAAGCAATCTATGGTTAATAATTTTGAAAATATACAAAAATATAGTTATAATAAAATAATTAATACATTGAAAAACAAATAATAATAATAATAATTCAATAATTATAAAATTAACAATCTAAATTTAAGTAAAATATATTTTTAATTTGTTTTGAATAACTCAGTTCTCTTTTATTGACCATCTTATTTTTTAATCTATTAAGAAAATTAAGATGCAAATCTATAATATTATATAACATATTTTACTTCAACATGAACCATGAACTCTTCATAATTCTAAATACAATGAAAATTTATGTTTATATGTTTATATATATTTTTATTTTTTAAAATTCTCTCTTATTCCACATGAGAATATCTTTTGAAGTCAATAAATAAATAAATAAATATATATATATATATATATATATATATATATATATATATATATATATATATATAATTTTAAAATATACAAAAGCTTTATAATTTGAAAATATACAAAAGCTTTATATCAAAATTGAATATTATTTATATATCCACATTATTCTCTTTTGGCGTTATATATATATATATATATATATATATATATATCGAGACAAGAATCTGAATTACCCATAATTCTTAAAATATAGACGAGTATTTTGTTTGCACGGTTGGCATTGAATTGTTGGCATTGAATTATTTTGGAAGAAAGGGAAATTATTTTGGAAGAGGGCCCATTGTACACAGTATGGGCAGGATAGAGAAAAAAATGAAAAGATTTTGGCCTGAGGTTATTAATAGGTCCATCGCAGATGCAACCAAGGCCCCCTTTTCATTTCTCTTCTGAATGTTTTCATCCCTCCTTTGAACATGATTTGGGCCAGTCGTTGGCCATATTCAGGGGCTGTTTGTATGTAATTTTTCGTTGTATTGGGGCCTCTGCAGGTATATGAAAAAAATGAGCTAAATTACTTAATCTTTTCTGAAATTAAAGTTTAGTTAAAAAAATAACGGAAGTAGTTAAGTTTTGAAGAATTTTTTGACGAATTATTGAATAATTTGTAGTGAAAATATAGTCATAACTATATAAAAGCAATTTCAGTTGAGAGAATAATTATTTAAAGAATTATTGAATAATTTGTAGTGAAAATATAGTCATAAATATATAAAAATAATTTTATTTGAGACTTCTGTTATGGTTGGGTGTCGGGTGTCGTTTCGGTTGTAGCTGGTGCTTTTTTCTAAGAACAAAAGGAAGAACAAATTAATGGATAGTAGAAAACTACTGAATAATTTATCCCTTAAAATATGTTCATAAATATATAAAAGGAAATTCACAGAAGTAATTGACGCCCAAAAAAAGGAAAAGAGGGTTTCCACTTGAGTAGACGAGATTCCTATTCCGTAAGAACTAAAAGAATCACACACCTGTTTCTGTTGCAGCTGGTATCTTTCCCTAAAAACCAAAGGAATAACGAATCAATGGATAGGAGAAAACTATTGAATAATTCATAACTAAAAATATATTCATAAATATATAAAAGGAAAGTTATAGAAATAATTGATGCGAAAAAAAGAAAAGAGAGGTTTCCACTTCAGCAGACTAGATTCCTATTGCCGTTAGATCTCATTTCGTAAGAATTAAACGAATAGTAGACCAGAAACACAAACCAGTGGAGAGTGGAAAGGATTGTAAAGTCTTAGAGTGTAAACCCTAACTGAATGTAACTAAAAATATGAAAATACATGTTAAGGTTAACAAATACTGTATCAATCAATTTAATCATTAACACATGATTTAAGGGTGTAAAAGAATACATTTAGCAGTTGGGAGGGTTGTTTTCAAATAAGAACACTTTATGGCGTAAAAATAGTAGTATTTTCACATTTTTAATCATAAGTGTGATGTTTTAAATACTAGACATAATAATATTGGTTTTCATATATTAACTATTGTGTTTTGATATCTTGATTGCATTCATGTTTTATGGATTACAACTTTGGTATTTCTAATCTAACAACCATTACGAGGATTTTGAGGTATAAAATAGGCATCTAATGAAAATAATAGTTAAAATAATAAAATAAGAGTTATGAGATTTTTTTAATTGTATTTTTAACTTATCGTCTTACAAGTTTACTCAAATATCCAGTAAACATTAATCAAGTACTACTCTACATATTTTATTTTAGCAAACTTCCACTAATAAAATTGATAATACATGAGAATTCCACTAAAATACTTGAAAATGCATGAAAAGAAACAAGTTTTTAATTATTTCAATTTTTACTATATGGATCTACTGAAGAGTGGGTACTTAATTCCACATCCAATTGGTACATACACTTGACATTTGAGAAATCCCGTAAGAATATAAGATGAAAATAAAACTAAAACAAATCTAATTTTCTTCTTTTCCCTTGAAAAATAGTTACCCCTTGGAACCACTCTACATTCCTTTAAGCAAACTTCTACTAAAAAAATTGAAAATACATGAAAAGAAACACGTTACAAATCTAATTTTCTTTTGTTCCTGTAACCACCCTCTTAGCCGCTGACCAATGGTTAAGTTTTATTGATTAAGGATTAATTGTGACTGTTGTTTATTTAATTGAAGTATCTGAACAGATTCATTTTGATTTTTGAATAAAATATTTAATTTGTGAAATTTACTTCATGAGTAAAAAGGTTGATGGTAAAAGTAAATCTGGAGTCAGTTGAACAGAAAAACAGTTTCTAAAGTTACCTAAGGAAACTTTGGAATAAATAGGGAATTCCAAAGAGAGTTGGGGGTTCTGTGAGCAAAGGGAAAAAGAACTCTGTTAAAACTGGAAAAGATTTTTCCAGAACAGATTGACCTCTGGATTGGAGAATTGGACCGGACTGTCCCGAGTTCTCCCCAGAAATTTTGTTTTTCACTGGAATTGGAGAGTTGGACTGGACTGTCCCGAGAACTCTCCTCCATAATTTCGTGTTCAACGAGACCCAGGCTTGAAGCTCGAGGGAGAATTGTGGGACGTAATTGCCCAGTTCGTGGAAGGGAGGTAATGAGTACCATCACTTGGATTCAGACTCAGATGAGTAAATGCAATTGGATTTTCTTGTTTCTTAAGAAAGAATAATTATGTCTGTCACAGTTAAGGTTGCTTGTATTTAATTAAGTTTATTTCTTGCTTAACGCAGTGGTGAATTACTGTTGTTTTATTTCCTTTTCCTCTTGAATTAGACATTCTGGTGAAATATATTAGAGTTATTCTAGAAGGCCTGGTTCTGTGAAAAGTAGATGGAGGGCAACCAAATGTATATAATGAGAACATCTGTGTTGTGTAACCAGCTCCAAAAATAGAAGAAAAGAGATATGAACGCCTTAGAAATAAGCCACTTCGAGGGGGCAACCTCCAATACATTACATGAATGAACAATTCTTGGATGATACAATTTACAAAACCTCCTTTCTATATATAGGAGTCCATGGGGCCATAATGTAATCCTAGTGGGCCACAATGTAATCCTAGCCGACCTAACAATAATAATTTAAGGGCACAATAATAACAAAATGGGGGTTACAAGGGTACAATAATAACAATAAGGGGGGCTACACTAACATACTAAGAGGCTACACTATTAATATAGGGACTTAACATGCCCCTCTCCTTCAACAAGTGTTGTCCTCAACGCTTGATTATTTCTTGATGCTTCTGTATAAAATTCTCATCCTCCCATATGAAATATTCTACAGGAAAGTTCTTCCACTTGCTGAGATACTATGAAATTGATCTTACTTGTTGAGTTCTTGTTTCTATGACTGCTTCATAACTTCTTTCGATATGATGTTGATCTTCCTGTTGTTTCATTAGATTCTGCACCAAAGTTGGGTTATCCTTTGAGAGTTCGAGAACTTGTTGTTGATGCTCGCTGTGATCTTCCACTAATTTATCATCCATATTAGCTATTGTTTGATCCTTCAAACCATCCAACTTAGCCTCCATTTCTGCTTTTAAACCATCTATTTCATCTTCGGTTGCTCTTCGTAAGATCGAAATTTGTTGCACTTGGTACCGTAATTTTGATATCTCATATTGTAATTCTTCCTCCTCATGCGTCAAAGTATAGCTTTCTGAGGGCTTAATGGGTATGGAATTATTTTTTGAACGCATTATATAACCCAATGCTGATAAATATTCTTCAATATGCCCTTGGAATCACTTCAAACTACTTTTTCAAACAAACGTTATGCAATTTTAAAAAACAAATACACACCTTTTTATTGCTTTGAGGAGCTCGATATTGAAATTGAACTATCTCTGTAATTGAAAATCTTCAATATCTGAAATTAAGCCCTGTAGTAGCCCTCTAAATCTTCTTTCAAATGCCACAGGTCTGATCTAATTTGGATTCCTCAAGACAAAGTTGTGTCCAATCTCCCACAATGACCTAATTCTGGACTGGTTCAGTAGAGCACACTTGTAGGACTTGCCACGTGTCACTGTTTCGTCCTTTGTCTCTGAAATTGATAGCCAAGAAACTGAGGTCTGTGTACTTGCAACCAATTTTTACGGCACTCCAATCCGATGCCCAGAGAGAGAGTTATTGAACTTTTCCCACGATCACCTCTTTGAGATGAAATTCAGGAGCCTGAAAAAGCACTACCTTCCACAGATCATATCTCCAAAAATATTGCGAACCAGGCTCTAAAATTTTTTGAAGAGTTTCTTCAGGAGTTCAGCTTCGTACCCTAAAATTTTCCGAACCTGAACCTTCGTAGAAATATTTTTATAGCACAAATTCCACGATGACCTGTTTAGGAGCTTGAAAAAATACCTAACTTCCCACAGAGATAGTATCTCGCAAATATTGCAGAAATGCAGACAAGATCTTTGAAAATTTTAAGAAAATCTTCCTCGAGTTTCAGCTTGCTTTCTAAAAATTTCAGCTTCTGAAACCTCGTAGAAAAAAAGTTATAGCGAAAATGCCACGATGACCTGTTTGGAGCAGCGAAACCCTAGAATCCAAAGCTCTGATACCAAATGTTGTGTAACCAGCTCCAAAAATAGAAGAAAATAGATGTAAACGCCTTAGAAATGAGCCACTTCGAGGGGGAAACCTCCAATACATTACATAAATGAACAATTCTTGGATGATACAATTCACAAAACCTCCTTTCTATGTATAGGAGTCCATGGGGCCATAATGTAATCCTAGTGGGCCACAATGTAATCCTAGCCGACCTAACAATAATAATTTAAGGGCACAATAATAACAAAATGGGGGTTACAAGGGTACAATAATAACAATAATGGGGGCTACACTAACATACTAAGGGGCTACACTATTAATATGATTTTTCCAGAACAGATTGACCTCTGGATTGGAGAATTGGACCGGACTGTCCCGAGTTCTCCCCAGAAATTTTGTTTTTCACTGGAATTGGAGAGTTGGACTGGACTGTCCCGAGAACTCTCCTCCATAATTTCGTGTTCAACGAGACCCAGGCTTGAAGCTCGAGCGAGAACTGTGGGACGTAATTGCCTAGTTCGTGGAAGGGAGGTAATGAGTACCATCACTTGGATTCAGACTCAGATGAGTAAATGCAATTGGATATTCTTGTTTCTTAAGAAAGAATAATTATGTCTGTCGCAGTTAAGGTTGCTTGTATTTAATTAAGTTTATTTCTTGCTTAACGCAGTGGTGAATTACTGTTGTTTTATTTCCTTTTCCTCTTGAATTAGACATTTTGGTGAAATATATTAGAGTTATTCTAGAAGGCCTGGTTCTGTGAAAAGTAGATGCAGGGCAACCAAATGTATATAATGAGAACATCTGAATTTACAGCTTGAAGAATTTCTGGAAAACCTTGTAAGCAGATGCAGTTACTAGAAACTAGATGTAATTTCTTTCGGAGACGAGCATCACGACTCTTTTAAAATGAACAAACTACATTGATTTGCGCAACCATAGCATATAACGTATAATAGACATTACAACATTTCATAACACAGCGCATACACCCATAAGATTCTATTGCGATAAAGAAAATTACAATCTGAACTTTGCATGTCGATTATGGGTACCGAAATCGGAAAGCCAAAAGGTAAAAATAGTTACAATTTAGCACAAAACTTTTCTAGAAAGACGCCAGTTAAAATTATTTCTATAACGAAACAAGACAGAGGAACAGTTATAAACCCCAAGCGGTATAGAGTAAATTCTTGATCATACAACCAGAAAAGGGCACGGAGGTTGAAAACCTCGGCCAGTCTGTCACAGAAATATACATATTGCTTTAACATGGAACTCTGTCTAAACAAAGAGAATTTCTTTCGAACAGTGGCTAGTATAATAAAGTTATCCAGCTGGTAGCCGCAACCCTGGTTACATTTAACATTTTTAAAACAATTCAAACATTCTGAGACTGCATAACCAGGCTACAGGTTCTTAAAACCCTAGTCATTCCAACAGCCAATATAAATAACAAGTGTTCTAGTTAGGCAGAGAGCCATGGGACCCAAAATCGTCAACGACAGGGTACCTGAGAGAAGAAGCGAGAGTTAAGAACTCCTCCATAGCCAGAACCCATGAGGAAACCTTGACGAGTAATTGGATGAAGGTAATACCTATAACGGAACCAAAGATGTGTTAGAAGAGTATGAAATTCCAAGGGGGTTTTCACCGCCTTCAAGGTCACAAATAAAACAATGAAAACGAAGAGAAATTATACCTGTAGATCTCAGGACAGAATAAAACCCAGGAATTCCAGAAGCTCCTGTCGGAAATCTAAACAAGTTATGCAACGAATTGAGAAAAACTGAAAACAGTTCTTAACTCCTTACAGTCTGCGAGTATATTTTTTAAAATAAAAAGGGAAAACGAGAAATCATGGGAAAAATCGGTGTAATCCACCAGAGAGTTGTTGAGCACCTGGAAATCGTGGAAGACTATAGTTGTTGGGAACCATTCCACCACCGACCGCCATGGTTTTGCTGAAGCCCGCTCAAACCCTGACAGAGATGCTCTGGAGCCATCCGGCGGAAGAAACAATGAATGGGAAATTAGTTATTGCCAAGGACATTATCGATCCCTAGAATTTCTCCACCGTCGGATTTCAAACCAAATCAACAATGTGTAGGAAGCCACGTGCATGTCAATAAAACCAAGACTATGTGCCATGGTTGAATAGAACACCGAGATCAAAGTCGTAATGACAAGTGGGTTAAATCTATATGTTATGTGCGCAAAAGTTCATAGGGTTACATTCGCAATAATGCCAAACTATAATGTAAAATTCCAACCATAATGATAACTTGCTAGGTATACAATTACAAAAGTGTTTAAATGATTGTGATCCATAAAGATCCGGAACCGTATATTTAGACATGACAGCTGGATTTATATGTGCGAGTGAGCAATTAAATTTTCAGCTATTTGTATGGATAAAACAATTGTATTTACAAGACCTGCAATGATGATAATGATGTCAGAAATCTAAGGGTGAGAATAATAATCAGTTCAGTTATAAATTTTTTTTATAGTGAGTAAAATTGTGGTTAATTGACTGTTACAAGTGGTATCAGAGCGACGTTACAACGATGGGCCCTATTGGGTCAACTGACGTTACAATTGTATGTTATTCATGCACAGTCAGATAATTAAATGGAACGACAACCGAGACGGACACCTTCACAACAGCAACAGCGAAATGTCGGAGAGATTCAACCTCCACCAGAGGGAAACCCCGAAATGTGGGTTCAGCTGGGAATAGAGCAGCATCAGCATTCTAACAGACTTATTGAAGAACAACAACATCAGACTCGCATTTTGTTACACACAGTACAACAGTTACAGGAAGAAATGGAGAGAGTACGCAGGGAAAATGCAAGGATGATGCAGGATCAGGAGAGGATCTTAAAAAGCCTCTCCGATAAACAAAATCAAAGGGTTGAAAAGCCCAGTGCTGACAGAGAATTCCAAGAAAGGAACGAACAGCAATCAGAGGAACAAGATACAGGCCGAAAAGAAAGAAGTGTGTCACAGCGAAGTCATCCAAACATAAATTTTAATGAGGCTGAATCTGAGAATGAAACCAAACGGAAGGCAAATAAAAAGCAGAAGGTGGAGCTGTACGGAGAATTCAGAAAGATAAAGCCACCTACGTTCGATGGCGAAAAAGAGGAAGTGGCAGAGGCATGGTTGATTAATATGAACAAATACTTTCAGGTGTATGATTATGATAGTGGTCTTAAGGCACGGTTAGCCATTTACCAGCTGAAAGATAAAGCCACCTTATGGTGGGAGGAAGTGAAGAACGTGCGGGGAATACAGGATCAGGATGTGACCTGGGATAAGTTTCAACAGTACTTCAAAGACAAGTACTTAACTGAGCGTTTTTATGATGAAAAGGCTCGAGAATTCCATGAATTGAGACTAGGACATTTGACCATGGATGAGTTCATCACTAAATTTACATCATTACTGCGCTATGTACCATACTTAAGAGATGAGAAGGCCAAGGTCCAAAGATTTCTGAGCAGTTTACCCACCCATATGAAGGAGCGTATCGAGTTTGTTAATCCTAAGACAATGGATGAGGCCATTATAAAGGCAAGGCTGTGTTATCAGCAAGCGAAAACCAAAGTAGACCAAGGAAAAGGGTGGCAATCAAGGAAAGAAAATAGAAACAGTGCTGGTTCCAAAAGAGGAAAAACCAGTAATTTCAGAAGCTCAGCCAGGAATTCAGTTAATAAGCAATTCGGTAGGAACCATCAGAGGATTAGATGGCCTGGGGAAGACAAAATGGTGGAAGCTTCAAATAGACCTGAGCAACCTCAAAACCAGAGGCCACCTCTGCAGTGTTGGGGCTGCGGGGTAGCGCACTACTATTGAGATTGCCCACAGCGGGGTAAAACTGAAGCAGTAACCAATTTGCAGGAGGCCTCTACTGTGGGAGATATTGCCAGAAGCATACCCATAATTAACGCAACATTGGAGGACCGGCAAGTTGATTTTCAACCCACCATGATAGAGCTGGAAGGTAAACTATTATCCCAAACTGTTTTTGTTTTGGTAGATCCGGGGGCAAGTCTAAGTTATATAAGTCCTAAATTAGTAGAAATCTGTAAATTTCCAAGTCAAAAATTTAAAAAGACCTGGTTGGTCCAGTTAGCTACAGGGGCTAAAAGAAGAGTTAGTGCCAAAATACCAAATTGTGCACTGCAAATCGGTGGACAGCAATTAATGGTATATTTAAATATTCTGCCCTTGGGATCCTATGATGTGTTGCTGGGTATGGATTGGTTGGAGAAGCACTGGACTCTCATAGACTGCAAGGAAAAGATAGTTTACTACAGAGATTAGAATGGTAATCGCCAAGAAATTCAAGTCATAAAGAAGCCTGTACATCTGCGTCCAATTACAGCTTCCCAAATGGGAAAATGCATAAGGAAGGGATCCCAGCTGTATGATATACAAGTTGGATTATCTGGGTTTAAGGATAAGGCTGCCATGCTAGAGAATATACCTGTAGTACAGGAATTTAAGGATATATTCCCTGAAGAAATACCAGGATTACCACCTAAAAGAGATGTTGATTTCACGATAGAACTGCTGCCAGGAGCTTCGCCAATTTCGCGAACTCCCTACCGTATGAGTGTGCCAGAATTGACTGAGCTAAAAATGCAGCTTCAGGAATTATTAGATAAGGGGTATATACGACCCAGTGTGTCACCCTAGGGAGCACCTGTACTGTTTGTTAGGAAAAAGGATGGAACCATGCGCATGTGCATGGATTACCGACAGTTAAATAAGCTGACTGTTAAAAACAGGTATCCCCTACCCCGTATTGATGACCTGTTTGACCAGGTAAGGGGAGCTACTGTGTTCTCAAAAATTGATTTACGGTCCGGTTATCACCAGATCAGAATTAAGGATGAAGATATACACAAAACTGCTTTTTGCACAAGGTATGGCCACTATGAATTCGTGATATTACCTTTTGGGTTAACTAATGCACCAGCCACTTTTATGAGACTGATGCATAGTATTTTCCACCCTTATTTGGACAACTTTGTGCTAATATTCATTGATGACATACTGATTTATTCTAAGAATGCGGAAGAACATAAAGAGCATTTGCGAATGGTACTGGACATGCTAAGGAAGCACCAGTTGTATGCAAAATTCAGTAAATGTGACTTCTTCAAAGAAGAGATACAGTATCTTGGGCATGTAATATCTAAAAAGGGAATAGCAGTAGACCCGGAGAAATCCAAAACTATTATGGAATGGAAGGTGCCACAGAATGTGGCAGATATACGGTCTTTTATGGGTCTCGCTGGCTATTACCGGTGATTTATAAAAGGGTTTTCAAAGATAGCTTTTCCCATTACTTCTTTGCAAAGAAAAAGGAAAATTTTTAAATGGACAAAAGAATGTCAGGATAGCTTTGAAAAATTGAAGCAGTTATTGACAACAACACCTGTGTTAAGTGTAGCAGATCCGGATAAGGAATTTGAGGTTTTTACGAATGCATGCAAGGAAGGAGTTGGGGCTGTATTATCACAAGAAGGGAAGGTAATTTCATATGAATCCCGCAAGCTAAAAGATCATGAGCAACGATATTCAGCTTATGATTTAGAGCTAACCGCAGTTGTGCACGCCCTCCGTGTATGGAGACACTACTTACTTGGGAAGAGATTTGTATTAAAGACTGATCATAGTAGTCTAACCAGCTATTTTAAACAAGCTGACTTAAACTCCCGACAAGCAAGATGGAATGCTTTTTTGAGTGAGTTTGACATTGATCTACAACACGTAAAAGGAAAGGAGAACAGAGTTGCGGATGCATTGAGTAGAAAACTGCATAATATTTATGGACTATATGTTAACCAAATTTAAACCAGATTCCTAGAACAAATCAGAAAGGAAGCAGACAAGGATCCTGAGTATAAATATTTGTGGCAGCAAACACAAGAATTTGGAGGACAAGGTGGACAAGGGGATTATGAGATTAACCAGGACGGGTTGTTGATTTTCAAGAAAAGGATAGTCATTCCAAACAGAGTGGAATTAAAAACTAAGTTACTGGACGAATATCATAGAAGCAATTATGCGGGGCACCTAGGATATCAAAAGATGCTGACAGCTATAAGAAAGGACTACTATTGGCTAGGCATGAGGAAGGATATAGCAAGCTATCTAACCAAGTGTCTAGAGTGCCAGCAAGTGAAAGTAGAGCATCGGCACCCAGCTGGCTTAATGCAGCCTATACCCATTCCCGAATGGAAATGGGAGGTGATCTCATTGGATTTTATCACCGGATTACCAAAACCAAAACGAGGTAATGATTCCATAATGGTAGTTGTGGATAGACTAAGCAAGTTGGCACATTTCGTACCTGTCCAATCCACCTATAAGACTGTACAGATAGCAGATTTATTTATGCATGAGATCTTCAGACTGCATGGCATTCCTAAGACCGTTATCTCGGACAGAGATGTAAAATTCACATCAGCTTTTTGGAAGGCGTTGTTTACGAGATTAGGAACTCAAGTACATTTTAGTACTGCATACCACCTGCAAACAGACGGTCAGACCGAGCGAGTAAATCAAGTACTGGAAGACATGCTGAGAATGTATGTCATGCAGCAACCAGTTAAATGGGAGGAGTATCTACACTTGATAGAGTTTTCCTACAACAATGGTTACCAAGAATCGTTAAAGATGAGTCCATTTGAGGCGCTATATGGGCGGCAGTGCAGAACTCCCATTAATTGGAGCATCCCCGAGAATAGACTCATGCTAGGACCAGACATGCTAGCAGAAATGGAAGCGGAGGTGAAAAAAATTCGAGAGAATTTGAAAGTAGCACAGGACATGCATAAGGTGTATGTAGACAAAAAAAGGTCATACTGTGAGTATGAGGTTGGCGATCATGTGTATGTTAGAATTAAGCCAAAGAAAAGTACACTAAGATGGGCCTCTTGTACAAAGTTGGCACCTCGATTTTGTGGTCCTTTCCAAATACTGGAAAGAGTAGGACCAGTAGCGTATCGCTTAGCCCTTCCTAGCCATATTCGGGTGCATAATGTCTTTCATGTATCATTATTAAAACGATATGTTCATGATCCAAGACACATAATCTATTGGCAGAACATTCAGGTAGTGGGTAAGCATAATGGTTCAAATAATAGCATGATGATAAAGACTTATATAATTAATCTAAGTCTATTGTGTGCAGGTAGAACCGGAAAGAGAATTTCTGGTCAAGCCCCACAGTATAATAGACTAGAGGGAAATCATGCTCCGGAAACGAGCCATCGCCCAAGTTAAAGTGCAATGGAAGCACTTTGGACCAGAAGAGGCTACCTAGGAAGACGAGAGTTTCGTCCGTGAAGCTTATCCTGAGCTTTTTCTGAGTTAAAGTAAGAACACCGGGGATGGTGTTCTCTTCCAGAGGGGGAAAATTGTAACCACCCTCTTACCCGCTGACCAATGGTTAAGTTTTATTGATTAAGGATTAATTGTGACTGTTGTTTATTTAATTGAAGTATCTGAAATAAAAGATTTAATTTGTGAAATTTACTTCATGAGTAAAAAGGTTGATGGTAAAAGTAAATCTGGAGTCAGTTGAACAGAAAAACAGTTTCTACAGTTACCCAAGGAAACTCTGGAATAAATAGGGAATTCCAAAGAGAGTTGGGGGTTCTGTGAGCAAAGGGAAAAAGAACTCTATTAAAACTGGAAAAGATTTTTCAAGAACAGATTGACCTCTGGATCAGAGAATTGGACCGGACTGTCTCGAGTTCTCCCCAGAAATTTTGTTTTTCACTGGAATTGGAGAGTTGGACCGGACTATCCCGAGAACTCTCCTCCAGAATTTTGTGTTCAACGAGACCCAGGCTTGACGCTCGGGGGAGAACTGTGGGACGTAATTGCCCAGTTCGTGGAAGGGAGGTAACGAGTACCATCAGTTGGATTCGGACTCAGATGAGTAAATGCAATTGGATTTTCTTGTTTCTTGAGAAAGAATAATTATGTCTGTCACAGTTAAGGTTGCCTATATTTAATTAAGTTTATTTCTTGCTTAACGTAGTGGTGAATTACTGTTGTTTTATTTCCTTTTCCTCTTGAATTAGACATTCTAGTGAAATATATTAGAGGTATTCTAGAAGGCCTGGTTCTGTGAAAAGTAGATGGAGGGCAGCCAAATGTATATAATGAGAACATCTGAATTTACAGCTTGAAGAATTTCTGGAAAACCTTTTAAGCAGATGCAGTTACTAGAAACTAGACGTAATTTCTTTCGGAGATGAGCGTCATGACTCTTTTAAAATGAACAAACTACATTGATTTGCGCAACCGTAGCATATAACGTATAATAGACATTACAACATTTCATAACACAACGCATACACCCATAAGATTCTATTGCGATAAAGAAAATTACAATCTGAACTTTGCATGTCGATTATGGGTACCGAAATCGGAAAACCAAAAGGTAAAAATAGTTAAAAATTAGCACAGAAAACTTTTCTAGCAAGAGGCCAGTTAAAATTATTTCTATAACGAAACAAGATAGAGGAACAGTTATAAATCCCAAGCGGTATAGAGTAAATTCTTGATCATACAACCAGAAAAGGGCACGGAGGTTGAAAACCTCGGCCAGTCTGTCACAGAAATATACATATTGCTTTAACATGGAAATCTGTCTAAACAAAGAGAATTTCTTTCGAACGGTGGCTAATATAATAAAGTTATCCGGCTGGTAGCCGCAACCCTGGTTACATTTAACATTTTTAAAACAATTCAAACATTCTGAGACTGCATAACTAGGCTACAGGTTCTTAAAACCCTAGCCGTTCCAACAGCCAATACAAATAACAAGTGTTCCAGTTAGGCAGAGAGCCATGGGACCCAAAACCGTCAACGACAGGGTACCTGAGAGAAGAAGCGAGAGTTAAGAACTCCTCCGTAGCCAGAACCCATGAGGAAACCTTGACGAGTAATTGGATGAAGGTAATACCTGTAACGGAACCAAAGATGTGTTAGAAGAGTACGAAATTCCAAGGGGGTTTTCACCGCCTTCAAGGTCACAAATAAAACAATGAAAACGAAGAGAAATTATACCTGTAGATCTCAGGACGGAATAGAACCCAGGAATTCCAGAAGCTCCTGTCGGCAATTTAAACAAGTTATACAACGAATTGAGAAAAACTGAAAACAGTTCTTAATTCCTTACAGTCTGCGAGTATATTTTTTAAAATAAAAAGGGAAAACGAGAAATCATGGGAAAAATCGGTGTAATCCACCAGAGAGTTGTTGAGCACCTGGAAATCGTGGAAGACTATAGTTGTTGGGAACCATTCCACCACCGGCCGCCATGGTTTTGTTGAAGCCCGCTCAAACCCTAACAGAGACGCTCTGGAGCCATCCGGCGGAAGAAACAATGAATGGGAAATCAATTATTGCCAAGGACATTATCGATCCCTAGAATGTCTCCACCGTCGGATTTCAAACCAAATCAACGATGTGTAGGAAGCCACGTGCATGTCGATAAAACCGAGACTATGTGCCATGGTTGAATAGAACACCAAGATCAAAGTCGTAATGACAAGTGGGTTAAATCTATATGTTATGTGCGCAAAAGTTCATAGGGTTACATTCGCAATAATGCCAAACTATAATGTAAAATGCCAACCATAATGATAACTTGCTAGGTATACAATTACAAAAGTGTTTAAATGATTGTGATCCATAAAGATCTGGAACCGTAGATTCAGACATGACAGCTGGATTTATATGTGCGAGTGAGAAATTAACTTTTCAACTATTTGTATGGATAAAACAATTGTATTTACAAGACCTGCAATGATGATAATGATGTCATAAATCTAAGGGTGAGAATAATAATCAGTTCAGTTATAAAACTTTTTTATAGTGAGTAAAATTGTGGTTAATTGACTGTTACAGTTCCCTTGAAAAACCCCTTGGAACCACTCTACTTTTCTTTTTAAAATACATGAAAAGAAACAAGTTTTTAATGTATTTTCATTTTTTTCTATATGGATCTACTGCATATACGTGCACACACACACACACATATATATATACAACTTCTAATGTCATTCAATTATATTAATTTTAAATCATCACTACTAGCTATGTGCATGCCTCATTTTTCATCACTTGTAGGTGTTATTGTATTTGGGTTATTTCATACATGTTTAATTATACATTGTAAAAATTCACAGATATAGTTAATATAAATGTTTTTTAGTTGTTCTATTGATTATAGAATGAGTGAAGTTAAACAACATAGCTAATTACAAACTGTTCAATTAACTCTTTACATTTCAATATATACTCATAAACTTTGCTTAACGCAATGTTCAACAATTCTTTGGTTACCTTTTCTTTGTATGTTAGCACCTAGTAGATGACATCCATGGATGTGCTTAAATTTCTTATTTACATATATAAAAATCACAACAAATATGAAATCTTAAGAGATACAGAAAATGTAAGTATTAGAAATTTGGGGATGAACCATTTTTTTCCTTGTTTTCTTATTTTATGTATTGAATGGATTCTATTTTGTTTCTTTCTTTGCAAGAAAACAATTTAAAATTAGTATTTCATGTGATAATTAAATTGTGTACGTAAATAATAAATCAATGATTACTTACCTCTAATGCACATTTTTGTTGAGATGAATCATCTTGCAATTATGTTAATTTCATTTATTATTTCTCTGTACATTATTTTTTGACATTCCTACTAGCATGTTTGGTTTCCCTTCATTTGTCTTTTGAAATTCTCATAATCTTAGTGAAAAACAAAAACCAACATAATTTATTTTTTAATCGACATGAAAATAAATATAGCCAAGAAAAATAAGTCGTTGATTTTTTAACACATTATAGAAAAGAAATTTTAGCAATCAATTCCTAAAACACATATATAATAAATAATTTTATAGCGTTCTCTAACTTAATAAATGAAATGATATATTTTTTTTGCAATATTTTGAGAGAATTCTAATTAAAAACATGTAGAGATTTTAAAAACTTAGAGTTTAAATTGTTTAATATGCAAATTTAGAGTGTTCCAAGAGATTTTCAAGAGGGATATTACTTGAAATGGTATTGTGAGGTTTCATGACCTATTAGTTAGTCCGTCTTTTTTTCAATGAAAAAACTTTTAAAAAATTAAAAATTGGTAAATCTGAGAAATATTATTATTGCTAATAATCATTATAAGTGAAAAACAATATTTTTTTTAAACACAACATTTATTTTTAAAAAATTATAAAAATATTTAAAAAAAATTATTATTTTTTTTAAATTTTAAAACTCATATTATGAAATAATGTTTACTCAATCATCCATCTAAATATTAGTTTGTTAATATATTTTTTCATATTTGATAATAAAATTATTATATTATGTGAAATTATTATATTGTGTATAGGAAAGTCTATTTTGAAATAGGGATTTTCTAATTTTAATTTAATTATTAATAATTATTAGATGGATAATAAGGATTTAACCTTTATAAGATATTCTAGCATATTTTTAATACTGTACACAAATCAAAGATTAAGATTTATTTTCAAAGTAGTTATGTATTTTTTCTCTTTTAGTTAAATTCATTAATTAAAAATAGTGATGTGAAAAGCTTTATAATTCATAGTATTATAACAAATCCTATTTATAGATTAATAATCTAAAAAACTTGTTACATGTTCTTTAAAATGTATATATGTTTAATTTAAATATTAACTATTTTAAATAAAAACAATAATAATAATACAAGTTATAATTTAATTATTTTTTGTGATTTTTTTATTTTATTTTAGAGTAAGATGTATGATGAAGTTAATAATAATAGAAGTTATAATTTAATTATTTTTGTGATTTTTTTTATTTTTATTTTTAATTTTAGAGTAAGATGTATGACGGAGTAAATGATTTGATAATTAATATGAATTGATGCTCATTAATATTTATCAATCATTTACTTTATATAATTGCACCAATTTTATTTTTTCCCTATATTTTCATGCCTTTTTCTAAATATATTACACAACCTTTTCTTTAAATAAATCCCTTTCACTTAGAAATAAAATCTAATAATTAAATTTTTCATCATGGAATAATCTGACACTCAAATACAATTAAAAAAGAAACATGGTCTTCTTAGAGATGAAAGAGTTATGTTATTAAACAATAATTAAATAATAACAAATGTCGAATTACTAGGTAGACATTTTATAAATTCAAATTTTGCATGTTACATGTTCACAACTTCAAATTTTGCATGTTACATGTTCACAACTTTGTAATATTGAGCTTGATTAATACTTACCAAGAAAAAAATCTGGTTGCTTGACTACTATTAGTTTAACATTATACAATGCAATTTATAATGTTTAAATTTAAAACATAAATATTTATTTCTCAATATTATTAAAAAAATCTATTTTTTAAATATTTGATTAGACTATAATTTAAAAATCTTATTGTAATCTTTGCATCACACAATACCATGAAAATAACTACCTCATATATTTAAATATTGTTGTAATATTGAATACCATATAAATAATTACCTCACACATTTTATGCTATAATTACATGGGTTTGTAAAAAGGTTTCCTCGATCAACCCCAAATCGTACCCGTTGTTTCAAGTTCTTTTGATCTAGTTTTCCTCCATACCATGCATCTTGCAGGCATGGTAATTCGATATTTTACCTGTGCTTGTTAATGAAATCAAGCCTTTGAGCCACTCATAGCTAAACTTTACATAGCCCATGGTCTGTTGATTATTCTTCTTGTTTTCTGAGATCGTATTTGTTGATTATTCTTTCCTGATTTGATATGATTATTTTTTTTTAGTTTTCCAAACTTTTGTACTGTAAGTGTGTTTTAATATTTCAAATCTTTTGTATTGTATATTTTTCTTAGGGTTCGAACAGAAAAAAGTGTTCTTAATATTTCAAATCTTTTGTACTGTGTAGTTTTCTTACGGTTCGAACAGAAGAGAGTGCTTTTAAGATTTCAAATCATTTTTACTGCACAATTTACTTAAGGTTCGAACAAAAAAGAATATTAGATTTTCCTTGCTTACATTGAGTATTTTCCTTTTTGTTATTTTCTATACTTATTTTCATTCCAATCTATGAAAAAACTCCAGAATTTCGCTAAGTTGGACACTTCGACCGGTTCATCCGTTAGCTTTGTTGTAGGACTCACAGCCACAAAACCAAAGTCAATTATTATGTCAGCCGGGAACACATGCGTTGCTATTATTATGTCAATCAAAAGAGAAAAGTGGTGTTACCCGAAGCCTTTGAACAAGGAAGTTTTCGGAACAGTTATGATGCTCGGGAGAGATGCTTTTGTCTACCAATTTCTTGTCATATATATATATAGAAGTGATGAAAATATTATATATAACATGTCTGAAGACGTTATGGAAATGTGGTGTTTCCCAACTATATAGGAGTTCGATTAACGCTAATCAAAGTATATGAGTATGGTACAACTATAATGTTATAATGCCGAGTGGCATCTAGAAATATTAACATTTCATTAGTGTTAGTGTTGGGATATCACTTGGCCTTGCAAGGAAACGTGTGCGTTCTCTCTACATATATGCGACATTGGAATATAAATCGATGTTCAAATCTTACATTCTATAAGGTAGTCATCATCCAAATTGCGAGCGTTGGAGGCTCGAGATACCGTGTACTGTATTTTAATTTAAACGGAAGACACAATTGATCTAAATTATGTCCCAATTTGGAATTTGGTTAAAAGTGTTTTTTTATGAAGGAAGGCTATCACAAAAGCTTTTTGTTTTTTTAAAGTTAGGTTGCGAGGTGTCGGGATAAAGTACATAGTATGTGAAACATACCATCCGTGTCATGTAATTAAGAATTATAATATAGGATACAATTCATATGCAATTATGCATGATTTTGTGATCTTTTATATGTGTTTAATTATTTTGTTTCTTAAAATACAAATTTTGTCTTACATCAACTTAAATTCATATTTTTTTTGCATGCATATTTAAAACATTTTAAATTTTGGATTTCAGTACATTTAAACAATGTTTTATATTATAGAATTTAATTTTACTGGGTAAAATTTAACTTGATTATTATATTAAAATTAAAATCTAAAACTAAATGATTAGTGAAATTAAAATTATAACTATTATATGTTTTATATTATAAATATATAAATTTATATCAAAGTAATCATTTGTTTTTTACCCATTTACTAATTTTATTCCAAATGAAAGAGAAACTAGGTCTTAAAGCTATTTATACATTTAATCTTTATATATTGTTTTCATTTTTTTCTTTTCATTTTAATATATTTAATACTATTTTGATATTAAAATATTAATAACATTAAAATATTGTTACTTTTAAGTTTAAAGAGAAAATATGGTGTGAGAAAGATTTAGAGGCTAAAAGAATATTAAGATATTATAAGGAAGTCATCAACCTTACTCTAGAATATCAAAATTATTTCTCTGCTCAAAGAAAAAAATTAATATAGCCAAGATAAGAACAAACTCTTAGAGCGCCTTTAGATCTTAGTTTAGTAATCTTGGTTGCAATACAGAACTTCCTAACCTTCTAACATGTCAAAATTATAGTGATCTCATCAAGTTTCTCTCCAAGCTCTTTGAGCAAGGAGTACAATTTTGAAACAAACTAAATAATTAGTTTCTTTAGGTCCTATAAACCAAAGTTTGGTCTAAAATGAACGTTAACCACCACCACCACCACCACCACCTCCACCACCAAAACTGCATCTAATATGAATCAATTTTATTGTTTCTTCATTTAATAATTTATACTATCATTATTAAAAATCCATAAAGTATATTATTAGCCAACAAACCCCACCAAAATATAAAGAATATTGAAATAAATGTTTTCCATTTTAAAAAGACCACATTATGACAATATGGTCTTATGGTATGTAAATTATATTTCTTAACTATCATTTTTTTCATTATATATTTTTATTAAGTGTTTATTGTTTTTTTTAAGTTTTATTTACATATTATAAATGTTCTTTATTTCCTAGTTATTATAAAAGAATAAACAAATTAATAAATATTTTAATTAATTATTTATTATAATAATTTAAATAGATATTTTATTTATTTATTTTTTAAATTATTTAATAGAATTTAATTACATGATTTATTTTAAATTAATAAATTTTCAAATTTTATATAACCTTAAATGCTCCTTCTTTTGGCTATGTTTTTGAGAAAGTTCAACATTGTTGATGTTTATGACCATTGTTGTCCTACTATTCCAATTACATTGAATTCAATGCTATTTGAAATATAATTATTATTTATTGTATATAATTAATTGTTTTAAAATAAATGAATTAAAGAGAGTAAAAAATAAATTAAAAAGATTAACCGTATACCAAAAATGATTTTCACACATATATAGAGTAATTTTTTTTATAAAATATAATTATATAATTTTTTTAATATAATGGAATAAATTAAAAAAATATATGATTTAAAACATTACATTTACATTAGAGTGGACAATTTATCTTTTATTTACATTCGTAATTCCATCTCTGTCAAATGGATCTTTGAGCATGAGAACTAAGGGGTTTTGACCCCTCACTTTAATATTAAAAAAAAAGGTTTTGGCTCCTCACTTTAATATTTAAAAATAAAAAAATAAATTGGCTTTTCACTTTAAAATTTCGAAAATAAAGATTGAATTAATGCAACTAATTAATTGCTAAGAAAAACGACATCGAATAAAAAGATTAAGTTTCGCCACAAACAAATGGAATCCTTTATATAACTACCCTTTGTTTTCCAGATGTATCATTCTTGATGTTTTTTTTATTGTTTATTAGATTGATTATAAAAAAATGTATATTAACACAACAATTTTTGGTTTGGATTAGTATCTCACGCATTGCACTTGCACTTCTTAGTCAATCTTGTTTCAAGAACTCTTTATCAAGAGGGAATTCACTAATGGTAGGATCCTAAACAATTTTAAATACATATTCCAAACATATTCCAAAAAAAGTAAGGCAACCACCTTTTTAACGTATAATCTAATTTAACGTACAATCTAACTTAAGCAAAGAATTTGATCAAACTTTATATTTAATATAATTGGATATTGAAAAAATATGTGGATTATAATCTTTTGCAGCAACCTCTATCACGAGTCTGGGATCGACCTGAAACCCATTTGCAATCTATATATTCAAATGGAGTATACATGGCATAAACATATAAACTTGCATTCTCTTGACATAGTTTACTCTATTCTAACTAGTCTCTATTAGTGTTTCTTTATATGTTTTGGGGCTTGGTTTGGATATCTTTGGTTTCGTTTTTCCGTATGGTGTTCTGGATACGTTGCGATCTCGATTTCCTGGTAGACATTTTAATATTTCAAAAAGACATTCATTAGGAAGCATGCTAATAAGATATTTCTGTTTTTTTTTAAGTTTATTTGTCTAAATGGTATGATGAAATTTCCACAGAGCATTTTTTCTAGTAGGGAAAATCACTTCCATTCAAGGTGCAAGAGACAAGAAAATATTTGTATCCACATGACTAGAGAACTTAGGTCTTCTAAAGTGTTTATCACATAAAAATAAAAAACATAATACTCTTCGCACAAAATATATAACACCATCCATTTTTTTATTTTGTAATAATTTTCTCTACAAATGTGATGGTAAGTGTGCCTTGAATGTTGGAAATTTCAAGATCAAGGCATTGATATTGATTATCAAATATTTTAGGTGAATACACCAAAAAGCCTCAAATCATATTTTGGGCTCTATAGAGGGAACAGAACATCGAGGTTTCACTAGGGGAGTAGAGAACATTGCGGCTTCACTGGGGGAGCAATATCATACGATGTGCATTTATATTGGGGGATATATATTCAAGAGAAAAGAACATAATATATTGATAATATAAAGGGGTAAATGGTTTTTATATTAGTAGGTATACAAAATGAAGCTCAAAGTTAATAAAAAATATAAAGGGGTATAAATAATGTTAATGAAGTTAGAAATATTTAATTCCTACTTGTCTATGGTTGTAATTCTCCATTTGAGGAGTTTGTTCCTACATAATATGAAGTAGCTAGAATATAGTTTCTCCTAGTTTAGTGTGTGGTTGAGAGAATCTCTCAACCACATTATTGTACGTCCAAGATAGAATTCCTATCTTGAGACTATTGCTTGTATATATATGTGTGTAATTTCCTTGATTCATAATATAGAATTTGATTAGAGTTTGCAATGTGATATTTTATCTTGGTATCAGAGCGTGGGCCTCCGCCCCTCATGGGCTGAGGGAAATAGGGAATAGAGGGTTTTATTTGTAGTTTATTTTTTGGATTTGTTCCGTGGAATTGACCGCCAGTGTTGGAGGTTGTGATCGTTGAAGTTTTGTGTAGTTTAAAGATTGTCATGCTGTAAAGGAGCTGGAGCTGTGTTGCGTGAGTTACATATGTCATGGACAGATGTGGGTGTAGAGGATTTGACAACGGAGTTTCACGAAGAAGGGTAGCGAAGGAGAACATATATTTGGGCTATGGATCAAGTAGACTTTCTGTTTGAGCTCGCTGCTGCGGGGAGTATGCACGTGTGGGAAAGGAACGCTGCCCTCTGCGTGCAGATCTAAAAGCTGTTTTTGATGGGCGTGAGCTCTCATCGACGACGCTGTCAAAAGGAGGTCCGATTCTGAATTGATGTTGCGCAATTCGAGACAATTGAGTATGGTGGCAGCAAGGAAGCCTCGTACTCTTCGGCAACAATGGCTTTCCAGAGTAATGGACTTTCGGCTTCTCAGCGTAATGTTTGCACTTTTGGTATTTACTACAACATGTTTGCTAGTTTCTAAAAATTTCGATGCTATCACGCGAATAAAGACAGTTGTTGGAGACAATTTGAAACCAGCCCGCGTGGACTAGTGAAGGTCGGTCGAAGCAAAGTGGGGACAGCAGGATCATCTGCATGCGTGGAGATCCGTGGTGAAGCTGGTGTGCATAGTGATATTTTAATTTCAGTAGAAAGATAAGAGAATTCGAGTTTACATGGTGGTCCCATAGTAAGAGAAAGTTGCAGCCTGGTGATTTAATCATTGCATAAAGAAGTGTGATGGTTTGAGCCGAGATTGGACTTTGATGGAGCTCATGGTCACCGATTAGTCTGTAGTGGAGCGTGTCCTGCCTCTTTTGATTTGTAGCGTGCAGATCAGATCGAATCTTGTGTTTTGTGGGGCAGCTGCCATGGTATAGCAGCAGATCCACTACCTGGCTCGCCTCACCTATTTTACATCGATTTCTACACACTGCAGGTTGTGCATCTATGTCTGTTTATGCAGCTGTCAGTTTTGTTTTTTATCAGTTTGAATTAATTGAGGCACAACAAAACTGTGGGGCAGAAATCAGCTCGGAGCCCGTGAGTGACGAATCGCTGGATCGTAATTTTGTGAGGATCGGATCTCAGAAACTGCATTGATCGTGGGGGAGCTGGTGTGCACCCTACAACTGTCGTTTTATTCTCTGCCCGATAAAAATTACATTCAAGCCATTGCAAATTCTGTGTTGTGGGCTATATGATCAGATGCTGGTTGAATTGCTTTAGAAATTCATTTATTTTGTTGTATACTTTTCCGCATAGAGCCAAAATATATTGTAATTGGGGAAAAGGGAAAGTCTCTATTGCAGTGTGACTCAAGCAAAGATATTAGCCTGTCTATAGGAGAAATGCAAAAGAATCTGATTAACTTTACACAGGTATCTATGCTTGTGGATGACATTTTGAAGAATGTGGAGTTTGATGCTCTAAGAATCATTTTCAATAGATTTCAGTCAATAGTCTCATTTACACCAACTATGTCCACTGTACTATCTGCTGAGGTTGTTGAAAAAGAGTCTGAATTAGGAGGACTACTTGGAGACCTGGATTCTTATGAAATTGAAGGATCTGAAACAAAAGCGGAAGTGCTACAAAATCTAAGTGAATTTCACATCGTTTGTGCTTTGTTCAATGCTTGTTTGGAAAGTGCTTGCAGTGAACAAGGAGCCAGAATATCTGCCGTGGAAAGCTCTAGCAGAAATGTTGAATATGCATCAAGAAGCATTTTGATTGAATCCTAACATTGATTTTTCTAAAGCTAATTAGATGGGGAACTGAGAATGGAACTGATTATTGGCTGGTGGCAAACTCATGGTATCACATTTTTTCTGATTTTGTAAGTTTTCCAATATTGATTTGTAATTGCCGCTATTTTAATTTGACCACTCGGTTGTTGGCAAGAAGTTGGACGAGGCCACTGAGAAGGGCCAAATCCTCGAATGTTGGATTTTTTGTTTTGGTTTCAATTTAGTCTAAATATTTCGTTGGAACCAATTGGTGTTGGCTTCATCCACATGCTCAAGTTGAACAATGCAGCTTTCAACGAAGAGGTCGATAGATTGTGGTGTCTTCTGCAGGTATCAGAAGAGGTGCGGAAGCACGTGGAATTGCTGAGAGGCTTTTAGCTTCTTGTGTTTGGTGTAATCATCTTTGGGCAGAGACAAAGAAATTAATGTGAAGATTTTTTTTGTTTTATTTAGTTTCTTGGAATCATGTTTAAAGATTATTAAGCCTTATTGAGCCTAGCTAACTCAATGTAGGTAAAGTTATTTTGTTAGAATTGGTCAATCTAACAAATGACAGGTTAAGCATGGAATTCCAAGAATTCATTTGACAAAGACAAGGATGCCCAGGATGCAGGAGAAGATGAGGTAATGAAGCAGCAACAACGTTTATGGTGGAAAACAAAGTAGATGTTTGTTTGAGATAGTGTGGTTTGTGGAATAGACTCCCTAGCATGATATAAGCAAGTCTATTTGGTTGTTGTAATGGTCATTATATGTACCCAGAAACTCCAAAATATTGAAGTATGAAATGTAAGCCTTGTAAAGGCATTTGAAAGTTCGTGGTGATCTTAAAACCACTTTGTCATGGTTGGTGGTGAGCTAGAAACCACAAATATAGAGCCTTTGTGGCTGGTTGGTGGTGAGCCAGAAACCATCTATAGAGCCTTTGTGGCTGGATCGCCTTTGTGGCTAAAAGTGCCTTTGTGGCCACGTGTACATGAGAGCTGTGTGCTCACAGAGCTTTGTGCTCGATCGAGCAGGTGGACTGCAGTAACACCTGGCTCACGGTCTCAGATGATTCATTAATCTCTGAGCAGAAGGGGTTTGGCGCGCTTTCTTAGCTGACAGTCATGCTGAGAAGCGCAATTGGCGTGATTGTTTAGTACATACTCGTGCCAACGTGCCAAATCACGGGATTGGCGCGGAAGTGCACGATAAACTCATGCCAAGATTTTTATTTTGGGCACGGATTTTTTGTTCATGAAGACGCCACCTTACCTTCAGTGGAAGATCTGCGGGAAGCCTCACCTTCGCTGGAAGATCTGTGAGAGGTGTAGATCTGAGAAGTTGCGGATCTGTCCGGGAGAGGCAGATTGTGTTTTTGTAGATTCTGCACATGCAATTCGCCCGATGGTGGTGGATTTGTAGGTACATATATGCAGTGATAATGGTCAACAGAATCATGTATGTGAAGGACATCCTACAGGACTAGCGGTTGCAGCGGTTGGTACCCATGCTTTCCGATGGATGGTTGCTCTTTTATATGGACGTCGACATATTCTTTGTTATGTTTGACCACAACCAAACTTTGTGAATTAACATCCTGATAAGTATTCATTAAGGGGGGGAAGTTAGAAATATTTAATTCCTATTTGTCTATGGTTGTAATTTTCCATTTGAGGAGTTTTTTCCTACATAACAGGAAGTAGCTAGAATATAGTTTCTCCTAGTTTAGTGTGTGGTTGAGAGAATCTCTCAACCACATTACTGTACGTCCAAGATAGAATTCCTATCTTGAGACTATTGCTTGTATATATATGTGTGTAATTTCCTTGATTTAGAATATAGAATTTGATTAGAGTTTGCAGTGCGATATTTTATCTAATGAAAAAATGGATATTTACAATATCTAATGAATATAGGGTTTTTTAAATTGGAAAGGTGTATTGGGTTAGTATTGATAGGGGGTTAAATAGTGTGATTTTTAGAGGTATTTTCCAATATGTAGTCAAATTAAGGGTATTGTTTAGTATGCCATGAACACACATGATATATCAGAGGTTTATTGAGTAAAGCCCCTGTGAAAGAGAATTGACCCTCTAACAGATCTCAACGAAGATAGTCTTGCTAGCTTTAGACCGTGATCCACCGAATTAAAATTTGGGCTATGTATAGTTAAGAAACCAAGCCCATCCAACATTGGTACTTGAAAGTGAAGACTAATTTTAGTGTTTTTTAAATCAAAACAAGGTTGTATATTAGCCTTCTTTACTCAAATTCTCATGGTGGTGTGTACCAATGTACCATTTTCTTCACCAACATTGTGCCTCGTGTGATTTATCAATCTTGTAGTTTCCGTTACATTCTCCAATGCAGAATCCAATATTTCATTCCCCAAGTCATGTAAACTGCTTGCATGAAAGTGCATGAGCTTTCATGCTCATAGAATAAATATTATGACTATTTATGAAAATATAGAAACTCAATTTATGTTGGATAGCTTCAAACATTAACATTTGGATTGTAGTATATGAAACATATTCATGAGGAGAAGTGTAGTGCTAGCAATACCATTTATGGCAGAAACATATTCATACCATTATAATTAAGCACCCTTCCTGTGTTCTAATATGTTTCATAGTAATTACTTGAAGCAAGATATCTACAATTGACATTTGATTAGCAAAAATGTCTGCAAAGTTTCTTCACGGGATAATATATGATCGCAGGTGGAGAGAGAAATGGAGAAGCAAATTGGGTGCATGGAAATATTTCTCTAGTTGTTTGATAGACACCAAACTCTTATTGGTAGGTGGTTGTATGGACCAAAAGGGCTTGTTTCAGCTTGTTCATCATCCAGTATCCCTAGAATTAACACTACACTAGTGCAGATACAAGTTCTCTTTAAGATGTGGTATGATTATGCACATATTATTTCAAAATTTTCTATATCTTTTTATGTTCTTAGAGAGTTGCATAGTTTTAAGTTTTCCCCGATAAATACAAAAACACTCAATATTTTTATCTCACTAACTAGCTTAGAGGCATGGCACTTCAAAACCTTTTCTTCATCCTCATCAATGAAAACTCCTTAAGCTTATGCTATTGAAAAAGCCCAATTCTGAAACCAATCAATTCATGTATCATAAACTCTGACAAATGGATTTGTTCTCAATTGATTTTAAGTTGATTCATTCGTTAGTCTAGAGTGAGATGTGGGAATCATATTACATGCTTTAAGTCCTTAAAATTTTTAATGAAATTTGATTTCTACGGATTTTCTCAGCTTTTCGGTTCTGTAACTGATAAAATCACAAAGCCTTTCCATAATTTATCCTCTTCTTTTTAACCATGAATGTAGCTTCTTGGGTTACTTATGTCTCGGATCAGTTGTTGTCATAGACTTTATTATTTCCGTGACGTGTCTTATAATTGAATTTAAGAAGAATGAACGCTTTTATTTTTGAAATTTAAACAATTTCAAATTTCAAAAATTGTTATAATAATTCATTAATATGTGTGAAAATATTAGGCATGTAGTATTTTACTTAGTTGTTGGAGCATTTAGATATCATTTAAGAGGAATGGAAGTTTTTATTTTTTTAGATTTAAACAACTTGAAGTTTCATTTTTTAGATTTAAACAATTTGAAGTTTCAAAAATTGGTATAATAGTTCATCAATATGTGTGAAAATATTAGGCATGTAGTATTTTATTTAGTTGTTGGAGTATTTGGACATAATTTCAAGTCTACGAAGAGGGAGCTCCTTGTGATTGTTTAGTCTCATTTGCTACTCATTGTGATTGTTAAGCCTCATTTTCTTGCTTCAGATAATCTTAGTGTGACTATAAAAATTAAGAGAAAAAATTAATCTAATAGTGTAGGCACATATATGGAAACACCATAATTAACATGAAATCCATGTTGTACATTAATAATATATTGGAAGATAATTCTTCCATACTCAGATTAGAATTAGTTGCAGATTTGTAGGTGGATGTTGAGAGAATATCCCAACCTCCCTATTCATATTTAGAAGTGGTTGGATCTCAGCAGCACTATAAATATTGTGATGTATTCGTGTGATTTAATATATAGAGTAATAGATATACTATTCGAGTATTTATGTGTGTGAAGTGGCTTCTCTTACAAAATTTAATATGGTATCAGAGACTCTACTGGCTTAAATCCCTCACGGGATGGCCAGGAAGATGTGAGAGAAATGATTGTCAAATCGTTGTTATAGGAGAGTAGATAGTTCAGTGAATTTATTTTCTGGGTGAATTTTTTTTGTGTGTTTGTTATTTTATTTTCTTTTGTGTACTTAGGATCCATGGGTTGGATTAAAAAGAGAAAACCACTGCGCAGAATGCATCACGGTGAAAAGAGATGAAAGTTTAAAGTATTTTCCCGTGAACACAGTCCCAGCTGAAGAACACTTTCGATTCTGACGGGTTGATTCAAAAGAATACAAAATGTATCAATGTGTTTCCATGTATGGTTACATGGATGTGCGAGTTGGGAATGTGGAATTTGAAAGAGAGTTGCTAGAATCCTTGAAAGAATTTATACAATCTGAGTACATGTTCAAAATTTCTAATGAAATTGAAATAAGAGAGAGCCAGAGACTTGAGTTGATAGCTAAATCTGGAGATTAGGGTGCAGTTGATGCTTCCGAGAGTCAGAAATTCATCGAATCCACCGAGTTGGAGTCGCAGCGGAACATTGAATTCTTGCAAGAAGCAAGAAAGTCAGGTGTGGTGTATTTGGTGGGAGATAGCCAGGTGAATGCCAAGACTAGTTATTGGTTGCTTAAGAGAATTGTGGTTAACACTGGGGTATTTACAGACCTCAGATTGGAGAGCGCAGGAGGCTGACGACATCCAACAATTCCCTTGTAATGGCTGATGAATTGTGTTCACAACTATTCGGCCTGCCTGCAACAAACTTTAATTTAGCAAGTGGAGCTGCTCATCGTCTCCGAATTCGCTGAGACAAACCACACACTCAATAATTTCCTTGGTCTACGTCTTGAGGCCCTCCATGAGATCATAGCTGAACACCAGAAAGCTTTCAATGACAGCCCTGTCGAGACCATGGTTAGCCTCGTTCTGCCTTCGAGCCTGTGCATTGACTCTTCTCGCCCCTCGTCTCAGGCTTTCGTCTCCTCTGGCGTATTTGCTGCAGCAGATGGCGAAACAGCCCACGAAGAAAAATAAGTGCCACCAGCACAACTAAGATTATGCGTGGATTTTTACAGAGGGGTTTACCGCTGTTCTCAACGTCTTGAACAGATCGAGCAACGTTGCAATCTTTGAAAATCCTCTGGATGACGTATTACCATATTCTTCCAGTGATGATGACCTTCATATGGAGCTAAAATTATTTTATAAATGATCATTTATGTATGCTATATTTATTATTTTGTGATTGTATTTTAGTGGTTCTCAAAGTTCTTCGGCACCAAGAGAATGCATCATTACTTTTATTATGTTCTTCGTTTGTTAATCTGATGGGCTTGTTGTTCCTCTGGGCTTCAAGAACAACATATGTATGTGGAAAAAGGTCAGTTGTACAATTGATTGTTGAATACGCTCAGTATCCAGATCATTTTAATATATAACTATTGAAATTTTCTCTTCGGGAGAATTTCACAGATGGAAGTGTATCCATAGGGTGATTTAGTATTGAGATTATCCTTCGGGAGGTCAAGAAGCGTCAATTCTACAAAGTGCGTGATTGATGGTCAGAAGCAGGTGTACTTCAAATGAGTTGGAAGGTAAGCTCGAAGATGTGAAGAAAGAAAGAGCGGAATCTAGAAGACTGCAGAGTGGGTAGAGTTGCTGATGAAGACCAGTGAGACGCAGATAATTGTTATTGTTATGATATGTATGTAAGAATTAAGGGGGAGTATTGGAAGATAATTCTTTCATACTCATATTAGAACTAGTTGCAGATTTGTAGGTGGATGTTGAGAGAATATCTCAACCTCCCTATTCATATTCAGAAGTGGTCGGATCTGAGCAGCACTATAAATATTGTGATGTATTCATGTGATTGAATATATAGAGTAATATATATACTATTTGTGTATTTTCTGTGTGTGCAATGGCTGCTCTTACAAACTTTAATATAATATTTATTAGAGAATGTAAATGGCATTACTAATAGGGAGGAGTTGTCTACTGACGTAACAAAATAGCCATAGGGCAGTGTTTTGCCGAAATCTAGTAAAATAAATTCAAAAAATCAGGTAGTTGGAGTGTTTGAATTGCATTTTTGATGGTGGAAAAGGTAGTTGGTGTGTTTGAATTGCATTTTTTATGGTGGAAATGGATTCAGAAGTTTAATCACTGTAACCCAGATTTCAAAAATATTTGCCTAAATTTTTCATTATCTTATGGGAATTTCTGAGTTATTCTATGGGTTTCTTAGACTACGGTTCTATGAGATTTTTAGACTATGGATTACTAATAGTGATTAAGGTGTTATTATTTCTAATACATATTTTACTAATGATGAGTAGAACTCTATCTCAAATGTAAAACACAATTTTATTCTTAATACAGTTCCATATTATGTTATGGACTTACAACGTTTCCTTTGCAACATCTGGTGCAATTGCTAATTTATGGGTATTTTTCCAATATTTATGCATGATTTATAGATATTTTTGTAGTGGTTGTCTACTCTAACTTATAGAAATAACCTTTTTCACCATAATCAAACAATACAATTTCAAGCAAGAGTGTGATTTTTTATTCTTTAAAATCTACTTTTGAATGCATAAATGGATTCAACACCCTGATAAAACATAGATAAAACAAAGTTATTAATTTTTTTTGCCATATTTTGGTTAAAATGCACCAAAATAAATGTTGTAAAACATCCAAAAATAAATGGATAAGAGTAAGATGTAAATACATATACTTATTATAAGTTTACTTTCCACCAATGTTTTCTTTGGCACTTATGTAGAAAACTTTAAATATGTAGACTTACAAGTGATTTCTACCAACCAAAAATTATGAAATCTGAATAAACAATTAATTTATCTAGTTCATATGTCAATTTATTAGATTTTGCCAAAACAAGACTATATGATTCATTTTGCTTAATAACCACTATTAATTTAGCGTTGACTAATATAAATTATAATATTTTATACAATTTTTTCAATATATAATTTATTAAAGTTATTACCCTGTAATACTGGTTGTAGTATTTGCTATATTTATTATGGGCAAATAAAACCATAATAAAAAATAGAAAGACTATACAACAATGTAACACTACTTGTCGTAATATTTGCTATGTTTACCATGGGCAAATAAAACCCGTAGCAGAAAATTTTGGGTGCGTCCCAACTTCCTAAATTTTCGTCAAAATACAACCTTTGTAATTAACTGGAACCAGGTTGACAACTGTATTTGACACGTGCCATATTGACGCAAAGAGTCATCGAACATTTTAATGCCAATATTTCTCTTCCTCTCGAAATATGTATAAATCTATAAATCGTAGTCACGCAAAACTGCATAAGTAACATTAAAGACAACCACCATAAGATGGCAATCAATTAAAACATAAGAATGAAATGGAATTGTACTTGTAATTTGAAGTATTAATCAAAAAAATCGGAATGGAATTCTGAATTACAATTGAAATTTGAAGTATTAATTAAAAAAATAGAATGGAATTAAAAGATAAGAATGAAATGGAACTGTAATTGTAATTTGAATTATTTATTAAAAAGATCGGAATGGAATTCTGAATTGCAATTGAAATGTGAAGTATTAATTAAAAAAATAGAATGGAATTCTTTGTTTAAGACTTCTTTTTTATTAGGGTTCTCACATTTCATGTTTAGATATTTTTATGAAGTTTAAGAAACTAATTTTTTATTATATTAAATATTTATTTAAATGATAAATTTATATATCTATTTAGAGGTATTCACGGTGGATAGTATACTATTTTAAATAATAAATATTTATTTATATTTATTGATATATGCAATTATTTAAAATGGATAGTATGACATATTTTTGTTAGGTTGGATATATTATAAATGGTATTTGACTAGGCATAATAAAAAATTAATATATAAATTAGATAAATGTCTTAGATGTTTGTATTTTTTTTTTCAACAAACATACAAAAAAAATATGGCAAAAAGTCAAGTTTCATCAAAAGAGTGTGAGATCTTAAATCTCACATATTATAATATTACATTCTTATTTTGTAGATTAGTAATTAACTTATTATGAAAAATGTTACATAATGTAATATATTAAAGTTTTGTTTGTGATAAAGATTAATATTATACAATAAAAAATAAGAATAATGTCTCACATTAAAAGTAGAAAAAATTATGTAAAGAGGATTTTCGTCTTCCTCTCGAAAATATTGTTGGCCTAGGAAGAAAATATAATCTCCACAAATTGGTATTTGTGACCCACCTTGGATAGAGCATCTGCAATGCCATTTTGTTCCATGTATATATGAAGAAAATCACTCCATGAAAAATCTCAATCAACCTTCAAATTCTTTGCAATTGAAAGAAGATCGTTGCATTACCCATTATATAACCCCCTTTGAATCTCCATATATATCCATTATCTCTATAGACAACCATTTAGCACAATATAGGACCCCCATAGATCCAAGACCTTTGCACGAGAGTTTGATCCTACACAACCACTCCATGTGAAATGATAATAATATGCATGTGAAATGTATGCACCACATCCAAAAATATTATTTATTTCTACCCCATCGAAAAAACACACAGAATATCTGCCCCAAATTTTAGTGGTTGAAAATATCTTGATGGTCCCTTGTCAAACATTGGCCCTATTTCATTGAAATATGTAGCAATCCGAATACAGGTGCATTTTATATTTAGGTGAGAATCTTCAAATATAACTACATTTTTGCATATCCAAATGTCCCATAAAATATAGAGTGGAAGAGTGTGATATTCTTATATCCAAACATCTAATCCTACAAACAATATTTGAGAGTATTTGAGTTCCATTCAACATTTATATTTAATATTTATAACACAACAAACCAAATAGAGACCGCAAAAGGGAATCTAAGGAAAATATGAGCAATATCCCCCTGATCATATTTGCACAGAATGCATCTCCTTGGGCCTATGAAACCAATGCAACATAAGCCATCCCAGGTTAGAATCTTATTCTACCAAGCCAACCATCCAAAAAATTTAAAGTTTAAAGGTGATGTTCTAGCCCCAAATTTTCCTGTACCATCCTCTTTCGTTCAAATACTAGGACATAGAGGTGATGTATCGATAAGATTCCTCCAACGAGATCTATCCCATGACATTTTTTCCATCCCACATGAAAAAAAAATTATTTTTCACTCAATGTAACACTAGATATACAAAAATTATTCACATACTTGTCCCACGTTTCAACATATTCTCCAACAAGTCCAAGCTATTGAAAGCTTGCCCATTAAGAATGTAAGGATGATTTACCATGTGTGAACTAACTTTAATTTAAGTAATGTATGCCTAGATTAAGAATATACCTTATAAGAGGAACACACAGTGAATGATTTCTAGCAAAACCCCGAATGGGATTCTTTCATATCTCCACCATCGAACCAGATCGAACCTGCCATTTCAAGTTCCCTATCAACCGTAACTTAATTTTCATCATGCTATTCCATATGTCTGTACTAAAGCATGTGGATCGAGCCGCTTGAGCCTCATCCTTGATCCATGTCATTGAAGATCTATTTCCTAGGTACCTTTTGTTGGACATACTGAGAGGCAGGGTGAATCGATATTTATTTTACAACTGTCATTTTCTACCAGTTAAGATAACTTAGTAAAACTGAAAAACAATATGTATAATAAAAACATGGTTTTATTAATAAGAAAATGAGGACTCCAATCCTCTTTTACAAAAGTTCAAGTTCTAATCTGTACAATAACACTTATAATTTTTTCAGGGCTCCAACTCTAGATGAAAAATTTGATCTTCAATTACAAACCAAGCTTCATCTTATGCATTCCAAGCTCCAACTTGATCTACTTGAGGACTCCAATGCTCTCAACAATTTAGGCTCCCACTTGGTTTTCCATAAGGCTCCAACCTTGTGTGAGGACTCCAATCCTTTAGGGCTCCAACCTTGTATGGGGACTCCAAGCCTCTAGGGCTCCAACCCACTTAATATACTTCAGTTCTTTCACTAGTACATATGGTCAATTTTTCAACACTTTAGTTCTGACAGTTTTGACGTATTGTCGGAAAGTTCCCCAATTTTTCTCAACTTTTTTAATCCCACCAACAAGTGTCGCGCTAGCGACGTTTAGGGAGTATCGTAGGAATAATGACATTTAGGGGTATCGTCAGAAGTACGATGTTTATGAACCAAGCACCGGAAGTGCGACAATTATGAACAAAGCGTCAGAAGTGAGACTTTTATGTACAATGCATGGGAATATCGACGTTTAGGGTTATCGTCAGAAGTGCGACGCTTATGAACCAACCGTCGAAAGTGCGAAATTTATGAATCAAGTGTCACAATAGCAACATTTTTGAATGAAGCGTTGGGATAGTGATGTTTATGGTGCCCAAGTAAACGCGTTTGGGTCTGGTCGGGTCGGGTCAGGTCATGCCATGTGAGGGTGCCCAAGGAACACATCCAGGTCGGGTTGTGTTGGGTCGTGTGAGGGTGCCCAAGGAATTCGTCCAGGTCGGGTCGTGTTGGGTCATGTGAGGATGCCCAAGGAACACGTCTGGGTTGGGTCGTGTGAGAGTGCCCAAGGAACGTGTCTGGGCTAGGTCGTGTGAGGGCGCCCAAGGAAATGCGTTCGGGTAGGTCGGGTTGGGTCTAGTTGGGTCATGCCGTGTGAGGCCGCCCAAGGAAACACGTTCGTGTGTGTCGAGTAGAATCGTGTGATGGTGCCCAAGGAAACACGTTCAGGTCGGGTGAGGTTAGGTCGTGTCGTACTATGAGGGCACCCAAGGAAACACGTTTGGGTGGATGAGGTCAGGTTGGTTCATGCCATGCGAGGGCACTTGAGGAAACGTGTTCGAGTGGGTCGAGTCAGTTCAGGTCATGTGAGGGCGCCCAAGGTAACGTGTGACAGCAGGTTGGGTCGGGTCGTGTAAGGGCACCCAAGGAAACACGTTCATACGGGTTTGGTCGAGTCGTGTGAGGGCACCTAAGGAAATGTGTTCGAGTGGGTCAATTTAGTTCATGCTGTGTGAGGGTGCCCAAGGAAACACGTTTGGGCGGGTCGTGTTGGGTCGTGTGAGGGCACCCAGGCAAACGGGTTCGGGCGGGTCGGGTCGTGTGACGGTGCTTAGGGAAACACATTCAAGTGGGTCGAGTTGGGTCAGGTCATGTCAGGTCGTCTCAGGTCGAGTCATGTGAGGTCGGTTCATGTGTGGTCGGGTCATGTGAGGTAGTGTCAAGTCGGGTAGTCTAACGTCGGGCCGTGTGAGGTCAGGTTGTGTGAAGCTAGGTCAAGTTGGATCAGCCCGTCTCGTGTAAGGTCGGGTCATGTGAGGGTTCCCAAGGAAATGTGTTTAGGTGGGTCAGGTCAAGTCAGGTTGTGCCGTGTGAGGACGCCTAAGGAAACACGTTCACGCAGGTTAGGTCCGGTCAAGTTCTGTGAGGGTTCCCAAGGAAACGCGTTCGAGCGGGCCAAGTAGGTTTGGGTTAGGTCAGGTGAGAGCGCCCAAGGAAACGTGTTCGTGTGGGATGGGTCAGGTCGTGTGAGAGCACTTAAGGAAATGTGTTTGGGCAGGTCAGGTCGGGTTGTGCCATGTGAGGGCACCCAAGGAAACACGTTCTGGCGGGTCGAGGTGAGTCAGGTTGGATTGTGTGAGGGCGCCCAGGGAAACACGTTCGGGCTGGTCAGGTTGAGTCGGGTCATGTGAGGGCGCCTAGGGAAACACGTTCAGGCGGGTTGGGTCAAATCGTGTGATGGTGGCCATATAAAAAATGCTAAGTTGGGACTGCCCATGTGCCTTGTACTGCATGTTTGTGCAACCCGTTTTTTGCTTTCTGCCTCGTGCCTTCATTCATGTGGGTCGGGTCATGTCATGTGAGGGTGTCACAGGAAACACGTTCGGGTCAGATCATGTGAGGGATGTCATATAAAAAATGCTAAGTTGTGATCACCCGTGTGCCTTGTGCACATTCATGCGACCTGTTTCTCGTTTACACCCAAGTGCATTAATCTACATTCAGGCATGTCGGGTCAGGTTGGGTCGTGTGTTGGCACCTAAGGGAATGCGTTCGGTTCAGGTCGGGTCTAGTCATGTCGTACAGTGAGGGCGCCCAAGGAAACACATTCGGCCGGGTCGAGTTGGGTCATGTGAGGGTGCCCAAGGAACGCATCCAGGTCAGGATATGTTGGGTCATGTGAGGACACCCAAGGAAATGCGTTCAGGTGGGTCGAGTCGGGTTCGATCAATTCATGTTGTGTGAAGACTCCCAAGGAATCACGTTTAGGTGGGTTGGGTTAGGTTTTGTCGTGTGAGGGCGCCCAGGGAAATGTGTTCAGGTGGGTCGGGTCGGCTTCGATCAAGTCATGTTGTGTGAAGACTCCCAAGGAATCACATTTAGGTGGGTTGGGTCAGGTTTTATCATGTGAGGGTGCCCAAGGAAATGCATTCAGGCGGGTCGGGTTGTGTCTTGTGAGAGCGCCTAGGAAAGCACGTTTGAATGGGTCGTGTCATGTGAGGGTGGTCGTATAAAAAATGCTAAGTTGTGACTTCCCATGTGCCTTGTGCACGTTCGTGCAACCCGTTTGTTGTTTGCTCCCTCGTGCCATACTGGCCATTTACAAATGGAGTATGTTTACATAAATTGAAGATTCCTTGATGTGAGTTCATGAAATGGAAATTTAGTACAAAAAAAATTGAAATATGACAAACTCAAGGGTTTCCTTGGGCGCCCTAACACGGCACGACCCGACTCAACGCGAACCACCGAATGCGCTTCCCTGGGCGTCCTCACACGACCCGACCCGAACCACTCGAACGTGTTTCCTTGGATGCCCTGACACGTTCACAAAGACCGTTCACAAACCGTCAGAATAACAACATGGATAGAAAAAGTCAGAAGCGCGACATAGGTTATTGAGATCGTTGGAATAACGACGATGAAAATATCTTTTAGAAAATGTTAGAATAACGACGACATGAAGCTTGTTACGGATTTAATATATTATTTCATATATTAGTGTAGTAATTTTGTTTTCATATATTAAATATAATAACTTAATAAAGTATCGTTTTCATATATTAATTTCATATATTAGTGTGGTAATTTTGTTTTCATGTATAAAATATAATACTCTTTCAATATTAATAATGTATTGTATATTATTATTTAATAATTTAATTAAATTATTTTTTTAATATATAATTTAATTCTGGTACATAATTTAATTAATTTGTAATATATGATTAATGTTGTTTAAACTAATTTAATCAATTGTAAATATAATTAAATTAAGAATTTGTATTAATATTAACTTTTACTTTATTAACGATTTTTAATGAAAATAATTTAGATTATATTTTTAATTAATTTTTTTAATTTTGGCCTAGGAAATTTGTTGTTAATTAATTAAACCATTGTTTAAAAATAATAATAATAAAAATAAAATAAATAAATAAAATAAGTAAATAAATAAATATATAAAAAATAAAATTATATATATATATATATATGATGATGATGATGATGATGATGGTTATGGTTAACATCCACTGAGACAAAACTTTGGTCTATCGAACCTAAAGAAATGAATTATTTTGTTTGCTTTAAAATTGTACTCCTATGCTCAAAGAGCTTGGAGAGAAGCATCCCGAGCTCACTATAATTTTGAAATGTTAAAAGGCTAGGAAGGTCGGTATTGCAAAAAAGATTGTGAAACTGAGATCTAATGTGGGTATGCATGCACACTCTAAGACGAAGTGATTCCCATCCTCAATGTTCATATTCTCATAGAGATGACAAATCCTTTCCACCCATTGTGTTTTAGGAACTACCCAACGACCTGTCTCACTATGGAGCTCATGAGAGTTCGTTCTTATCCTCACTATATTAATTTTTTTCTTTGAGCTAGTTAAAACAAAGAGATACTTTTGATCTTCTAGAGTAAGGTTGATGACCTCCTTATAATATCTTAATTTTATTTTAGCCTCTAAATCTTTCTCACACCACATTTTATCTTTAAACTTAGAAGTAACAATATTTTTAATGTTATTAATATTTTACAATGCAAATTTTTTGTCGATCTCCCAATGGTTGAACCAAACCTTGGTATCTTTATACCAACCTCGTTTGAGACTTAGGTGGTTTTGGATGGAATTTAAAGCTAGCTTAGGAGGTCTATGGTCTCCCATGTTATTGATTTTGTGCTTATAAAACAGGAGCTTAGTCATGGCTAGGCTCTCGATAGGGGAAAGACCCACTTCTATAGGGGAAAGACCCACGTTATAAAATACTTTTGGATTTGCTCAATCTTTCACCAGGATTCTCTAGAGATGTTACAACCCCAAACCTCACATCCATACAAGATACTAGAAGTGACTAAAGTTTCAAAGAGGAGCTTCTTTTTATCCCACATCACAAGGTTTGCTGCTTTACAATTATTTTCAAGACCAAAATAAGCTTTCCACCCTCCATTAATCCTTTTCTCAATGCTATAGTTCCAGTTGAGCTTGTGATGAATATCAATTCCTCTAAGTTGTTATTGTCATACACATAAATAAATTAAATAAGAAAATTTCTCTATATATATATATATGTGTGTGTGTGTGTGTGTGTATTATCACTATTAATTAAATAAAACTAGCCATTATTATTTTATTTTAATTTTAAAAGTTAAACTAGTTGTTATCCTAATGGCTAGTTTAGCCATTTCTACATCTATTTAAACTCATGTCTTGATATGATCTCTCAACTAGTCTTGATATAATAAAAATATAATAAAATATTCCAACAAAAATATTATAAAATATTGCAAGCTGTTAGATCTAGATCTTGGTTAATAATATTTTATTATGCACCATTATCAAGGATAACTCAATATTTTGTTATAAATAGGATCGAGGTTTTCCATTATTTATTTAGCTTTTATCCTTTTATCATGATTGAACTTTGATCACTTTTATTTTCTTTCTGCTTATTGAGCTCCCATTGAGTTCAACACATCTTGGGTTTTCTACACCATTGAGAGAGAGAAACTTGGATCTGAAGTGTTGAGGACAGCCCAAAACCCATCCCATTGAGGGGGACTGGTAACATCATTCTTTTTTCCCTTCCCAGGTGTTAACATAATATAAAATTATTTATATATCTTGTCTTTTCCACTGGATATTGTAGAAAATTTTATTTCATTTTACCTTTTAGCTGCTTTTACTAAACAAAATTAGTTTTTTTCTTTATAGGATAATTTGCATCAATGGTAGATAAAATTAGAGGTGGAAAAAAAATTGAAGAGGGTGAAAGGGGTGATGGTAAAGTTTATTTCCCTTGCAAAAAATTTTGTTTGAGAAGTAATGTTAGAGTTTTAATAACAACAACAACAAAAAATTATAGGAAATATGGGCACATTGATGGTGGATCGAATGATTATCGTCCCATGGTAATTAATTATCTATATTCATTTTGATTGTATAGTAAAATTTTGTATTATTTTAATATGTGTTATATACGCACTAATGTTTAATGATTGTTTGTAATTTTTATAAAGGCACAGTTTCCCCCCAACTTTTTGCAGAACCAACTTCCACAACTAAATAGTAGTAGATTAAATGATGTTGTACAAGGTGAAGAACATGAAACGAATGATGAAGATGATTTTAATGATCCCATGGAGGTAGATGATGACAATAATGAGACAGTTCACAATGATGGTACAAATCAAATGCTTCAAGACTTGTATGGTGAGTCAAATGAAAAACTTTTTGGACACTCAAATGCAACTCTTCTCTCCGCTACATTGTTGCTGGTGAACTTAAAGGTTATGAATAATTTTTCGAACATATGTATGACACAGAGCCTATGGTATGAAATATGTATATATGATCAAATATATGTAAATTTTGATTATTTTCCCTTTTTTTTAGTTGTAATAAATGTGTAAAATAATAACTCAATACTTATATATGGATTAATGATCTTTACATTAACTAGTTTTTGTTTATGTTCTAGATTGTCGGGTGAATTTTGTTACCATCGCCAAATACTTTAGCTCACATATATCGAGATTTACATGCTATTATGAAAGACTTTGGAATGGTATATAAAATTATAGATGCATGTCCTAAAGATGATATTGTATATTACAAAGAACATGTGTCGAAAACAAAATGTCCGAAATGTTTTATGAGTAGATATCGAACAGATCAACTAGCAAAAAAATTACCTCAAAAGGTTCTTCTTCATATTCCCATAATTCCATGTTTGCAGTGAATGTTCAGGTGTAAGAGCATACCACAGTTTATGGATTATCATTATGTTGATGGGAAAAAATGTTCAGCCAACAGTATGGGATCTACCCGGTATAAAGTCCAAATTAGACTCTAAACCGTTTGTGATAGGGATTGCATTCGAGGTGTGGGTATGGCTACCTTTGAATATTCATTTTCTCGGACACAAAAAAGCCCTATAGACCTATGAACACACAATTATTCGAACAATACGAGACAAATGGTTGATGAGTCTTAACGAAATAAAACACTATGAATAGCAAAGCGAGTTAAAGCATTTAACCAAAGGAAATGTTGTTAGAAACATATCATTAGGGTCATGCTTGTAAAAAAAGTTGTTCAAACCACAAAAGAAATAGTTCTTTATGGTGAAAACACCCTTCAATTCCTTAAGCATTTTCAAAGATAAGAAAATGTTTATAAAGAAATTGTTAACAATTTCTCAATCAAATAACCCCATACGATTAACACATTAAGTGAGCTAAAATGTATAAATGACATAAGCAGAAAACTCAGATCAGTTGATCATATAATGGTATCCAACACTTGAGACAAAATATTCATAATGTTGATACATGAGTCCTCATCAGATCCAATAGTGGAATCAAAACATTTGTTTGTATTCATTCTCAGAAATATGCATTAAATGCTATACAATTCTCTTTGCACCTTTGGAGTCCCAAAAAAAAGGAGATACTTTACAATTCCCCGGAGGGCATATTTATAGAACAAAATTGACCCTTGGATGTCCCTGACTCTTCACATTCCTGACTGTTGACATACTCTACGACCCGAGAGACACTTGCAACTTGCGACCCAGCTCCTGGTGCAACCTGTGACTCTCTATCTGTTGCGACCTTCGACTTCCTGCTTGTTGTGACCTGCGACTTGTGCCATTTGCTTGTTCAAGGATAAATGTGTGATTGCAAGGTCAGGTACGTCAACTTGTTGCTGATGTTTGAGATACTTTTGCCATGCTTGATAATCTGCAACAACCGAAGTTACCTGGGGAGTACCTTCTTTCAATCTATGGAAGCACTCAAGAGCATCCGGGATCAAGGTGCAACTTTTCATTACGATTTGATTGGATAAAGAAGCCATCTTAGTGTAGATTCAGACCGGAGTGACAACAAACTTAATGAGGTTTTCTTGTGAGGCTGAGAGATCCTGAGAGGCAACTTCTTGTTTCATGGGTTGCAGGAATATTTAAATGTCCTGAGAAACCTCTTCTCTCATTTTCTCAGTGTCCAACGTAACCAGAGAAGGAATGTGGTGAGTTTTTGCCATTGAATCGATTCCACTAATCATATGTTCATATGCAAACATTACTTTCTCTAGATCCTTGACAGCTTGTCTTTGGACTGTATCTTCATTCGATTCTGAACCTTGTCATTCTGGGAGCCTGTGGGTATATGCTTGACCATTCCAACATATTATCCAAAGTAGTCTAGGTCTCATTTAGCTTGTGCAGTCCTCCTTTTGGTTTTCGCTTGTGGTTTCAGTAATGGAGTGACTGTCTATTTTATCGTAAAAATCTCTTCGTACACTTGTTTCATAGTGGCTTCCAGAGTGCCTAACTCCCTTTGAATGGTGAGTGGAAATTCGTTGGCTTGTGCAGTCATGGAATGTCGTCTCTGAATTTCTTCCTCCAACCCCCTCTTATCTTGTTCAGCCTGAGTTGCTTTCTGCTGAGAAATTTGTACCCTGTTTTTTAAAGAGAGAATCTATCTACTCATTCTGCTAACGTTTTCTTTTGTGGCTGTTACAAAGGTGGTACCAGCTGATGTAATCATAATTGGATTGGTCCTGGTATCCAACACTATGTCATTTTCCATTGTAGTTGCGAGAGGTGTAGCATGGTTCCACGCTAGACATATTCTCTTCTCTTGTCGGATCTTGTGCGTGAACTGGTCATAGGTTAGGCTTGTCAGATCCAAGACTTCATCTTCCTGTTCCTTGGAGGTGCCAAGTTTTGAGAGAGGAAAACACACACTTTTCAGAGGGGTTATATGAGGTACGTAAATGTGTGGCAATTTTATCTGTTCACCTATCTCTGGGAGTGGAGTTTTGCTTCCCCCTACTTCCTTGGAGGGATCTTCCTGTGACTTTGTCATACTTTGTCATATTCCTCTTTTAGTTGGTGCTTAGTCTCTGACTTGTCCTCTTCTTCCTTCATATGGTGCTCAGCCTCTGCCTTATCCTGCTCTTCCTTTAGCTTGCGCTCAACCTCTTTCTGCTCTTCCTCTTCTTTCCTCTTTTGTTCCTCTTCCTCCTTTTTCCTGCGGGCTTCTTTTGTCTGCTTCTTCTTCTGCTCTTTCCTTAGTTGTTTCTTTTTCTTATCCTCCCCTTTCTACTGTGCTAGGGTGTCTTGGGTCCTTTTGAATTCCTCATTTTTTCCTTCTCCTTGGCTTATTGTTGTGCCTTAGCCTCTTTTTTTCTTCATTCATGTTGCTATTTAGAGAGGCTACTGCCCGTATCAGTCCTTGGTTTCTTATCTTTAGAAGATGAGGCTCCACTTGGCGTGTTGATTCTTTCTTATGCAATTTGATCATCCTGTTCCTCTTGATCAGTTTATTCTTCTGTCATAGCCTCCCTGTCCTTTTTGTACCAGTTCTTGATTCGATCTTCGGTAGGGCATTCAGTGTGCTAGTAACTCCATTTGAATTTTGCCCATTTGCAATGCGAGGGAATGATTCTTTCAGGATCATAGGACCTCTATGATACGGGTGGTGAATGAAAATGCTTGGTTTCCTCAACATCTTCTTCTTCTTCTCTGAAATATTTGACTATGTAGGCGTCGATAGTAAGTGGGAGAGTAGGCCATGGTTTTTTCTTTCCCTTGGTGAGAACCTTGGAAAACCTACCCGTCATCTGGTAGAGTAATTTATCAGTGATAAACTGAGGTAGCACATGGGGTGCCTTGAATGACCTGAAGACCCTGATGAAAGTGCTATCTATGACAGGAAACCAGTTGGCCACTTGGGTTATTTTCTCCATGGCTCGCCTGGACATGCACGGGTCATCCTTGCCAAACAAATTTTCGTACAGCATGGAAATGAAGTTGTGTGAGATTGACTCTATATCTTGCTTGTACTTGGAGGCCAAGAACACCTACAACTCTTTATGGATCGGCCCACCATTCTCTACATTCCAGTTATGAGGCCATCCGGTAAATTTAAATCTGGCGCATATTGCGTCCAATAGGTAGGAATCCATATAAAATTTAGATGCACACCCTTAACCAAGTGCTTGTGTTGATGATATGTTTGACTTGAGGGCTGCTACTATTAAGTTGGCCCAGTTGAAGCGGGTGTCATATGTAGTAACAGCATACATGAGAGAAACCCAGGTACCATTGAAAGTGGTGGCATCTTGTCAGCCATACATCTTGCATAACATTCCCGCCACCAACTTGTAGACTCTCTTGAGGCCCGTTGTTTTATATTTGATCCTTCTTGAACTTGAACTTTTATGGGTCCTTCCACCATCCCGTTAAGGTCTCGGGTATGGGAACTTCATGAGTGGTGTCCCATTCAGTTTTGAAGGTCTGTTCTCGGGTGGGGAGTGCATAGTATACTTCTGCATCCCATCCCTTCAGATTTGCAAATGATCTCCTTGAATGATCTCGAATGACCAAGATTCTGGAGTTGACCTTTTTCAAGATCCATTCGATCATCTCTACACATGTAAATATAGGTGGATGGGCCCCTGAATAGTGGAGTTTGGACCTCTTGACCTGAATATACACCTACCAGTCTGGGAGGTCTTTTGGAAATTCGAGCTTCGTGAACTCCTGGTACACCTAATACCAATTCATACTATCCCATTTCCTGAACATGCAAGTGATGTCTCCATAGATAGAGGGAGGAGAAGGAGACATCTCTTCTTCTGAAATTTCTATTTCAACACTCTTGTTTCTTTTCCAAACTGCCAGGGGTCCCATAACGCTTGAGGCCGAAGAGATGGACACACACTTGAGCTCGGCTTCGATGTTCCCTTACATATTCATGAAACAGTCCCACGATAAGACATATGACATAGTTATAAATACTTAGGTTGTTGTTATCTCTGCTCAGGAAAATGGGTAGACCTATGACTTTGTGACCTTACAACCAGGTCGTTGGGTTGCTAGGTCACACCGGTTTACACTTTCAAAGAAACGTGACCTCGTGACTTGGGGACTTCTGACTAGGTCACGAGGTCGTTGAGTTGCTAGGTCGCCCCGGTTCATGCTTTCAAATAAATGCGACCTGGGGACTTGGCGACTTGCAACTAGGTCATGAGGTTACTGAGTCGCAAGGTCGTGCAGGTAGCCAAAGGTCGGTAATGAGCAACTTCCGACCTTGCGACAGTGGCCAAGTCGCTGGGTCACAAGGTCGCGGAGTCACAAGGTCATGCCTCTACTTTGTCATATTCCTCTTTTAGTTGGTGCTTAGTCTTTGACTTGTCCTCTTCTTCCTTCAGATGGTGCTCAGCCTCTGCCTTATCCTGCTCTTCCTTTAGCTTGTGCTCAGCCTCTTTCTGCTCTTCCTCTTCTTTCCTCTTTTGTTCCTCTTCCTCCTTTTTCCTGCGGGCTTCTTTTGTATGCTTCTTCTTCTGCTCTTTCCTTAGTTGTTTTTTTTTCTTATCCTCCCCTTTCTACTGTGCTAGGGTGTCTTGGATCCTTTTGAATTCCTCATTTTTTCCTTCTCCTCGGCTTATTGTTGTGCCTTAGCCTCTTTTTTTCTTCATTCATGTTGCTATTTAGAGAGGCTACTGCCCGTATCAGTCCTTGGTTTCTTATCTTTAGAAGATGAGGCTCCGCTTGGCGTGTTGATTATTTCTTATGCAATTTGATCATCTTGTTCCTCTTGATCAGTTTATTCTTCTTGACAAAGTAGAGGCAGATCCCTCAAAGAGGACAAGTCAGAGTAGGGATCTTCCTGTGACTTCCTTGGAGGAAAGTGAGGGATCTGCCTCTCTTTGGCCTCTACTTTGTCATATTCCTCTTTTAGTTGGTGCTTAGTCTCTGACTTGTCCTCTTCTTCCTTCAGATGGTGCTCAGCCTCTGCCTTATCCTGCTCTTCCTTTAGCTTGCGCTCAGCCTCTTTCTGCTCTTCCTCTTCTTTCCTCTTTTGTTCCTCTTCCTCCTTTTTCCTGCGGGCTTCTTTTGTCTGCTTCTTCTTCTTCTCTTTCCTTAGTTGTTTCTTTTTCTTATCCTCCCCTTTCTACTGTGCTAGGGTGTCTTGGGTCCTTTTGAATTCCTCATTTTTTCCTTCTCCTTGGCTTATTGTTGTGCCTTAGCCTCTTTTTTTCTTCATTCATGTTGCTATTTAGAGAGGCTACTGCCAGTATCAGTCCTTGGTTTCTTATCTTTAGAAGATGAGGCTCCACTTGGCGTGTTGATTCTTTCTTATGCAATTTGATCATCCTGTTCCTCTTGATCAGTTTATTCTTCTGTCATAGCCTCCCTGTCATTTTTGTACCAGTTCTTGATTCGATCTTCGGCAGGGCATTCAGTGTGCTAGTAACTCCATTTGAATTTGGCCCATTTGCAATGCGAGGGAACGATTCTTTCAGGATCATAGGACCTCTATGATACGGGTGGTGAATGAAAACGCTTGGTTTCCTCAACATATGCTTCTGCTTCTCTGAAATATTTGACTATGTAGGCGTCGATAGTAAGTGGGAGAGTAGGCCATGGTTTTTTCTTTCCCTTGGTGAGAACCTTGGAAAACCTACCCGTCATCTGGTAGAGTAATTTATCAGTGATAAACTGAGGTAGCACATGGGGTGCCTTGAATGACCTGAAGACCCTGATGAAAGTGCTATCTATGACAGGAAACCAGTTGGCCACTTGGGTTATTTTCTCCATGGCTCGCCTGGACATGCACGGGTCATCCTTGCCAAACAAATTTTCGTACAGCATGGAAATGAAGTTGTGTGAGATTGACTCTATATCTTGCTTGTACTTGGAGGCCAAGAACACCTACAACTCTTTATGGATCGGCCCACCATTCTCTACATTCCAGTTATGAGGCCATCCGGTAAATTTAAATCTGGCGCATATTGCGTCCAATAGGTAGGAATCCATATAAAATTTAGATGCACACCCTTAACCAAGTGCTTGTGTTGATGATATGTTTGACTTGAGGGCTGCTACTATTAAGTTGGCCCAGTTGAAGCGGGTGTCATATGTAGTAACAGCATACATGAGAGAAACCCAGGTACCATTGAAAGTGGTGGCATCTTGTCAGCCATACATCTTGCATAACATTCCCGCCACCAACTTGTAGACTCTCTTGAGGCCCGTTGTTTTATATTTGATCCTTCTTGAACTTGAACTTTTATGGGTCCTCCCACCATCCCCTTAAGGTCTCGGGTATGGGAACTTCATGAGTGGTGTCCCATTTAGCTTTGAAGGTCTGTTAGCGGGTGGGGAGTGCATAGTAGACTTCTGCATCCCATCCCTTCAGATTTGCAAATGATCTCCTTGAATGATCTCGAATGACCAAGATTCTGGAGTTGACCTTTTTCAAGATCCATTCGATCATCTCTACACATGTAAATATAGGTGGATGGGCCCCTGCATAGTGGAGTTTGGACCTCTTGACCTGAATATACACCTACCAGTCTGGGAGGTCTTTTGGAAATTCGAGCTTCGTGAACTCCTGGTACACCTGATACCAATTCATACTATCCCATTTCCTGAACACGCAAGTGATGTCTCCATAGATAGAGGGAGGAGAAGGAGACATCTCTTCTTCTGAAATTTCTATTTCAAGACTCTTGTTTCTTTTCCAAACTGCCAGGGGTTCCATAACGCTTAAGGCCGAAGAGATGGACACACACTTGAGCTCGGCTTCGATGTTCCCTAACATATTCATGAAACAGTCCCACGATAAGACATATGACATAGTTATAGATACTTAGGTTGTTGTTATCTCTGCTCAGGAAAATGGGTAGACCTATGACTTTGCGACCTTACAACCAGGTCGTTGGTTCACCGCTTAGGGTGTTGGTTCACCATGCTTTCATCTCTGGAGACCTTACAAAAAGGGTTGGAGCTACTTCAAAGATTCTCGAGATCCGATATATTTGTTCACTCCTTGTTGTGTTACTTCGTTGCCAGTGAACCTAGTGGTACCAATGGAGTCACTTCCTAAGATTCATAGACGTTGCTCCACTACCAGCGAGCCTGGTCAGTACCACGGCGGAGTCGTCGCATTGCCTCTCTACGCAGGAAGCCTTTCTCAATCCTTTACCCTTTATTTGATGTTCTAATAACACTTATTTGAATGTGCTTAGGGAACTTATTTTGACTTTTCTCAAGGCACTTATTTGAAGGTGGCAAGTATTTCTTCGGCAGATGAGGGATCCCGACTTATTTTTCTTGCAAAAGAGGTTGCTCCTGGTCTATACAAGGACTTTTGAGTTTTCCTGGATATTCGTTCGTCACCTGAGGTTTTCCCTGCTCCTTTTCTGTCTAGTGACCACCTTCATCGAATTTTTCTATTAGTACAACAGTCCCTTGAGCTAGCATACTAGGTGGACTAATCGTGCCTGGTTTCTGGGATTTGGTTATGTTTTCCCCACTGGGTGCCTATCACAGGCCAGCTCATACCACTTGGCGTTCCAGGGGATATTCCTCACCAACAAAGATTCCGGGACAATATGCCAATTAAGGAACTACTCTTGTGCATCCTTAAATTTGAGGTGCTAAAGGGAGTGGATTTCTGAGAGCCTACTTAAAGAAAGCCATTTATTGAAAAACATAAAACAATCAAAACAAGAGAAAATAAAATCAAAACTGTGGTACAAGGTAAGGTGACAGCCCCTTGGGGTTGTCAGGTGAAGTAATGCTTAAGGTTGTGCTCATTTACCGGGAGGGCTTCAATCCTCCACTCAAGGGTTTGGAGCTTGTAAGTGTGGGGGCTGGCCTATTCGTTGATTTGGAAGGGACCTGTCCATAGGGCTTGGAATTTGGAATGTTTCCCTTTCCCTTCGTGAGATTTGTCCCATTTGAGGACAAGGTCGCCTAATTCGAAAACCTTGTTTCCGACAGATTTCTTATCAAACCATCATTTTATCGAACTCTGGTGGATGGCGAATGTTTCTCGAGTTTTTAGCCTTTCCTCCTCCAGTTTCAACAATGTGTCTATTTGGGTTTGTAAGGCAGGGCAAGGGGTGCCATGAGCTTCTTGTGATAATAGAAGAGTTATGAGAGACAAGTTGGGAGGAAGGATTACTTCTTTTTAGTACACAAGAAACATGGGGAAGTGCCTAAGGATGGCTTGGGTGTGACCTGGTCAGCCTACAGGGCATTATGGAGTGCGTTGTGCCAGTTTCGTTGTTGGGACAATAGGGTCTTTTTGATGATACAGATGATATTCTTATTGGTTGACTTGGCTAACCCATTTCCTTGGGGGTAATAGTTGGCAGAGTGTTTGAGCACTATAATTTTTTCAAGAGAAAATTCATATAATTTGAGTGATGAAAAATAAGTTGCGTTATCAAAAACAAGGGAGGTTGGAATACCAAAACTGGTCATGATGCACTGAGTGATGAAAGCCATTATCTCTTGATCATTGATTTGAAGCAACGGTATTGCTTCAACCCACCTTGTGAAGTAATCTGTAGCCATGAGGATGTACCTATGTTGCTTGGAAGAGTGCAGCAAAATTTCCCCGATCACGTCGAGTCCCTACTGTTGAAAAGGTTCTTGCACCGCGACAGACTGCAATGGGGTAGATGGTCGTGCTTCCCTGTTGGAAAATTTTTGACATTGGAGGGATTTCTGAACATAAGCATGTGCATATTTGAATAGAGTGGGCCAATAGAAACCGACACGCATGATCTTGTGGGTGGTGGTGTCCCCTACATAGTGTCCATCGGTCAGACCATCATGAAGTTTTGTCAAGACTTTCTGTGCCTCATCATGTTCCAAACAGCGTAGCAGAACTCTGCTGAGGTGCTTGCAGAACAATTTTCCCTGCACCAGCTGATAGGATGCAGCTTTTATTCTTATTTCACATTTCTGTTGGGTGGTAAAATCGGGGTCCATGATACTGTGGCTCAGATATTGTTGAATATCGACGTACCATGAGGAGGTATTCTTCGAAGGCGTATTATCATTTTGATATATGTCAATTTTGTGGTCCCAAAACTCCTCTTCACTTCCTTGTGTGTCTGCGGATTCCACAGCCATTCTGCATAGCCCTTGGCCCTCGATAATATATGCCAACTTGAATTCCAGGTCATACTCTTTGATGTAGCCAAAGTTGAAAAAACCCACAATTGCATTTTCTCAAATTTCGTTATGCATATCTACATGCACATCAACCCAATAGTCTGACATGAAAGCTTCTTATTTAATCTTCAAAATAAGATTTCCTCACTTTTTAACCCATTTTTATAAAACCTAACAATAATAACTTCATATGCGGAAGCTGTCCCTTTTCATGATATTGTGGTTATAAACCATAATTAAAAACCCATTCATTTAAATTCCTACTATACAAAAATTGACTTTGGATAAATATACCAAAGTACCAACATGTATTAACCTTGGCCCATAGTTGTCAAATATCACACTTTGATTTAATCATATTTATAAGCTTACTTTGGTTAAAACCCAAAGTGTCAAATATAGATATTTTCGTGCCACATTTATTTCAACATACCTCTACACTAACAATCAGACATGTCAGTCCATCCCATTGACCATTCAAATCTTGTCGTTTGACCAGTCTACATCAACCCTTCGTCATCAGACGGTCATCGCACTCCGTCTCCCAATCCGATGACTATCGCAAATAAAGTTGCATGTTATTTAAATTTTTCAAACTTACGTCAAATCGGTGGTTTTCCACTGCTACGTGTCACTCTCTTAGCACTATCGCATCCATTCAAAGGTTTAATACTTACCATTTAAAGGTTGTGCAAAAAATCCTTTGGTGGTTTCCAAAACCACTCCCCTGTTCCTCTTCTATGTGGAAACCATCTTCACAATTCCGTTGGTCTTTGACTTACAATTCTGCACAAATACCGTTTGTCTACTTTTCAATTCCATTTCCCTTTTCCACTTTACTCTTGTGCACTCTCCACTGAAGGTTCAACTTCAAATATTCAACCGGTAGTTAATTGTACTATATAATCGGACTTGAAAACATATTTTGGTCCCTAATTAGACTTGACAGCATAAACGAAATGGGTTTTTAGACTTCGATTTCATTTTTGCTGAAACAAACCATATCCAAACTTCCTCTAACATTTAAAACTTGTCCTATTCAATTTCATAATCCTAGTAGCCATAAACCATTCAATGGCTCCGCAATTTAGTAATCGATCACTGTTTGTCCATGTGCTTAATTCTGTAGCTTATAAAATTCTGCTTCATATGCTTGATCTCAACGATATTAATTTTGTTGAAATCAACTTTCACTGTTCTATGGATTTTATAAAATCTTGTATCCATACCTTTCTTTACGCTATTCCATTTTCACCATCCCTCTTTACAACAATTTATAAAATGTTTTGCCCAATTTCATCCACATACATATACACTACGCTAATTTATAATTTAACACGCGAATTATAAATTGAATCGGTCAATGCATAATCATCCACTTCAGAATCAAATTTTCTCTATATATATACAACCAAACCATTACAAAGATTTCTTCTTCTCTGGCCTGATTTTCTAATCAGTGGCCTTTTTGTCAAATTTACCCGTAGGCTTACAAAACAAACCCCTGTTTGTCTAATACCTGAATCTCTACTCTTCTCTATGCCTTGAGGCTTATAATTTATACCAATGGACTCTATAACCAATTCTAGTTTTAAATCCATAACTTACTCAAAAAATTCCTAAGAATCATCTATGTCCTAAAATCTATCATTTATCCCTAAAAGTCCTTTCAGCCCATAAAATCATGAAACTAATTCTAACTTAAGATTTACAATTAATTTTCAATCTCTCATTCCCTATGGAATCTCAAAAATCCTACTTCCCTCATGTTCTCCAATCATTCGAGAACATTTACAAATTCCTCTCAATAATTTATTAATTCCTATTTAAAATCACTCAAAACATTAATAATTACATTAGTGAACCAACTTCCTTAAAACATAAGACCCCTATGTCTAATAAAATACATAGAATTTTCTGAACCTAATGCTCCTGCATCATAATCCCAAGGTTAAAATAATCATGATCTCCTGATTATGTGATTTTAATCTTCGTCTTCATAGATCCTATATCTTGTTTTGTAATTTTTCATCTATTTTTGTTGTCGTTTGTTTCTCTTCTTCAGGTCTGCACACTTTATGTTGCTTTTATCCACTAGCTATACTTTCACAGTCTGCTGCTGTTTTCTTCTTGTTGCTACTTCTTTGCTTTTTTTCTTTTGTCTTATTATGAGACACTTTCATCATTATCCTTCTTATTAGTTCAATTTATCTAAATCTTATGTCTGCTGATTACCTTCACTTCTTGATTAATGAATTTTCATTCTTACTGCCGCCCTGTCATCCTTACCCTCTTATTTTCTGCAACTGATAAATTCTTCCTGAATGTCACTTATGACAATTTCTTTGTCTTCTTTCTTCAGCAATTATTTGGACTGATACATAGTCTTCCAATGACTTTTATCTTCATCTCTTTGCTCTAGTTTGTTGTTGCTATCCTCTATCTCGTGTATCTTCACATCATGTATTTCCCAATATTGAAATTGAGATTTCTCTTCCTGTATGGAATCTTGATTCTTCAACATATTTTCCATTATTCTAATATCTTTGTTCCATGGATTAAATACTTCCATAGAAATTTCTTCCTCTTTCTTTACTTGGATGTTCATCTGTGCCAAATTTTCTCCAGCATCTGCAACAAAACCTGCATTCACAAAACAATTATTAAAATAAAAACCATAAGGCCTCAATGCCTCTTTTCCCTCTGGAAACATTTCAGTATGCTGCTCTAAAATTTCCTCCTTTATCAGCACATCAGTATGCTGATTCAATCTTCCCAAATAATTTTCTAAAGGACTCACAAGACTATCAACAAGTCTCTCTTCTACACCATATTCTCCCATGATGTCTCTCTGTTCTTGTCCACTGTAGTGAACTCTGTCTTCTGCAATCTCTCTGTCATACTCTGACTTTTCCCGAAAATACTCTAGCAATGCAATTTATTTTTGGCATTCCTTAAGTACTTCATCATCACTTACAATTCATACATTTTTACCTACATTTTCAGTTTGAAAATTACATGGTTCAATAGTCTCAACTGTTGCTTCACATATCAGTTCTTCAAACTGAATCTCATCTTCTTCTTTCACAAGAAATTTTTCCTGTGTTGTAACAGCTTCAAATATAAATGCATCACTTCTTTCCTCATTCAAGAGACATTCTTCATCATTCTTTAATTCAGAGTATTCATCTGCCGAAAGATACTCTTCCATACTTTTGATAGCTTCAAAATATTTCTCATCTTCTACAAAACCTGTAATCACATCAATATTATTAGATTAAAAAATACAAGGCTTTACATCATCCAGTTGATCTGAACTTTCCCAACAACTCAGGAAATCATCAATAATTCCCTCTTTGGAAAGGTAAACTTCTTGATGTATTAAATTATCACAATAATTCATAAGATCTTCCACAAATCTCCAATCTTCATCTTCACTCATAACTTCATCCTTTTCAGGTCTACAAATGGAAACTTCCATTTTCAACTCTGCTTCTATGAGTTCTTCACATCTCAATTGCACACTCATCACCTGTTCAAGCTTTCTCATCTCTTCTACTAACTGCATATTCACTTGTTGTTCTCTCTTCTATTGTAGCCTCTGCCACTTTACTTTCTTCTTCATGGTCCAACCATATCTCTAGTTTTCTTCTGTCATCATCTTCAATTTATTAAATTGTTCTCTTATCTCAGCTAACTCTTTTTCATATTCTTCATCACTTAACTATCTATGTATGCCATTTGTCTTGGCATCTTCTTTATTCACATTTCTTCTATTTTGGTCTCTCTCAGAACCTCTACTATCTCTTCTATGACTATTAGTAGTCATCTTCTTCTCCATATCTATCTTCAGGAGTTCCTAACTTATTCACCATGAGCTGTACTAAAGCGTCTACAACAACAAGTCCTCCCTGCTACCACTTACCTCACCAATCCTCTCTTTGGACTTGGTCTTTTGGAAAGCATTGGTTCTCTATATTTTGGAACCTCTTGAGAATTTCTCTCTGCTCCTTCAAGGCTTCAACTCATTTGCACCTTTTAAGAACACAACTGTTCTTTTTATCCAACCTCTGTTGGAATTATTCAAGGTTCTGCTCCGCATTTTTCTTTCACTCAGAAACTATTACCAGTTTCTTTTATCACTTCTCTTAAAACTGTGATCCTCTTCCGCTAAGATTTTCTTCAACTGTCTGCAATCTGAATTCTCCAAACATAATCTTCAAACCAGAGTTAAAATAACAAGTACCTTCAAGATATGTGTGTGATCTTGTTTCACCTCTCATCTGCACTATATCTCTATATGCTGCAATATTTTAGATTCAAAATCTGATCCCTTTTATTTTCTCCATCACACATGCATTCATTCTAATTCCAATTTAAATAAAACAAAATTGAACCTTCAAAAAAAGTTGTTTCCAATCTGCAACTTATGCCAATAAGATTTAAAATATGATCCTATAACTTCTTTTTCAATCTTTGTTACATCTCTCTAATGAATTTTAATTCTATTCCACACAAAATAAATCATTATTTAATCATACTTCATGCAGAATCCATTTCTTCTCTAATACCAAAATGATGCAACCAAAGCTACAAAAACCCACAATTGCATTTTCTCAAATTTCATTATGCATATCCACATGCACATCAACCCAATAGTCTGGCACATAAGCTTCTTATTTAATCTTGAAAATAAGATTTCCTCACTTTTTAACCCATGGTTATAAAACCCAACAATAATAACTTCATATGCGGAAGCTGACCCTTTTCATGATATTGTGGTTATAAACCATAATTAAAAACTCATTCATTTAAATTCCTACTATACGAAAATTGACTTTGGATAAATATACCAAAGTACCAACATGTATTAACCTTGGCCCACAACTATCAACTATCACACTTGATTTAATCGTATTTATGAGTTTACTTTGGTTAAAACCCAAAGTGTCAAATATAGATATTTTCGGGCCACATTTATTTCAACATACCTATACACTGATGATCAGACATTCCAGTCCATCCTGTTGACTATTCAAATTTTGTCATTTGACCAGTCTACATCAACCCTTCATCATCGGATGGTCATTACACTCCGTCTCCCAATCCGATGACTATTGTAAATAAAGTTGCATGTTATTTAACTTTTTCAAACTTATGTGAAATCGGTGGTTTTCCACTGCTACATGTCACTCTCTTAGCACTATCACATCCATTCAAAGGTTTACTACTTACTATTTAAAGGTTGTGCGAAAACTCCTTTGGTGGTTTCCAAAACCACTCCTCTGTTCCTCTTCTATGTGGAAACCATCTTCACGGTTCTGTTGGTCTTTGACTTAAAATTCCACACAAATACCATTCGTCTACTTTGAAATTCCATTTCCCTATTCCACTTTACTCTTGTGCACTCTCCACTGAAGGTTCAGCTTCAAATATTCAACCAGTGGTTAATTGTACTGTATCATCGGACTTGACAGCTATTCTGCTACCTAATTGGACTTGACAGCATAAAATAAATGGGTTTTTAGACATCTATTTCGTTGTTGCTGAAACAAATAATATCCAAAATTCCTCTGACATTTCAAACTTGTCCTATTCAATTTCATAGTCCTGGTAGCCATAAACCATTCAATGGCTCCGCAATTTAGTAATCAATCACTGTTTTTCCATGTGCTTAAGTCTATAGATTATAAAATTCTGCTTCATATGCTCGATCTCAACGATATAAATTTCGTTGAAATCGACTTTCACTGTTCTATGGATTTCATAAAATCCTGTATCCATACCTTTCTTTACGCTATTCCATTGTCACCATCCCTCTTTACAAAAATTTATAAAAAAAATTACCCAATTTCATCCGCATACATAAACACTATGCCAATATCTAATTTAACACACGAATTATAAACTGAATTAGTTAATGCACAATCATCCACTTCAAAACCAAATTTTCTTTGTATATATATAACCGAACAATTACAAAGATTTCTTCTTCTCTGGCGTGATATTCTAATCAGTGGCATTTCTGTCAAATTTACCTGTAGGCTTACAAAACAAACCCCTTTTTTGTCTAAAACCTGAATCTCTACTCTTCTCTATGCCTTGAGGCTTATAATTTATACCAATGGACTCTATAACCAATTCTGGTTTTAAATCCATAACTTAGTCAACAAATTCCTAAGAATCCTCTAAGTCCTAAAATAAATCCTTTATCCCTAAAAATCCTTTCAACCCATAAAATCATGAAACTAATTCTATCTTTAAGATTTACAATTAATTTTCGATCTCTCATTCCCTATGGAATCTCAACTATCCTACTTCCCTCATGTTCTCCAATCATTCGGGAACATTTAAAAATTCCTCTCACAAATTTATTAATTCCTATTTAAAATCACTCAAAAAATTAATAATTACATTAGTTAACCAACTTCCTTAAAACACAAGACCCCTATGTTGAATAAAATACACAAAATTTTCTGAGCCTAATGCTCCTGCATCACTCTTGAAGGCATGTCATCCAATTTCTTCGTCTCTCACCTATCTCCTGCTGCACGAAAAGTGAGTGAACTACTGGGTGAGGTACGAACACTGTGATGTGATTCTTCAAAATATAGGGCCTGAAGTGTTTGATTGCCTTGTACACTGTGTAGGCCTGCTTATCAATCTTTGGGTAATTTAGCTCGACACCTTACAAACCCATGCTCATGAATGATATGGGCCGCTCATCATTGCTAGCATCTTTCTGAGTGTAGACGGCTACGAGAGATGAGTTTGAGTTGAAGGTGTACAAGATAAATCCTTTGCTGAAGTTCGGGCTATGAAGAGCAGGTGCTTTTGCGATGGCCCGCTTGATGTTATTGAATGCTTCTTTCTAGAGAGGATTCCATTTGAAGCTTGTGTTCTTATTGATCATACCTTGCAGAGGTTTGACTATTTGGGCGAAGTCTGATACAAATTTTCACATGAATTTGATTTTCCCGAGGAAATATTGCATGGCCTTCTTGCTGCTTAGGGGAGGAATCTAGGCGATGACTTTTGCGCGTTCTGGATCCACTATTATACCATCCTAGGTTATGATGTGTCCCAACATATTTCCTTCGAAGACGATGAAAATGATTTTCTTTGGATTGAGTGAGTCTTGAGATCCCGTAGTTTCGGCACCTTTCAAAAATCTTCTTGAGGTGGTGTAAATGGTCACACCTACGCTTTGAAAATATGGTGACGTTGTCAAGGTATACTACCATGCTTCGCCCCATCAGGCCCCAGAAAACAATGTCCATGGCTTTGTGGAAAGTTTCCCCAGCATTGATCAGGACAAAGGGCATGCATCTAAATGCAAACGTCCCCCATTTAGTTCTAAATGTGGTTTTCAGCTAGTTGGGTTTAGCCACTAGCACTTGGTTGTAACCTGAAAAACCATCTAATAACAAGAAAATTTCCAACCCTGATACCGCTTGAAGGATATGCTCCATCAGGGGCACCGGGTAGTTGTATTTGTCTGAAGCTCTGCTCAAATTTTGGAAATCCACACATAAACGAATTTCACCATATTTTTTACACACCGGTACCAAATTTAACACCCAGGTTGAATGTCGAACATTGAATATTATACGTGCATCCAAGAGTTTCTTCAGTTCCTTTTGGATCATTGGCTCCAAAGTAGGGTGTACCTTTCTCATCTTTTGCTGGAATGGTTTCACTCCTTCTTTCATGGGTATCACATGCTGGATGATTTGCATGTCATAGGTTCACAACTCATCATATGTCCAGGTGAAAACATCTCGATACTTCTTAAATAACTCAATGAAGGATTTCCTTTCCATATGGGTGCATTTATTACCTAGGTTAACGAATTTAGGTTCCTTCTCTGTTCCTAGGTTTAGCTGTTGGTGCGCCAAAGTGGAAATCTGTACCTTCATGTTTGGAGGTTTGCGAAAACAGTTTTGTAAATCAAACAAATTTTCAAGCGACATGATCCCCTTGGGTTTGGGATTCCCCTTGCGATCCTCTTGTTCCCCTTGCAATGCCTAATCATGATCCTCCTCTTCTATAAATACGTCCTTGAACATGTCCGTATTGAGCATGAAATCCAGTACCTGTTGATCATCATTAAAAATGCATAGATTAGTGACATTGTCTAGCACAGATGGCTTGTAAACAATTTCAATAGAAAATCCAACTCTTAGTGGGGTGAACCTAGCAATAGCATTAGCAAGTGTATTAGTTGCTGCATTGTGCATTCTAAGTACGGATTTAATACTGAAAGCATCAAAAGCAGAAATTAAATGCCATACCTCTTGTTGGTAACCTTTCAAATGCAGAGATAAGCAATGGAAGGTGTTACGTACCTGACGGGTGATAATCTTAGAGTCTCCAATTACCTTTAAACAACTAACTTTGAGATCTATGGATTTCTTGATCCTGAGAATCAATGCTTCCTACTCGACCGCATTATTTATGTACTAGAACTCTAGCCGATAAGAGATTAGAAACTTGTTCTTCTGAGGGTCTAACAAAATACAACTTGAGCCAACCCCATCATGGGTTTTGGAACTTTCATAGTAGAAGGTCCAAATATCATCTTCTGATTTCACGAGGCTATCTGAGCACATAGGAGATGAACTCGGGGCAACGACTTCTAGTAGTTATTTCATTGAGGTCGGGTGGTTTTCAGTGACCAACAAAAATTTTGACTGGATGTCTTGGGTGATCGAAGATTGGGGGGCTTTGTAGCACCCAAACATAGATTCTAAGAAACACATACCGAGTTCTTCTTGTGGGAAACTGATTGGTTCATTAGCTGCATCCAAGCCGATCACCGTGTGTTTCATGTAAGGTTCGCTCTCGACCCAGATTTGATTGTTCCTACCCTTGTATGGGAGCCACAGGTGGGACTAGTTAGTGGCAAAGTATCCTTGCATCTTGCTAGACCAATCTCAGCTCAAGAGAAGACCATAGGCTTTGGGGATGTCCACGATCACTATGTTTATGCATTGATGCACCCTAGAATCAGAGGATAAGAAGATGATGACATTATTAAACTCACCCATGCAGGGAACCTGGGATCTATCGAGCTGAATGATACTGGCATTAGTTTTCTTGGGGTGGATGTTTAAATTCTTGCATACAAACAAGGGCATAAAATTTTTGGATGCATTAGAATCGATGAGGTAGTTATAGACATTGAAGTTAAATATCTCGAAATATAGGAGAAAAGGGGGGGTGGATCCCCTAGAGTTTGCATTAACGACATTCACAATAGACTGGGGACTTGCAGCAGCTTCGACAAACGTGGTACTCGTGGGTTTGGACATTGGTGGGCTGGGAAACACTATGAGAATAAGATCTCACTAATTAGCAATGTGAGTGAGTTCATAGAGGGAAATTTTGGCCCACGTTTTCTTCATATCTTTGATAATTTTATACTTGGAATTTGGGTGTGAGATAGGTTCAACGAAGGCCTTCAGAGAACCTGATGATGATCTAGCCTTTGGGTTTACTAGGGCAGTGGTTGGGATAGATTTTTCGGGAGTTACGGTTTGGTTATAATTTTTTGGTGTGTTAGCCAGCTATAAAAAATTTTATACCAAATGCTGGCTAAAAAATTTTCTAAGCCTTCAAGGAACAAATTTTATTAATAAAAAGTGTTGGCTCTTAAAGACTCTTGAAGGCCTCCTGCCTCTGTCCTTAAAACTTCACTACTCTACCTATTCCCCTTTCAGAATCCTATTGATTCTCAAGAAAGAATACTGCTGCAAAACCATTTTCCCCCTTTTCCCCTTTTCCAAAGCTAACCTCATTTTCTATCCCTCTATTTCCCATGAAAATCCCTCATTTTCATGTTTTTCCCATTCCCCCTTCATCAAAATCACTTTTATAAGGTTTAAAGACTCCTTATTTTCCTTATCCAAACCCCTCTAACCCTTTGAAAATCATTCAAAAACCATAAAAATCACATTTTTTATGGTGTGGACTTAAGCCCCCTTGGGCTAAGTCTCAAGCCCCTTCCTCCATAAACCCCCGGTCATTTCACCCTTCATATAACCCCCGGCCCTGCAGTCGGGCGCCAAGCCGCATTGTTAATTAATATAAACCTTTGGTTATGTTAATTTTTCGATTTTTTATTATATCATAATTTTTCTGCCAGTCCGAAATTCAAATCAATCTCCACCGTCGATCAGATCTGCAGATCGACGGTGCGGAGCCTGTCACCCCGGTGGTCCCCACCATCCACTAACCCATTCCAAAAACCGTGCAATATTCATCGCACCGCCTTTGGGCGAGGGCGGGTTTTTCCCTATTGGCAGTGATTCCATTCAACAATTGACACGTGGCCCAGGCACTGTTCACAAAACCGCCGTCCATCGCCTGTTAACGTTTGGACGTGGAGACGGTGCGATATTGATGCGTACTGTCCGATCTGAGGCCACCCATCCGACAGCTATTGCTCACTGAAGATGCCCGAGAGTTAACTAGGCTATGACATGACATTCAATAAATCAACTCCGTAGATCTGATTTGAAGATCGATGGTCCATATTCCATCGCACTGTTTCAACCGCCCAGTCAACGTTTTCCACTTTGATTTACCATTTTCTGCTCCCGACCGTCGATCTTTACGCGATCGACGGATCTGATTTAAATTATTCTTCCGCCTTCCTTTTGTTTTCTCCCAATCGATCTCGACTGTTGGATGATGCCATCCAACGGCCCCGCTCTCTCCACGTGCCATCTGCAGCAATAAACCTATATATGTAGGATTTTTTAATATTTGTTTGTATTTTGTAGGGTTTAAATTGTTTTCTCACCATTTTTGAAGAAAATTTGAGGGCAGAGGATGACGATCTTCCTGCCTTTGATTCACTAAAGAAAATCATCAGAGGGTGTTAAAAACATGTTTTCATCAATCGTTCATGAAGCATTGATGCCACATAACCCTGCACAGCCCTGTACATCAGCAAAAACCATGAATCGGGCGCAGTCAGAGAGAATCAGTGACGAATACCAAAATTTTTCAGAGATTAAAGATAGATTTTGCAGGGATCACAGCTAAGAACAATTATCAAAAGCCTATTCCCCAAGTAAAACACAATTTAAAGAAAATATGAAGGGTTTTATCGACAGGAAAACCTCCATCGCCACATCTGAGGCAAATTGATTCCTCCCAGCTACTAAAATGCCACCTATACCTCAAATAATTCAATCAGAGGCCGAATTTATTAATCAAGATCATATATTTGTCTCAAAACACAACCAAAGAGGAAACTCTGCCAAGGAAATTAATGACATACATTTTCAGAGTTACTTCGAGGCCACACAGAGCCTCAAAGGTCCACAAAATCTCCCACCGAGCTTAAACTTTATGTAAAACATTTAATACAGAGTGCACCCATGTAAGTTTCTTCATTGAGCCCCTCAAAGGCAAAGAATCCATTAAGTCTGTATTAATTGTAATTGAGATCTTTTATCAGATCTCACCTCCTCATCCTTCTATATATACTTCTGCAGAAGATGAGTGAGGGGTTGGTTGCAGAACTTTGATATACACTTGAGCTTAAATTCCTGATTGTAAATAGTTTTCACTGGCTCTTGGAGCTCTGCTTGTGATAGATAGGTTAGGCTGAGATGTGTAGATGGTTGCTAAACTAAAGCACTAGAATTAAAGCTGTAACTGGTTTGGAACATCAATACAAGTTGATTTATGGGATCCTGGTCTATGTTGACTGTGATGTTTCTCTAATTGTACCTTGTTATTTTTTTTCTGTTTTCACTGTGTTTCATATTCTCTTATAAAGAACAGCATGCATAGAGTTAGGATCTACTGTACAGCAGTAACCTTCTCTAACTGAAAATCTTTATATATATATATATATATATATATATATATATATATATATGTTTTCTTCCAATCTGTGTTATTTAGGAATGATTTAATTCAGTTTAAGCATAGGAATGCTAGCGTTCCCTCATATTATTGCCTTAGCTCAATGCTATTCTTAAATGTTATTTTCAGTATATGTTTTGTGAAGATGAACTGAGGAAGATATGGTGAGCCCTGGTCCCTTGGAATGTGTTAAAAGCTGGCTAGTTTAAAAGTACTTACCAGATCTTAGGCCATTCTGTGTTACCTTTGTGTTTGTCTTGAAAATAACCAAGTAAAGCAGAGCTAGGAGAGGATTTTTGGTGAGCCCGACCTGCTAGTTTCTACTCCAAAAGTTGCCTTCAAGTTTCCCTTTGTTTTAAAGTGTTTTCTATTGAAATTGTATCAAATTCTGGCTAGTTTAAAAGTACTTACCAGATCCTAGTTTTATTTTATGTTTTTCTTGAGTCTATGTCAAAGGCTGACTAGTTTAAAAGTACTTATCAGATCCTAGGCTGCTCTTTGTTCTGCATCTGTTTATTTCCCTTCTAATTGTATCATTTCATTCCATAAATAAAACTTCAACGAGATCCTTAGAGATAGATGACTTTCCCCATGGACCACCCTTGCCTTTTGTTGTTCCAATTAAACCCTATTATGACTCCATATCCCAATGGACTAAAACCTGCAATTATCTATCTTTTTGGCCGAAGCTTACTCTGATTTCTTGCAACTTCTCACCTTTGAAACTCTTTGCATTTGGGACTTTCCACCTCAAACAGTAATCATGCTCAACCATCCAAAAAACAAACAAACCCTTGGCCTTCATAACTAGCCTAATATCATTACCCCAAACTTCAAAGACAAATCCATATTTGCACTTATTGGAGAGATCCCTCTCCGGATTCAGGAGGGCTAGATCCTAGAATCCCAAAGTTGGTTGAAACGATGTTGTTTCTATGATTGGACTTTGCCGATCTTGCTAATTACAGATTCCTAACATTTCTGGTGACTCCGCTGGGGACAACCCAGAATCATTTTCATTTTTATAATACTTTGTGAGTCAAAAGCAGCCTTTTCAAGCACTACCTGAGATTGGTAATCATGATAAAACTTGTTTTAATTAGTGACAAACTAGGTAAAACCTAATATTCTGTTAAGCCTTTATCTAACCTTGAAAAATTAGCTGGCTTAGCCATAAGAATAGACTGTCTTTGTCTCATAACCGTAGCTAAGTTTTGAAACAGAGTTAGAATATTCTTAAAAACCACACAACTAAAAAATAGCTCAGAAAACACCAAAAATATTTCAGATCGGTATCCAATAAACATGGTGGTGGACCATAAAACCTTTTACCCCCTTAGGAGCTAAAAACTTCCACTTGGCAACTCGACAATCCTTGGCAGACCTTAAAACTCCACTGGGAAGAACCCTCAGTATTCTAACATTAGTCACACTCAGTTAGAGGACTGTAGGATTGAAATTTTTGTAAACATATTAGTCAACCTTTCAAATATTATCATACCAGGTTGAACTTTTCTTGTTTATTTAGGTCTAAAAAACATAGCATAGTGGCTCCTAGAAAGATTCACACTAGAGCTTATCCTGACCCTGATCCACCTGAGTTAGTTGATAACCCAGAAAGTATCCTTAGGAAGTCTCCTAGGATTAAATTATCAAATGTTTTCAGACCACCCTTGAGAGCTAATTCAGTCCCTGAAAATCTTTCAGCTTTACAACAATCACAAGTTGACTTAGTAAATCCTTTTAGAACTAGGTCTCTTGGTGAATTAGATCAGTTAGATTCTTATTCTTCAGTTTCATCTCCTGAAACAAGTGAACATCTTGGCAGCAGAGAAACAACACCTCCTGATTTGCATTTCCTGCACAATTTAGGTGTCTCTCATCCAAGATCAGCTCAGCAATCTATTCCTGGTCCATCCACTTCTTCTCACCCTACATCCACTGTTCAAACCACTCCACTCCATCCCGCTTTCCCTTTTGTTAATCCACCTCTTGTAAATCCACCCCCACCACATATCATGGCAACATGGTATGCTCCCTTAGTCCTTCCTGCACCATTAGTCAATCTTCCATAAGACTATCAGTCCAAAATTCTGCTATATGATGCTAGCAATTCTACAACTGCATCACAACATGTGGATAAGATGGATGAATACTTTGACAGAAATGAAATTGATGATGATTATGTCAAGCTTATGTTATTTTCTCAGAGTTTAGGGGGAGAAGTAAGAAAATGGTTTAAAGGTTTAACCCCCCATAGTATTAATGATCTCCAAGCCTTCCATCAAACATTCTTAAACAAATGGGAAGTAAAGAAAAACCCTCTCCAAGTCCTTTCTGACTACAAGAACCTCCATAGAAACATTGGGGAAAGTGTGCAAGCTTATTGCACTAGATTTAATAGTGTGTATAATGCACTTTCCCCAGAACTAAAACCTCCACAAGGCTCAGCTTTAAACAAGTTTCGGGTTTGACTCTGACATGACCTATCAGCTGAGAGAGAGAGATTTTTCAACTCTTAAAGATATGCAAAAAGGTGCTCTTTCTATGGAAGTCAATTTAATGGAGAAGAGAGCAAGGATGAAAACTGAAAAGAGAGTATCTTTTAGAGAGGAATCCACACCTTCTACTTCAAACTCAAAGATGGAAAAAATGATGGAAGAAATGATGAAATAAATGAGCATAATTAAGAGAGCACAAGCAAGCCAAAACCAAAATGCTCCTCAAAATAGAAATCAGAACCAAAATCATAATTTTAGAAGGAACCAACCTCCAAACAGACCTAGGGAAGATGATCAACAGATCACTCCTCCTTTTCAGCAAAATTATGTAAGTGAGGTTGAGGAAAAAGATGAAATAGCAGAGGAGGATGATATCAACATGTTGGGGATAGACAATGATGACTGTGAGATTCATTATGATAGAAAACAAGGTCTATACACACCTTATGATGACAGAAGAGATGATGATGAAAATTATTATCAAGACATGGAAAATATCATCATAGAATCTCAAAAGGAATATGACCTTAGAAGCAAAACCAATCAACAGACCCCCAACAAAAAAACCTCTGAAAAATCTTCACAAAACAGCACTACAACCAAACCTAAAGTTGTCAAACAAAAGGATAAAACACTAGCTGTGAATTCTGACAATGGAAAAGAGAAAGGCACTCAAAACAATGAAAAACAGAGTGCAGACATTAGCAGTACTAACACTTTAGCTAGTGCTCCTGTGAAAACAATTTTGTCAAGTGTAAATAAAACAAATCAGCAAGCTGATATTTCTGATAGAATGACAGCTAATAAGGCTGAAACTAGCACTTTAAAGAGTCATATTCCTTTCAACCTAGAGCAGGAAATTTCAAAGATCAAAATCTCTGTTCCCTTGACTGAGTTAGCTACCCAACATGTATATAGAACCCAAATTTTGAAGGCTTTAAACATTGAATAAAATGAGGACACAATCAATCTTAATGATGACCAACCAGAGCTGATTTTTGGTCCTAAGATTGAAGGTAGATATCAAGAGAGACTTGTTCCTCCCTTTTATGTAAGTTTAAACGTTCATGAAAAAATTTTGCACAACGCTATGCATGATTCCGGGGATTCTCATAATTTAATGCCAAAAGCTGTAATGGAGAGCCTGGGTTTAGAAATCACTAGACCTTACAAAGACCTTTACTCCTTTGATTCCAGCAGAGTAAAATGTTTAGGATTAATCAAATACCTGTGTTAACTTAGCCCAAATTCCAGCCAAATGTTTAGTCATGGATATTGTTGTGGCTGATGTGCCCCCAAAGTATGGAATGTTACTATCAAGATCTTGGGGGCTAAGTTACAGGGGACTATGCAAATGGACATGACTTATGCGACTATCCCTATTTTCAATCATAATAGAAGACTTTACAGGGAGTCCCATATGAAATACACAGTTACAAGTCAAGACAGACCAAAAAACTCTCCTATGTATTATGTAAATACAAGTCTTGATTCTTTTATCATGTTTAATGAGGAAACACTTGGTGAACAAGTCACTTTAACAGGATTAATGGCCGATAGGGAGGAAGAGGCGAACACCACAGAACTGTCAAAAGAGTTTGCTGAACCATTAAGAATTAGCAAACTAAACAAAGGTCTTAAACTACAAGTCATGCATCCTTTGCTTTTAAACATTGAGAGTCAAGAAAGCGGTCCTCAACCCAATAATATATCTGAGGAAATGAAACAAATTCAACTGACTGCTCATACTCAATAACAATCGGAAAGCACAGTAGTTGAAGAGGACGTTCACCAAACAAATGAGATTGAAACTAGTCCTCTGGTGCAGGTGTCTGGATTTCCAACACTAAAAATAACCAAACAGAAAGCATTTCCTGTAGATTAAACTTTCAGTGTTCCAATAACATAGCGGAATATGAATCCCTTCTCTTAGGCTTACATTTATTGAAAAAGTTAGGAGCCAGAAGAATTAATGTGTATGGGGATTCAGAGTTAGTCATTAGGCAAGTCAATGTGGAGTATAACGCAAATCATCCCAAACTTAGGGCCTACCAAAACGATGTCATGGACCTTTTGAAAACCTTTGAGGAGTCCAAACTGTTTTTTGTCCCAAGAAAAAGAAATATCGCGGCCCACAATTTAGCCTTTGCAACTAGGACATGCTTGATGCCATATGAAACCAAAGACTGCACAACTGAGATAAAATTTAGACCAGCTATACTTGATAATGAAAATTATTGGCAGGTGTTTGACAACGATAAAAAAAATAGAAGACTTCATGCAATTCAGAAATGAATTTGAACTACACAGTTCGGACTCAGATTATGATACAAACTGCAGTGAAGAAAATTTCCTTGGTGAAGAAGAACTGTCTCCTGAACCTGTTAATATTAACCTGTTGTCAAGAAAACTAAAAAAAAAACGGATTTGGATGCAAAGTTTGAAACAGATGAGTTAGAAACTCCGCACTCTAAAGATGAAATTTTTCCAAGCGGTCTAGCACCTTTAGAAGAGTTGTTTGATCTTAATGATGTGGCCAAAAAGCCAAAACTGGAACCTGTAGAGGCTGAATTAGAAGAGTGCAATATAGGCAATGAACTTAAACCTATGATGATTAAACTGTCTAAAACTTTACCAGCTCACATTAAACTTAAATACATAGAGTTGTTTAAGGAGTTTTCTGATGTTTTTGCATGGAGTTACGAAGATCTTAAATCCTATGACACTGAAATAATACAACACAAAATTCCCCTTAAATAAAACCAAAAACCATTCAAACAGAAACTGCGCAGAATAAACCCTGTTCATTTGCCTTTGGTTCAGAAGGAGATCATGAAAATGTATGAAGCTGGTATTATTGTCCCTATTAGATATTCTGAATGGGTGTCTAATCTGGTGTCAGTTAGGAAGAAAACTGGAGAAATCAGGCTTTGTATAGACTTTAGAGACTTAAACAAAGCTTCATTGAAAGACAACTACCCTTTACCTAAGATGGACCATATTTTACAAAGGGTGGTAGGGTCTAGAAGAATTTCTTTGCTAGATGGATATTCAGGGTACAATCAGATCTTATTTTACCCTGCTGATAAATTAAAGACAACCTTCACTACACCATGGGGCACCTTCATGTATGTGAAAATGCCCTTTGGTCTAATGAATGCTGGAGAAACTTTTCAAAGAGCCATTGACATAGCTTTCTCAGAGGAACTGGGCTTCTTCATCATTATATACCTTGATGATGTCACTGTGTTTTCAAAAACAGATGAAGAGCACTTAGAACGTTTGAGAAAAGTTTTCGAGAAATGCAGAAAGTTTGGAATATATTTAAACCCTAAAAAGACACTATTCGGTCTCCAAGAAGGTAAACTTCTTGGGCACATTATTTCTGAGGAGGGTATAAAGATAGATCCAAAGAGGATCGAGGCTATATTGCAAATCTCTCATCCTCGAAACATCAAGGAGTTGCAATCTTTCATTGGAAAGATTAACTTTTTGAGAAGGTTCATCCCCAACTTGGCTGAGCTCCTTAGGAATATCACAAACATGTTAAAGAAGGAGCAAGGGGTAAAATGGACCTTGGAAGCAAAGAAATATTTTGAGCTGGTAAAACAAGCGTTAACCAAAACATTGGTTCTTATAAGTCCTGATTTTTCAAAAGATTTTTATATTTTTTCATTTGCGTCAGAACATACCATAGCTACTGTCCTTTTGCAGAAAAATCCACAAGGACAAGAGCAGCCTATTGCATTCTTTAGCAAGGCATTGAGGGATGCCCCTCTGAAGTATAACATTATGGAGAAGCAAGCTTTTCCTTTGGTTAAAGCTTTGAAAGACTTCAAAGTATACATTCTTCACTCACACATCATTTCCTTTGTCCCAAACTCAGTTGTGAAAGACATTCTAACACAGGACCCAAATGGTAAGAGAGGTAAGTGGATTGTTGTTATCCTGGAATATGATTTAGAGATAAAACCCACTAAACTCATCAAAGGCCAAGGTCTGGCAAGATTAATGGCTGAATCAAATTTTGAAGTTCTTGATATTAATATGATTAATGCTTTGGATGACCAAGAAGAATTATCAACTCCTATAGTTGAAGATCATTTTATGAATTATCCTTGGTATGCTGATATTATTTATGTTTTGCTTAATTTGAATACACCTCCTGGTTTGCCAAAAACAAAGGCAAGGTTCCTAAAGTTAAAAGCTGTAAACTATTGCATTATTGATAGATGTCTTTACTGGAAAAAAGCAAGTGGTGTATTTCTTAAATGTTTGCCTGAGTTTGATGCAGAGAAGGTTAAATACCAGTTCCATGAAGGAGAGTATGGAGGCCATTTGTACTGGAAGACAACAGCCAACAAAATCGTGAGGGCTGGTTTCTATTGGCCTACTCTTTTCCCTGATGTGCACAAAATTATCATAGCCTGTCACAAATGTCAACTTTTTGAAGGCAAAAGAAAACTGCTACCCCTGCCTCTGCATCCAATCACTGTTGAAGCCCCATTTCAACAGTGGGGACTTGACTTCAGAGGAGAAATATATCCCCCATCTTCTGCCCAGCATAGATGGATTCTCACTGCCACAGACTATTTCACTAAGTGGATAGAAGCCATACCTTGTAGACAGGCCAATGATTCAGTTATCATAAATTTATTGAGACTAACATTCTCTCCAGATTTGGCTGTCCTACCAAGATCATCACTGATAATGCAACAACATTTGGATCAAAGAATATGGTTGAGTTCTGTCATAGACATCAGATAACATTGGGGCATTCCATGGCCTATTACCCTCAAGGTAATGGACTTGTAGAATACTCAAACAAAATTTTAGTGAACATAAACAAGAAACTGTTGGAGGACAACAAAAAATCTTGGCACACAAAGCTGGTCCATGCACTTTGGGCTGATAGATTGACTTTGAAGAAATATATTGGTATGTCACATTTTCAGCTTGTGTATGGTACTGATGCAATTTTTCCAAACAGCCTTGGTGTACCAGTAATAAAGTTGATTCAAGAGTTGCAAACTGAAGAAAATGATATGATCAGAAGAATAAATCAAACCATTCATGTTCAACAAACCAGAGAGGAAGTTTATAACAAAGCATTGCAGAAACAGGACAACATTAAAAAGATTTTTGACAGAAGAACAAAGGCCAGCAATTTCAAAATTGGGGACCAAGTTTTAAAGTGGGACTCAAGAAGTGAAGACAAGGGAAAGCATGGAAAATTTGACAACTTATGGCTTGGCCCTTACTCTATTCATTCAGTTGCTGGTAACAAAGACTATTTTTTACAAGAGTTGAATGGCGCAGAATTGTTTGGAGGTCCTGTCAATGGCAGGATGCTTAAGCATTACTTCTCTTGATCCATGTTATGTTCCAAAAGCCTTTTTATATTTTTTCCACTATAAATATTTCATCCACCATTGCATTCAAAGTTGTAAAAATCAAAAATACAAAAACAATGAAAAGAAAGAAAAGAGGGCAGATTGTGAAAACAAGAAAGGTATAGCCCCATACCAAAAAAGAGAAACAAACCTGAAAGTGTGCAAGCTCAAATGCCACTCCTAAATAACACACTTCTAGTTATTCAAACTATCTAATATTGACTAATTAGCTTTAAATTTTCTACTGATAGGATAGTGAAATCGATTTGCCAAATAGTTTAATCTTGGCTTATCAGTAGATAGTTTAGGATAGAAATTAAAGGTTCTAACATGTTCAAAATCTGAACCTAAGTTTCCAAAGAGAGATGACTCAAATCTGTTTTATTTTTTAAGTCAAAAAAGATGTAAATTTGGTTCTAATTAGCTCAAAATCGGAACCAGAGAACAAAGGAGGAACAACTCAAACAAAGTCAAAACAAAGCTGTGAAAATAGAAGGCCATGATGGGAAACTTTCAAATCTTAAACCTTCCATTTTGATTTAATTTTTTGTAAAAAAAAATGTCTATGTGCAGTTTGTTCTTATGCCATAGACCAACATCAAGTTAGACTGTTCAATCCTGACTTGAGTGCTTTTCAATTTCTGTTGTAGAATTTAGAGAATAAATTCTGTTGGATAGTTTAATCCCAACAGACAGTAGATTAGGTAGAGAATCATATGGGATCAACTGTTTAATCTGGGTCCATGGAGAAATAAGGAGTAGAAATAGATTAGATTTCCTGCTTTCAAAATAATGCAATGTTGTGGAAAGAGTTTGCCAATCCAGGTGCACTCTAATGAAGAAAAAATGTTAGATCAGTAGGATTGGGTAGGTAGAAAGTTTGTATTGATGAAGATCCATTGCTTTTATGATTGCTAATATGTTTTCAGAGCACATCATCTAGAGAAAGAAAGGCAACCCAATGGATCAGGCACAGGTCAGCCTCCCAGAGAACACAATGGATCAGGCACAGGTCAGCCTCCCAGAGAATGCAAGTCTGAAAGTTCTTGATGCCTTCAAGAGGGCATCATCCCCAAGTGGAGCCACTGTTAGCCAGCTATAAAAAAATTTATACCAAATTCTGGCTAAAAAAATTTCTGAGCCTTCAAGGAATAAATTTTATTAATAAAAAGTGTTGGCTCTTGAAGACTCTTAAAGGCCTCCCGCCTCTGTCCTCAAAACCTCACTACTGTGCCTATTCCCCTTTCAGAATCCTGCTGATTCCCAAGAAAGAATACTACTGCAAAGCCCTTTTCCCCCTTTTCCAAAGCTAACCTCATTTTCTATCCCTATATTTCCCATGAAAATCCCTCATTTTCATGTTTTTCCCATTCCCCCTTCATCAAAATCACTTTTATAAGGTTTAAAGACTCCTTCTTTTCCTTATCCGAACCCCTCTAACCCTTTGAAAATCATTCAAAAACCATAAAAATCACATTTTTTATGGTGTGGACTTAAGCCCCCTCAGGCTAAGTCTCAAGCCCCTTCCTCCATAAACCCTCGGTCATTTCACCCTTCATATAACCCCCGGCCCCGCAGTCGGGCGCCAAGCTGCATCGTTAATTAATATAAACCTTTGGTTATGTTAATTTTTCAATTTTTTATTATATCATAATTTTTCCGCCGGTTCGAAATTCAAATCAATCTCCACCGTCAATCTAATCCGCAAATCAACAGTGTGGAGCCTGTCACCCCGGTGGTCCCCGCCATCCACTAACCCATTCCAAAAACCGTGCGGTATTCATCGCACTGCCTTTGGGCGAGGGTAGTTTTTTCCCGATTGGCAGCAATTCCATTCAACGGTTGACACATGGCCCGGGCACTGTTCACAAAACTACCATCCATCGCGCGTTAACGTTCGGACGTGGACACAGCGCGATATTGATGCGTACCGTCCGATCTGAGACCGCCCATCCGATGGCTATCACTCACCGAAGATGCCCGACAGTTAACCAGGCTACAGCGCGACATTCAATAAATCTCCTCCATCGATCTGATCTGCACATCGACAGTCCATATTCCATCACCCTGTTTCGATCACCCAATCAACATTTTCCAATTTGACTTTCCATTTTCCGCTCCCGACCGTCGATCTTTGCGTGATCGACGGATCTGATTTAAATTATTCTTCCGCCTTCCTTTTGTTTTCTCCCAATCGATCTCGACCATTGGATGATGCCATCCAATGGCCCCGCTCTCTCCACGTGTCTTCTGTAGCAATAAACCTATATATGCAGGATTTTTTAATATTTGTTTGTATTTTGTAGGGTTTAAATGGTTTTCTCGCCATTTTTGAAGAAAATTCGAGGGCAGAGGATGAAGATTTTCCTGCCTTCGATTCACCAAATAAAATCATCATAGGGTGTTAAAAACATGTTTTCATCAATCGTTCATGAAGCATTGATGCCACATAACCCTGCGCAACCCTGTACATCAGAAAAAACCATGAATCAGGTGCAGTCAGAGAGTATCAGTGACGAAGACCAAAATTTATCATAGCAGAAGATTAAAGACAGATTTTGCGGGGATCATGGCTAAGAACAATTATCAAAAGCCTAATCCCCAAGTAAAACACAGTTTAAAGAAAATCTGAAGGGTTTTATCGACAGGAAAACCTCCACCGCCACATCTGAGGCAAATTGATTCCTCCCAGCTACTAAAATGCCACCTGTACCTCAAATTATTCAATCAGAGGTCGAATTTATTGATCAGGATTAGATATTTGTCTCAAAATGCAGCCAAAGAGGAAACTCTACCAATAAAATTAATGACAAACATCTACAGAGTTACTTCGACGCCACACAGAGCCTCAAAGGTCCACAAAAGCTCCCACCGAGCTTAAACTTTATGTAAAACATTTAATACAGAGTGCACCCATGTAAGTTTCTTCATTGAGCCCCTCAAAGGCCAAGAATCCATTAAGTCTATATTGATTGTAATTGAGATATTTTATCAGATCTCACCTCCTCATCCTTCTATATATACTTATGCAGAAGATGAGTGAGGGGTTGGTTGCAGAACTTTGATATACACTTGAGCTTAAATTCTTTATTGTAAATAGTGTTCACTGGCTCTTGGAGCTCTGCTTGTGATAGATAGGTTAGGTTGAGATGTGTAGATGGTTTCTAAACTAAAGCACTGGACTTAAAGCTGTAATTGGTTTGGAACATCAATACAAGCTGATTTATGGGATCCTGGTCTATGTTGACGGTGATGTTTCTCTAATTGTAACTTGTTATTTTGTTTTTGTTTTCACTATGTTTCATATTCTCTTATAAAGAACAGCATGCATAGAGTTAGGATCTACTGTGCAGCAGTAACCTTCTCTGACTGAATATATATATATATATATATATATATATATATATATATATATATATATATATATATATATATATGTTTTCTTCCAATCTGTGTTATTTAGGAATGATTTAATTCAGTTTAAGCATAGGAATGATGGTGTTCCCTCATCTTATTGCCTTAGCTTAATGATATTCTTAAATGTTATTTTCAGTATATGTTTTGTGAAGATGAACTGAGGAAGATATGGTGAGCCCTGGTCCCAGTTTTATCCCCACAACTATCTGTATGTTTCCCTTGGAATGTGTTAAAAGCTAGCTAGTTTAAAAGTACTTACCAGATCTTAGGCCATTCTATGTTACCTTTGTGTTTGTCTTGAAAATAACCAAGTAAAGTAGAGCTAGGAGAGGATTTGTGGTGAGCCCGGCCCGCTAGTTTCTACTCCAAAATTTGCCTTCAAGTTTCCCTTTGTTTTAAAGTGTTTTCTATTGAAAGTGCATCAACGGCTGGCTAGTTTAAAAGTACTTACCAAATCCTAGTTTTATTTTATGTTTTTCTTAAGTCTATTTCAAAGGCTGACTAGTTTAAAAGTACTTATCAGATCCTGGGCTGCTTTTTGTTCTGCATCTGTTTATTTCCCTTCTAATTGTATCATTTGATTCCATAAATAAAACTTAAAAGAGATCTTTAGACATAGATGACTTGCCCCATGGACCACCCTTGCCTCTTGCTATTCCAATTAAACCCTATTATGACTCCATAGCCCAATGGACTAAAAACTGCAATTATCTATCTTTTTGGCCGAAGCTTACTTAGATTGCTTGCAACTTCTCACCTTTGAAACTCTTTGCATTTGGGACTTTCCACCTCAAACAGTAATCATGCTCAACCATCCAAAAAACAAACAAACCATTGGCCTTCATAACTAGCCTAATATCATTACCCCAAACTTCAAAGACAAATCCATCTTTGCACTTATTGGAGAGATCCCTCTCCAGATTCAGGAGGGCTAGATCCTAAAATCCCAAAGTTGGTTGAAACGATGTTGTTTCTGTGATTGGACTTTGCCAATATTGCTAATTACAAATTCCTAACATGGTGGTAGGATTTTCCTTAAGAAAGCTTTTCTTTTTTCCTATAAGCACTGCTCCAGGACCAGGCCTTTACTCCTCAAACTATAATTTCGAGGGGGTTCGGACTGAGGATCGTTGGCCATGTTTATTTCAGTTGTAGGAGGGGGCCTTTCCCTGTAGACTACCTTGAAGGCAAGGACAGTGGATCCCACATCCCCATATGGGGAAGAGGTTTCTTCGTCATCTGAAATAGCCTCCTCTTCCAAATATCTCATGGTATGATCTTCTAAGGGTTGGTTTACCATGACAGTCATGTTGTTGATCCACTGGGGGAAAGTTTTCTCTAAGTGGGAGGCTTGATGGAAGGAGTAGAAATTATCTTTGCCAATTTATTCCACGTTAAGGCTAGTGTTTGGGTTTGAGGGAGGTCGGCTGATAGCGGGGTTATTCTTCCTAAAGAAAGGTTTCTAAGTTTTGGTACCTGATGTGGAGTTTTTTTTTTTTCTCTTGATATCGGAAACTTCGTTTTTTAATAGCTTGAGAGACTTGGTGATACTTTCGAAATCCAAGGGGTCTTTGTCTTTGTCTCCGAGCTGATGAATTGAGTATTGAGTTCTTTTCGTGGTCGAATTTGTGTCATCTGGGCCATCATGATCAATGGCTCCTATGGACAACATGTCCTTTTCAACAACAAGGGAAGTGGTATAATTTTCTATGAGGGTAGCTCTGGCTTCTCATTTTACGAGCATGGCAATATCTTGAGCGAGAGCCTTTGTGTAGTAATCAATGGTGATGGAATCATCCAAGGCCATGTTCGGAGGGAATTTGTTCAATATAGTAGAGAAGTGTTGATTAAAGTCTTTGAATTTCTCCTTCTTCTGGCATTTCAAAGTACTAAGCTCTATAAGGAGCATTGAAGGATTCTTGTCTTCCAAAAACTTTTTGAGGAAGGTATGGCGAAATTGCTCCCAGGAAGAAATGGAAGCAACAGGGAGGGAACGGTGCCATGTAGCAACCTTGTTTTCTAGGGTATGAGGAAAGAGCCGACATGCTACATCATCAAACTGCACTCTCATCATTTGTAAGGCCAAGTAGAAGTTTCTTATGTGATATTCGGCTAGCGTACCCTTCTCGGGGTCGAATTTTGGGAGGTGTTTTTCAGGGTGCCGGGGCATGTTGTGAAGGGGACTATGGAGCCCTACGGGGGATTTTTCCATCCAAGCTAATGGCTGCACACGTCTGGCCTACTGGTGGCACGGTATATAAACATGCCACATTTCACTTTCAGATTCATTTCCCATGCCAAATCCGGAGACCTTGCCCTCATGGTGAGAGTGCATGTCTTGATTTCCTCTGGGGTTTCCCATATTTCTAATATTCCTCCAGTTATAAAGGAAAGGGAATCTATTTTGATTTCGGTTGTGATGGTGGGGGCCAGCATTCCTACCTTATCCATGGCCTTGGTCTCCCCAGCCTCTGTTTCCCTGGCCCCTCCCGGCTCCTCCTCCAGGCGGGTTATCATTCAAAGGTTGGTCAGGCTACATGCTGGCATCAGGCTAGGTTTCAGTAATCTTAGGGTCACCTCCTTCAATCCCTCGGGGAATATCGGGGGGTTCTACTAAATTATGCTCAACTACATCCACATAATATTCGTGAATAAGACCTATCAGTTGAGGTATGGAATTGACTAGGGCTCCTTGGTGAGTCTGATTAGTTGTTGGAGTTCGAGGGTTGGTGAGGGAACCAGTGGTCGGAAAGTTTTGCAAGCCTCTGATGAGGTCACGGGTAATTGGGTGCAAGGCCCTTAGCTAGTCTAAGGTGATCTCATAATAAGGGGGCTCATCCTCCAGGGAATTTTCAAGCGGTGGAGGACCGGTATTTTCATACATAATCTCCCCTTGTGGGGTTTGCAACGGAATGTTACTTGTGTGCTAGGAGCTTGCCATTCAGGCCCTCCTTCTAGCACCAAATCCGTTGATGGGAAAAATTGTCCGGCCAACAGTAGGAGATCTCCCCAGTATAAAGTCAAAATTGGAATCTAAAATATTTGTGATAGGGATCCCATCTGAGGTGTGGGTCCGGCTACCACTGAATATTCCTTTTTTCAGACACAAACGAGCCCTGCAGACCTATGAACAAACAATTATTCGAAAAATACAGGATAAATGGTTGATGAGTCTTAATGACATAAAACACTACGAATAGCAAGGCGAGTTAAAGCATGTAGCCAAAGGAAATGTTGTTAGAAACATATCATTAGGGTCATGCTTGTAAAAAAAAAAATTCAAACCACAAAAGAAATAGTTCTTTTTGGTCAAAACACCCTTTAATTCCCTAAGCATTTTCAAAGATAAGATAATGTTAATAGCAAAGTTGCTAACAATTTCTCAATCAAATAACCTCATACCATTAACACATTAAGTGAGCTGAAATTTATAAATGATATAAGCAGAAAACACATATCAGTTGATCATACAATGGTAATTGACACTTGAGACAAAATATTAATAATGTTGATACATGAGTCCTCATCAGATCCAATAGTGGAATCAAAACATTTGTTTTTATTCATTCTCAGAAATATGCATTCAATGCTATAAAATTCTATTTTCTCCTTTGGAGTACCAAAAAAGAAGAAGATATTTTACAATTCCCCGGAGGGTGTATTTATAGAACAAAATTGACCCTTGGGTGTCCCTGACTCTTCACATTCCCAACTGTTGACATACTCTGCAACCCAAAAGACACTTGCGACTTGCGACCCAACTCCTGATGCAACTTTCAACTCTCTGTCTATTGCAACCTACGACTTCCTGCCTGTTGCAACCTATGACTTGTGCCTTTTCCTTGGTCAAGGAAGTAACTGTGTGATTGCAAGGTCGGGTAAATCAACTTGTTGTTGATCTTTGAGATACTTTTGCCATGCTTGATAATCTGCAACAACCGGAGTTACCCGAGGAGTATCTTCTTTCAATATATGGAAGCACTCAAGAGCATCTGGGATCAAGGTGTGTCTTTTCACTGTGATATGATTAGATAGTGAAGCTAGCTTAGTGCAGATTCAGACCGGAGTGACGACGAACTGAATGAGGTTTTCCTGTGAGGCCGGGAGATCCTGAGAGGCAGATGCTTGTTTCTTGGGTTGCAGGAATGTTTGAATGTCCTAAGCAACCTCTTCTCTCATTCTCTTAGTGTCCAACGTACCTAAATAAGGAATGTGGTGAGTTTCGGCCATTGAATCGATTCCACTAATTAGATGTTCATATGCAGACATTACTTTCTCTAGATCCTTGACTAGCTTATCTTTGGACTGTATCTTCATTCGAATTTGAACCTTGTCATTCTGGGTGCAGACCCAGTCCTTCCTAAGCAAAGTATTAGGAGCCTGTGGGTATATGCTTGACCATTCCATCATATTATCCAAAGCATTGGAGGCCTCCTTTAGCTGTACAGTCCTACTTTTGGTTTCTGCTTGTTCTTTCAGTAATGGAGTGACTGTCTGTTTTATCGTGAACATCTCTTCGTACACTTGTTTCATAGTGGCTTATAGAGTGCCTAACTCCCTTTGAATGGTGAGTGGAAATTTGTTGGCTTTGGCAATTGTGTAGTCAATTTAGCATCCTAAATTGCTAACATAAATTATCAACCAGGGCTAGTAAACTGATGAAGTGTGGTGCACTATATGTGCTTAAGTGACCTCTTCCTTACTTCGTTGTATGTGTTTTTCTTATTGTTTTTGGGAACGTAAATGTAACTGACCCGGAGTACTCGCACTAAATTAACATGCAACTAGTCTATGGAATTCTACAAAATTTCCATCTTTGTTCATGATGAATGATATTTGAAGAGTTGCAAAACAACTCGGGCCGTATTATTCAATGCAATTGAACATAAACGTAAAATCGAAAGCAAATACACTAAAATCTAAGACACCACATCTATTTCTTACCATTGTTATGAGATTTTGGAAGAGCTTTGTAAGAGTAAGAATGGCTATGCCACTTAGTGTAAACAAGCAACTAAAACCTACAATACCACAGTTATGCCTTATTCATCATAATGATATTTTGGAAGAGTTTATTAGAGCAAGTCTAACTGTGATAATTAACGAAAGGAATTGCAACTAAAAATGCTAATTAACTCAACATAATACAACCAAATATTTTTCATCTAATAATGATATGTTGGAAGAGCGTTTTAAGAAAAAGAATGATTGTAAGATAATGAGGATCTTTTAATCTAATTGCAAAACAAAAAATGCTAATTAACTCAACATAATACAACCAAAATCTTTTTCATCTAATAATGATATGTTGGAAGAGCGTTTTAAGAAAAAGAATGATTATAAGATAATGATGATCTTTTAATCTAATTGCAAAACAAAAAATGCTAATTAACTCAACATAATACAACCAAATCTCTTTTATCTAATCATGATATGTTGGAAGAGCATTTTAAGAAAAAGAATGATTGTAATATAATGAGGATATTTTAATTAAACAAATAATGCAAGACATGAATTAAAAGCTACTTATCTAGAAAGCATGTAGAAGCCTCCTTGGATAGCAAGGGCCCTCTGCTACCAATTTGGTGAAGTCCTTCAACTCCTTAAAGTTGTAATCAAAACAGCATCAAAGAACTGAATTTCTCTATTGAAAATCTCACAAATCTACATCCCATTCCATCTTCAACTTTGTTACAAAAGACTCCTATTTTCTCCTACTTCTTCATTATCTCTTCATTACCCATGATAGGAGAAGGCCTCTCCTATTTATACAAAATATGAGGAGTTATCTCATTAATGGGAGTCCATGAATTTCTCCCTCCATCTCTAGAGTTACAATCAAAATAGGAAATGATAAGACACATGTCTTTCTAGAGTTTCAACACAACTAAGAAATGAGACACATATCCTCTTAGAGTTTCAATACAACAAGGAAGTGAGACACATGTTTTCATGATCCCATGATCTTCTCCAACCAAATTTGAATTTGTCCTTAGAGTGCCACATAAGGGTCTTCTAGAAGTCTCATTTTGACCTACACATGTCACAAAACTCATAACACATGTATAGATATATGAAACTATGTTAATTTTCTAGTTTCTAATCATAAATTCACTTTAAATACATAAAATAAATAACTTTGGAAAACAATGATCCTAACCCATATATTTATGAAAATGGTTACTTGATATAGGGTTTTAGGTCAGATGGCTATGAAATAAGAGCTAGATGGTTATGACATAATGGAAATATGTATGAATATGGAAAACACTTTTGAGACTCAACATACCCCCCACCTGAAGTTGTTTCATGTCTTCATGCAACTATTGCAATGATTCATTTGTCCATGAGTTGATATTTTATGAGTTTTGACTCATATAGATTCATTCCAAACTTTGCTTCTTGATATTTTCTTTTTTGGCAAAGTATAATACATTTGATTGCAACATTTTTATTTTTTTATTTTTTTTATTTTTGAATGGTTGGTTCTTGTGTGACAACCAATTTTTTTGAGCAATGGTTCTTGTGTAACAATGCTTTATTTTCTTTGTTGCATCAAAGTTCAATTACTTCATCAATGAATTGATCATTTGCAAGGCATATAATCTTTTGGATCATGTTGCAACAATAGTTAGTTGGGAAGTATATGTGGGTGGAAATGAAATGAAAATGTGTGATAGTATATGACATGTGGATATGAAATGATGTCCCTTTCCCCTCAACTAAAGATATGACAATGTGGAAAAGGGAGTGAGGAATTTTTCCAAAGTTACAATTTTAGCATTATAATGAATTACATGACTAAAAATTAGAAAACAACATACCTTCACTTACTTTAAATGTGGATGAGTTGTGCATGTGTGGTGGCTGCAAAATTCTGATCATATTCTTCTTCAAGTGGCTGAACAAGAGGAGTCATGGATAAAGAGATGAGATGAATTTTTATTGCTTCTACTAAAACTTGCTGAATCTGCTCCAAAATGCTGAAAATAATAGTCTTCATGTCTTCAAAACTCATTGGCATAATTCCTACTATGTGAAAAGATGTTCTGACGTCGAACATAGTAGGAAATTGTTGACTTAGTGGCCATTAATGGATGCCACTAGTCAACACGAGAACTCTCACCATTGATGACAATGAGAGTCAAGATGCCCAAACACATCTTGCTAGGTACGAATGGTTTTGCTGATGTCGAGTCACCTAGAAGATCTGACGAACAAGGGACATTAATGTATTCCCATTGTTTGTCAGTATGAGAACTTGCCATTAAGGCATGCAAGCCTCAAGGTGTTTTTACAAAGAACTTAGACTCAAAAGACTATGGACTCAATAATTTGCATTGAAGCAGAGCTTATTTGCGAAATGAAAATGACAAGAAATGGAAGATGAAAATGGAAGATGGCAATGGAGAGTAGAAATGGCAATGGACAATAAGCATGTGAATGAGCCTCTTGCTTTTATTTGTGGATTATGAATGGACAAAAGGAAATGGAAAGTGGATGTGAATGTAAATGGAAAATATGAAGTGAAATGCGGTGAATGGTTTATTTTGAAGTATGGATGTGATGGAGACAATAGTATTTGAAAGTTTTTCAAGTGTTTGGATCTGATTTTGCATCAGCATATTTCCTCTTTATTGTTGATCATCTTCTTATGAAACAAATTGGTCTCTTAGAGAGACACCATTCTCTTGTAGTCATTTGTCCTTCCTCTTGGAACCTGCAAAAAAACTAATACTTCTTCTGCAATGAAATGTAAGATTATCAAAGGAAAGAGGTGATCAATCTCTCTAGTTATGATATTTACACACAAAACTAAGAATTTGTATTAATGAAACAAGTTCTCAAAGGAAAAATCAAAATAGTTTATACTTGTTTTGGAAGTAGTGCCTCAAGTTGAATGTTGCCTCTTTTCAGCAATTTATTTCATTATTTACCATTTCAAACTCTAATTATGCATTTCTCACTATGTAGATCCTGTTGAGATCTTTCCAACGATACTTAAATCATCAAAATCTGATTTTTTATGAGAAAGTTAGGCTGATTTGAACAATGAGGTTTTTCAGCTGCAGAATTGGAGAACAGCTGCAGAATTGGACTTTAGCTGCAGAATGTCGACGGTTTCTGTAGCTAAAAATCTTGAATAAAAAGTTAGCCATTCATCTTTCATCATCAGTCCAAAATTAATCAATACCTTCAGAAAAGCGAGCAAATAACTTATTCATTTCATTGATTCAAAATTATTGAATTTTTTTTTTTTTTAATAACAAAATTGAAAAAGAGAAATGCAATTTTTTTTTTTTTTTAAATAACAAAATTGGAAAAAGAGAAATGCAATTTTATTTTTTTTTTTAATATTATATATGTTACATTTAAAAATATATATATACATATAAATTTATTAAACAAAACAATTTATTAAATAAGAAAATTAAAAATAAAAATTAAAAACATGAATGCCATTCTCCATAATGTCTCCAAGTTTTTGACGTCCAAGTTTTTTTTGCTCTACAAACGAGCACCAATGTCGATTTGGCTTTGCGTTTTATACTCACACCTCAAATCTATAAGCTTTCAGCACCTTGATCTTGCGCTATTACCAGCATGGAGTGGAAGCTATGATGCTTTTCAAATATCTGAAGTCGATGCTCTCATCTGCCAATGAAGAGGTGAAATGCGATTGAAGATGAGAGTGGCTGCATTGCTGATTGATCAGTGCAGGTGAAGATTCGGCATTAGTGGGCAGTGGAATGTGGATTGAATGCCACGAGAGTCTTTGATTTCAATTAAAATTTTTCTTTCTCGGATTATGGGTGAAATCAATTCAGAGTGTCGTTCAAACTCTCCACTGTGCAAACAGAAAACCGTTTTTCCTCACGCAGCAGGCAAAAATGGGCTTCAAAGAACCGAAAAATTCTCCTAGACCGCCACGAATTTCTTAAAACGATTTCTGGGTTATCTAATTTCCCCTATTCCCGGAAAAACCCATGTCTCGGTTTTTTGAAATTCGCCTTAGTTTGCTCCGAATTTACGTTTTAAAATCATGTGTCAAATACAGTTGCGTTTTTCTGGGAATGAAATACGACTTCTGGTTCGCTGATTGCCACATGCATCAATCAAATTGAGTTCAATTCAAAACCAACTTGGCTTCCTGAAGAACGGTCTCTCTAAATCACGGATTTGTTAAATGATTATGACTTCAGTTTTTCTGTAGTCTTTGAGCAAATTTTTCGTTCCCTTTGGCTTTCCTCTCTGCTAGTAAATTTTGAATTTAGCACTGCATTCACCGCCACTAATACGATTGAGAGAAACAATTACACGAAGTGCACTTCGAATCCTATCTTCATTGCGATCTACTTCTTGCTTCACAACATCGTGTTTTGGTTTGTGAATGATTGTCTTTTCTAAGGGCTCTACTAATGAATCAAGAACTTCCAGAACTGCAGAAGCACACTTATCCGCAAGCTTTGAAAGTATGAGGTGGCATGGTATTTTCACATCATAATGATCATTTGAACCTGATTGAATATAGGGAATAATGAAAGATGAAGGATTAATCTGATCGAGGCAATTATCAAGCACTGTATCCACGCACTCAAAAGCTGTTTTTCTCAGTTCCAACCCATCATCAACAGTGTGCTTGAAAGGGCGAAGATTGACTGTCCTTATTAGTTCTTGCTTGACAACAGTCTGTTCATATAGAAGAGGTGGTAATGGCTTATTGTGAGCTGTTGTACTCAACGCTGAAACAGCTGCGCGCCTCACATGTCTATCTTCATCTTTAATGAGCATCAAGAATGATGATATGACAAGCTGGATAACATGATCAGCAAGGCAGGCTGATATTTTGTTTTTTATTTATTTTGAACAAAAAAAAGAATTTTCATGTTTTGTTTTTGTTTTTTTATTTGTTTTGTTAATAAAACTACATATGTTATATTTTCAAAAATTAAAAATATACATATGTATTTTACTAAACAAAACAATTAATTGAATTTTATTATTATTATTATTATTATTTTAAATGATTTGTTATTAAAATTATATATATATTTTCAAAAAAAATTAAAAATATACATATATATTTTAGTAAACAAAACAATTAAAATTTTTATTTTTTTATTTTTTATTTTTATAATTGATTTGTTTAATAAAATTATGTATGTTATATTTTCAAAAAATACACATATATATTTTATTAAACAAAACAATGTATTGGATTTTTTTTTTCATTTTTTTTATTTTAAAAAAAAATCAAATGAAATGATGAAAACAATTTTTTATTTTTGTTTGAATCAATTGAAATGATGAAGTTTATTTTGCTTATTTTGTCTCTCTTTTTTTCTTTTTTCTTTTTTTTACATAACAATTCTTTTTCTGATCCTCCAGATCATACAAAATGCAGGAGGAGAGCATACTCAAGAATTATTAATTTTTTTTTTTTACATAACAATTCTTTTTTTGATCCCCCAGATCACACGAAGTGCAGGAGGAGAGCATACTCAAGAATTATTAATATTTTTTTAGATGTAAGAAATAAGGTCTCCTAATTACACTTCCCCGGCAACGACGCCAAAATGTGTAGTCAATTTAGCATCCTAAATTGCTAACATAAATTATCAACTAGGGCTAGTAAACTGATGAAGTGTGGTGCACTATATGTGCTTAAGTGACCTCTTCCTTACTTCGTTGTATGTGTTTTTCTTATTGTTTTTGGGAACAGAAATGTAATCTACCTCCGAAGTACTCTCACTAAATTAGCATGCAACTAGTCTATGGAATTCTACAGCCCATCTTGTTCATGATGAATGATATTTTGGAAGAGTTTGTAAAACAATCCTGGCTGTATTATTCAATGCAATTGAACATAAACGTAAAACTGAAAGCAAATACAATTAAAATCTAAGACACCACAGCTATTTCTTACTCATTGTTATGAGATTTTGGAAGAGCTTTGTAAGAGTAAGAATGGCTATGCCACTTAGTGTAAACAAGCAACTAAAACCTACAATACCACAGTTAAGCCTTATTCATCATAATGATATTTTGGAAGAGTTTATTAGAGTAAGTCTAATTGCGATAATTAACGAAAGGAATTGCAACTAAAAATGCTAATTAACTCAACATAATACAACCAAATCTTTTTCATCTAATATTGATATGTTGGAAGAGCGTTTTAAGAAAAAGAATGATTGTAAGATAATGAGGATCTTTTAATCTAATTGCAAAACAGAAAATGCTAATTAACTCAACATAATACAACCAAAATCTTTTTCATCTAATAATGATATGTTGGAAGAGCGTTTTAAGAAAAAAAATGATTATAAGATAATGAGGATCTTTTAATCTAATTGCAAAACAGAAAATGCTAATTAACTCAACATAATACAACCAAATCTCTTTCATCTAATCATGATATGTTGGAAGAGCATTTTAAGAAAAAAATGATTGTAATATAATGAGGATCTTTTAATTAAACAAATAATGCAAGACATGAATTAAAAGCTACTTATCTAGAAAGCATGTAGAAGCCTCCTTGGATAGCAGGGGCCCTCTGCTACCAATTTGGTAAATTCCTTCAGCTCCTTAAAGTTGTAATCAAAATAGCATCAAAGAACTGAATTTCTCTATTTAAAATCTCACAAATCTGCATCCCATTCCATCTTGAACTTTTTTACAAAAGACTCATATTTTCTCCTACTTCTTCATTATCTCTTCATTACCCATGATAGGAGAAGGCCTCTCCTATTTATACAAAATATGAGGAGTTATCTCATTAATGGGAGTCCATGAATTTCTCCCTCCATCTCTAGAGTTATAATAAAAATAGGAAATGATAAGACACATGTCTTTCTAGAGTTTCAACACAACTAAGAAATGAGACACATATCTTCTTAGAGTTTCAATACAACAAGGAAGTGAGACACATGTTCTCATGATCCCATGATCTTCTCCAACCAAATTCGAATTTGTCCTTAGAGTGCCACATAAGGGTCTTCTAGAAGTCTCCTTTTGACCTACATATGTCACAAAACTCATAACACATGTATAGATATATGAAACTATGTTAATTTTCTAGTTTCTAATCATAAATTCACTTTAAATACATAAAATAAATAACTTTGGAAAACAAGGATCCTAACCCATATATTTATGAAAATGGTTACTTGATGTAGGGTTTTAGGTCAGATGGCTATGAAATAAGAGCTAGATGGTTATGACATAATGGAAATATGTATGAATATGGAAAACACTTTTGAGACTCAACAGCAGTCGTGGAATGTAGCCTTTGAATTTCTTCCTCTAGCCCCCTCTTATCTTATTCAGTCTGAGCTGCTTTCTGCTAAGAAATTTGCAGCCTGTTTTGTAAAGGGAGAATCTCTCTACTCATTCTGCTAACGTTTTCTTCTGTGGCTGCTACAAAGGCGGTACCAGATGATGCAGTCATAATTCGATTGGTCCTGGTATCAAATACTATGTCCTTTTTCGTTGTAGCTATGAGAAGTGCGACATGGTTCCATGCTAGACATTTTCTCTTCTCTTTCTGGATCTTGTGCATGAACTGGTCATAGGTTAGCCTTGTCAGATCCAAGACTTCATCTTCCTATTCCTCAAAGGTTCCAAGTTCTGAGAGAGGAAAACACACACTTGTCAAAGGGGTTTTCTAAGGTACATCAATGTGTGGCAGTTCTATCTGTTCACCTGTCTCTAGGAGTGGAGTTTTTCTTCCCCTTGCTTCCTTGGAGGGATCTTCCTGTGACTTCTGACTTTCTTCTTTCTTCCTTCTCTCTTCAGCCTCCACTTTGTCCTATATTATTTTAGCTGGTGCTCAGTCTTTTCCTTGTCTTGTTCTTCCTTCAGCTGGTGCTCAACCTCTGCCTTGTCCTTCTCTTCCTTTAGCTTTCGCTCAGCCTCTTTCTGCTATTTCTCTTCTTTCCTCTTTTGTTCCTCTTCCTCCTTTTTCCTGTGGGCTTCTTCTACCTGCTTCTTCTTTTTTTCTTCCCTTAGTTGTTTCTTTTTCTTATCCTCCCCTTTCTGCTGTGCTAGGGCATTTTAGGTCCTTTTCAGTTCCTCTGCTTTTGCCTTCTCCTCGGCTTCTTGTTGTGCCTTAGCCTCTTTGATTCTTTGTTCCTGTTGCTGTTTAGAGAGGCTACTACCCGTATTAGTCCTTGGTTTCTTGGCTTTAGAAGATGAGGCTCTGATTGACGTGTTGGTTCTTTCTTCTATAGTTAGATCATCATGTTCCTCTTGATCAGTTGATTCTTCTGGCACAACCTCCTTGTCATTTTTATACCATTTCTTGATTCGATCTTCGGTAGGGCATTCCGTGTGCTGGTAACTCCATTTGAATTTGGCTCGTTTTCAATGCGAGGGAATGATTCTTTTAGGATAATAGGACCTGTGTGATACGGGTGGTAAATGAAAACCCTTGGTTCCCTCAGCCTCCGCTTATACTTCTTTGAAATCTTTGATTGTGTAGGCATCAATATTAAGCAGGAGAGTAGGCCATGGTTTTTTCTTTCCCTTGGTGAGAACCTTGGAAAACCAACCCGTCATCTCATAGCATAATTCTTGCAAGAGTAACTTATCAGTGATGAACTGAGGTAGTGTGTGGGGTTGGGGTGCCTTGAATGACCTGAAGACATTGATGAAAGTGCTATATATCACAGGAAACCAGTTGGCTACTCAGTTTATTGTCTCCATGGATCACCTAGACATGCACAGGGCATCCTTGCCAAACAGCTTTCCATAGAGCGCGGGAATGAAGTTGTGCGAGATTTTCTCTATATCTTGCTTGTACTTGGAGGCCCATAACACCTGCAACTCTTTATGGATCGGCCTGCCATGCTCTACATCCCAATTATGAGGCCATCCGGTAAATTTACATCTCGCGCATACTGCGTACAATAGGTAGGAAGCCATATAAAATTCAGATGCACAACCTTCATCAGGTGCTTGTGCTGATGATATGTTTGACCTAAGGGTTGCTACTATTAGGTTGGCCCAGTTGAAGTAGGTTTCATATGTAGTAACATACATGAGAGAAACATAGGTACCATTGAAAGTGGTGGCACCTTGTCAGCCATACATCCTGCATAACATTTCCACCACCAATTTGTAGACTCTCTTGAGGTCCGTTGTTTTATATTCCTGATCCTTCCTGGACTTGAACTTTTCTGGGTCCTCCCACCATCCCCTTAATGTCTCGGGTATGGGAAACACATGGGTTGTAGCCCATTCAGTGTTGAAGGTCTGTTCTTAGGTGGGGAGTGCATAGTAGACTTCTGCATCCTATCCCTTCAGATTTGCAAATGATTTCCCTCAATGATCTTGAATGACCCAGACTATGGATTCGACCTTTTTCAAGATCCATTTTATCATCTCTTCACATGGAAATATAGGTGGATGGGCCCCTGTGTAGTGGAGTTTGGACCTCTTGACCTGAATATACACCTGCCGGTCTGGGAGGTCTTCTGGAAATTTGGGCTTCGTGAACTCCTGGTACACCTGATACCAACTCATGATATCCCCTTTCCTGAACACACAAGCGGTGTCTCCATAGACAAGGGGGGAGAAAGAGGCATCTCTTCTTCTGAAATAGAAATTTCAGGACTCTTGTTTCTTTTTTGAACTGCTGGGGGCCCCATATCGCTTGAGGCCGAAGAAATGGACACGCACTCGAGCTCGGCTTCGATGTTCCTTGGCATATTCATGAAACAGTCCCATGATAATACAGAGGACATAGTTATAAATACTTAGGTTGTTGTTATATCTGACCAAGGAAATAGATAGACTTGTGACTTGGTGACCTTGCGACCAGGTCACTGGGTCACTCGGTCGTGCTAGTTTACACTTTCAAAGAAATGTGACCTGGCGAATTGGCGACTTGCAACTAGGTCGTGAGGTCGTTGAGTCGCTAGGTCGCGCCGGTTCACACTTTCAAAGAAATGAGACCTAGCGACTTGGAAACTTGTGACTAGGTCATGAGGTCACTAAGTCGCTAGGTTGCACTAGTTCCCACTTTCAAATAAATGTGACCTGGTGACTTGGAGACTTGCGACTAGGTTGCAAGGTCATTCAGTCGCAAGCTCGCACAGGTAGCCAAAGGTCGTTAATGAGTGAATTAGTGACCTTGAGACTTCGCGACCAAGTCGCTGGGTTGCAAGGTCACGGAATCATGGGGTCACGCTAGGCCTCAGTCGACGGGTTTCACAGCAATTAAGGCTTGCTGGGACGTGCATGGTGAAATCATGCAATGCATTAAGGAAAAGAATGCATCAAGGCCCTGAGACCTTTTCTCCAGGTAGGCTAGGAAGGGAGATTGAGGTAGACTGGGGCAGGGGGAGATTTTGAGAGAATGAGATAGATCAATAAAGACCATAGGGAAGGTGTAGGCTTACAAAGAGATCCTGAGAGGTTTAAATGAAGTTTGGATGGGGGGTAATAGGCCATGGGCAGAGGTAGGAAGGGCAACAATCAACCCAAAAGGAAACAATAGGAGGATTAGGTAACTTACCCAAGAAAAACGCATTCCAGTTGGCTTGTGAGAGACATTACTTGCTCCGTTTCACAGGTCGAATGTGACCTACGAGACCCTTTTATTTATAAAGGGGTCGCACGTGTGGTCAATTAATGAGGGTCGCAAGTCATAAATTAAAGTTGGTTGAGGGTTGTGCGACCTCGCGACCTTGCGACTTCACGACCTTACGAGCTCGCGATCTGGGGTCGCAAGGTCACTAGGTCACAACTTTTGGATTTAATGAGATTTGTGACTCTGTGATTGGTAGTTAAAAAAAAACTAAATTCAGGATCAGACTCCATTTTTTACCGAGGATCAGGGGCTCAGAAATTTTAAATGGGAAAAATTTTGGAGGGTGTTGTAGCGGCTACAACACATTCAAAGGATAGAAGTGGAGATGGTGTTCTTCAAATGCCTGTAGATGGTTCTGCATTTAGGGAAATCAAGGAAAAATATGTAGATTTTATTTCTTCTCGGGTGACATAAAGTTTTGTTATCAGTCACTTGATAGATGGTGGAGGGAGACTGCACTGGAATTCCTTACATTTTTTGTGTACCTTAATTGGAGAGGATTGACATCTAGAATCTAGTGAATCTATTGTCTAGTAGTTCAAGTAAAATTGGTGGGTTTTGCTCTAGTATCCACAGGTGAAATTGACAATTGATGCCCATGGCTATTTAAATTCATGGTTAGTTCTTTCTACTTCCCCTATATGGAGTCTCCATTATATGCATCCAAAATGTTCTCACCCATGTCTCTCTCAGGAAAGAATCAATATAAGGAAATTGTTAAGTTGAGAACTGAGAAAGAAGGAAGTTTGAGCAATGGAAACCTCGCTATAAACACTGAGAAATTAGTTCCTATAAATAACAAAAGTTTTGATAACTTCTTAGATCTCAAAAAGATATATGTTGGCATTGTGGTGGAACAATCAATGACATATATGAGAATTATCACAGGATCAACATTGGGAGTCCAACATCAAAAGTATCGCATTCCATTGATGGAGTATTTAGCATCATTTCCTATCATTCAGAGGTTGGTTACATCTATCATTTTTGTGTCATATTTCGAAGGGTTTTGTGGACCTATCCTTATAGGAAGAATGGATTTCGCAATTGATGTTGTAAAAATTTCTTGACATCTTCTAGCTTGCACCGAGTCTACAGAAGATGGTGTTGAGAGGGGCTATCAGAGAATTAAACGCATATTTAAGAAGTTAAAAGATCATGGTTATGTTGCATTGCTACTTTTAAAAACTAAAGAACATGTGTGCTTGTAAACCTGCAAAATAGGAGAATCATTTCCACACTAGGAACATGATTCCTTATTAAAGGGCTCTTTAAATATGTGGGTGGACTAATCTATTTCTCATGTTGTGAGTAGGAGCATGCATTTCTCTGTTGGTAAATTTTACTCATTTTTTCCTCGGTCAAAGACTAAAGGATCATCCCCATCTCCATCTTTTTTTCATTACAAAAGAAAAATGACAATGTGGGCTACAAACACTGAAACTGTATGAAATTCTTTCGCTTAATCCTTCGATGTTTTTTTTTTTTCAATATTCTTTTGTTGTCGTTGGTATTCTAATGCTATTGTCCACTTATGGGGAAACACAAGAAGAGCGACGACCAGTTGTGCACATCAGAAGATTGATTTCCATTTGCAAACATTGGGTCGAGTAAACTTGTTGTTAGTGTTGGAAGTGCGATGCTTAGAAATGTTGGTTGGGGTATTTTTTATCGTCGGAGTAGCGACACTTTTCCTCGTCGGAAGAGAGACGCTTATAAACATTGGTTATGGTGTTAGTTATCATTGGAATTGAAACACTTATAAACATCGGTTATGGTGTTGTTAATTGTGGACACAATGACGAAGTTTAAACTGTCAGTAGAGTAACGACAGTTGAAATGTTGGAATAGAGATGAAGTTTTCAACGTCGAAAGAGCGACAAAATGTGAAATGTCGGAAGAGCGATGACCACTTTTAAACATTATAATGACGAAACTACCAAAAATCATTTGAATTAGTGTCGCTCTACCGAAAATTAAGTCAAGTGTCAGAATTGCGACGCGATTACAAATGATGTTTTCTCCCACCTCAAAGTGTCGCTCTTGGGATGCCTATGTGTCACAAGAGCGACATTTTTTCCATCGGAAATTGGGCCAAATGTGCTAGTGTTTAAAGTGGTTTCAATGCTTTAATACTTCCAATATATTCTTCAACAAGTCCTGACAAATATATCGAAAGGCTTCAAGAATGTCTTTAGAATGGTCCCAAAATTTCTCCCTATCCTTCTTCAAAATTGTCCAAGATGACTTTCAAAAGGGTTCTTCTACAAGTATTCAATTAATTTTTCAACGCTTCTTCAAATAGAGCTCCAAAAGGTCCTGAAGTAACCTTCAACAAGATGTATACAATGAGGCTATGACAAGTTTTCAAGGTGCACCGAGCATTACTTGAGAAAAAGACACATTGTAACACCCTCCTACACATTTACCCAAGATAACTGGTTCACGAGGGTAAACATGTGACAAGAGGCCACTATGATGTAATTCAACCTCCTAGGTCACCTTAAGGAATTGGAACCGATGGAACACAACCAAACTGAACATTCACACATCCTATATAACCTTAGGAGCCAACCAACCTTTCCAGGTGCTTAAATCTTGAAGCAACTAGTCTTTTAATGACCAAACACCCCAGTCACTCCCATGACAAGGAAACAATGCAACTAGAACCCTCCAGTGGCTCCCATAGTAAGGTGATCCCAGCGGCTGTGGAATTTTCTAGGTAGTCATGTTCTAGCAACCCCAAATTCTCTGCCAATTTTCAAGGGTCGAGACTCAGGCCACTGCCTATAATTCCATGAGACTTCCAAAAATGATAAATAACATTGAAACATAGGTATTGATGCAAACATTTAATCAATGACTTTACTAAACCCCTACTATCCATCACATACATTTCATCAAATTTGTCCCAAATATGTAATCTACATGTCTTAATAATAGATCTAAGCATAGGGGTCTCATACTTATCTAAGAATCACTAAGAAGTATTGATGCATTTTAACATTAGCTGCATTATCATCTATTAGGTCATATATTAATTATTCATTCATTTGGAAATCAAAACACAATGAGAGCCATACATCATCATTGTCATAAAACATAGTCATAGCTAGCATATAAACAACATAAATAGGAGGGATATAGCAATCATATAACCCACATAATAGAAAGTACATTTACCCATAAAATACAAGAGGAGAGAAGCTCTTATTATCATGTGTAAAATGAAAAGGGGACTGGGACTTCCACATTCCATCCGACCATTGAATAGGTTGAACAAAATATCTCTTTCAACTAGTCACCCTCGTTCCATATTCCAAGCATGAATGTGGGATCTCATGAAACAATCTAAATAAAACCAAACCATGGTTTCCAGAGGCCAAACCACCTCAAACCTCAACCAATGAATCCACCTCATGCTCAAACATCACTAACCATCACTAGATTGGTATCTACCTAAGCCTTCTAGGGTTCCAAAGTGTTTTTTCCAACCAAGGCTTCTAGGGCTTGTAATTCTACCCACAACGGTTGTCGGGATCTAGAGCATTTTTCCAACCAAGGCTCCAGGACTAGTAACTCAACCCACCAAGGGATCCATAACATTTTTCCAACCAAGGCTCCAGGACTAGTAACTTAACCCAAGTTGTTACACGACTCCAAAGTGTTTTTCCACTCGAGGCTCCAGGAACTGATAACTCAACCCACATCCAAAGGTACATGAGAACCAACCAGAAAAAAAGGAATACACTCACAACAAAATGTATATCCAAGAAATGGAAATGATAGGAAAGCCACTATTAATCCATGCATTCCTCCATGTCAATGATAGATCATGACCAAGAAACCACATGCATGTTCCATGCAGTTCAATATTGAAATCATTTTCAAATTTCTCTGATTGTTTCAACAGAAAGGTCCCCTTGTGTTTTCCTTCTTCTCCTTTTCCTTCCTGCTCCAAATACCAAGTATGCCACACTCCTCCAAGAGTGCTCCAAGAAAATTCTAAGTGTCCAAGAGTATGAGAGATAGAGAGAGAGAAAATGAGAGATCCAAAACTAAACTAATCAAAAGCTTTGAACTCATCCTCATAAGCCTTTTTATAAATGAGGCCTCTATTTTCTTCAATTTTTAATTATTTTCCATCATTTTCCTCCTCACATGAAGTTTGTGACCATTCACCTTCCTTTTCTCCTAATTTCCCTTATTTTCATAAATAAATTCAAATAAATGCCACTTTTCCTTTCCAAAGCCTTTGCCCTTGCATTTTCCAATTTCCATAGCCATTAATTATTCACAAGTGCTCTATTTTTTTTTCCAACATTCAGCTTGGAATACGTATCCCATGGCCATGGTCTTATTTTACATTTATTAACTTTATTACATGAAGTTTTAACTAGGGTTGTTACAAAACCCTCCCCCTTGGGGGGAAACCACCCTTGGTTTTCAACGACACCTACAACCAACAAGACTATTGAAAGAAAAAAATGCTGGCCATGGAGCTTTATAACTTAGTTCGTTGTAGTATTTACAATGATCATTCTACTGATAATCAACCAAGATGACATCCATAACAATCATAACAACCATAATGACATGACACTAATACTTCTTATTGGAGCTTTATAACACAACTCATGGTGGTATTTACATCCATATACATAAGTACATAAACCAAAACATCACACCAAAGCATATACCAAAAATATATATCAAGAAAATTTTCTAAACCAACGAATAAAGTAGGATACATAGCCCACATATGATCCTCCATATCCCACGTAGCTTCATTGGGCCCAAAGTTCTTCAACTGCACTTCAACATGCTTGATTTCTTGGTTTCAGAGCATGAGCATCTTTCTCTATAAAATGAACTGTGATTCCGGATAAAATTCTCCTTCTAGATCCACCTGCAATACAAACCAATTAATCACATGATCAACGTATTTAACATAATTCTTAAGCAATGACACATGGAAAACATCATGAACTTTCACTATCATAGGTAGTGCAAGTCGATAGGATATTGGTCCAATCCTTTCAAGAATACGGAAAGTTCCACAATACCATGGTGCCAGCTTGGCAGATGATCCAATCCTCAAGGATCTCTTCATTGGATTAATGCACAAATACACTTGTTCCACAACCTGAAACTCCTTAAAAAGCTTGTTCCGATCTGCATAAATTTTATGCCTATTCTCTGTTGCTTTCAAATTCTTCTTGATTACCTGCATTTCCCATTTTGTTTCTACCAACATGTCCAATCCAATAAATACCCTGTAAACTAGATCACTCCAACGGATAGGAGTATTACAACTTCGACCATGCAGTGCCTCGAACGGACTCATCCTCAGTGAATTTTGGTAACCATTTTTGTAAGAAAAATCAAGTAACAGAAGGTACTCCTCCTATCTCCTCTGTTAATGCATCACATACATCCTCAACATGTCCTCCAATATCCTATTGACCCTCTCTTTTTGTGCATCTGTCTACATATGATAAGCTGTGTTGAAGGCCGACTATGTACCCAAACCTACAAACAAATATTTCCAGAATATCAAAGTGAAATTAGAATCCCTGTGTAACACAATATTATTTACAACACCTGTAATATGACCACATCTCTGATGATAACCTGTTCTACATCATTAGTTGAATATGTATAGTTCACTGGAATGAAGTGCGCTACCTTTGTCAATTTTTCAATCACAACCAAAATTGAATCATGTTGTCTAGATTCCCTTATAAAAACTGTGATGAAATCCATGGAAATGACCTCCCGTTTCCACTCTGGAATCGAATCAGTTGTAGTAATCCACCTGGGTTCTTACACTCTGCTTTTATTTGTTGACAATCCAAGTACGTAGCCATAAAATCTACCACCTCTTTGTTCAAATTTAGCTAGTAGTAAAACTTATTTACTGTTTTCAATGTCTTCTGATATCCTACGTGACCTGAATATGGCCTAGCATGAAATTCCCTCAAGATAAGTGTTGAGGAGGTAAATCCCCTCTGCGAACAGAGGCGATCCCTACTAGCCCAGCAGGGGTTTAGCAACAATCATCAAATGTTACAACGCAGATCCCTAGTTACGAATAAAAGACCAAAGATGGAGGCCTACCTGGAATCCAATGCTATGATCCGTATAAGAGAGTGTTCCCGTGCCTCGACAGATCACGATCCTCCCACGATCTCCGCAGATGGACACCTACACATGCAAGAAACAACACGAATACAAGCATAAAATCCAAAATACGCAACTATATATCAATCAGAAAGGATATAACTCGTTATTAACATAAGTGAAAACATGGTGGAACCATAACCATAATCATTCATTAAATAACAATCGAAAGAGAGTACAACCAATGTTCTGACGTCGTGGTCTCCTTCGGATGGGTCTCCAGTCATTCACATCTCGCAAAGCTCACCAGGGAAAGGGTAAACCTCTCCAGAATCTCTCGACGATAGTCTCCTTACTTGAGTCGGCCTTAAGGGAAGAAAGAGGGCTCTTACAGCACAAAGGCTCTTGGGAATTTGGAGATTCAAAGCTTAGGCACTTCAAGACTAGCTTGCTATGAAATTGAGCAGGCTTTTATAGATGGGGAAGGAGGGAGTTGGGATCCCTATTATTGTGGGATTGGCCCTATCAACAAGGAAGGTTCCATGGGAGGTGGCAAACCACTTCCCTTCCATGGAATTCCCACAGCCAAACCTCCCAACTCAAGATAGGCAATGGTTTATGAGTTTGTTGAAACACAACTTCCGCCATCTTTATTTAAAAAACACTCCTTAAATTGGCTGGCACGACTAGTGCTCTGGGACAGAGCACCAGTTGGCGCGACCTCTTTGTAGGATTTTCCCCATTGGCGCGAGTGAGGAACTGTCTGCCCACGCCAATGCAAAAAGGGATGTTTTTATGGTTTTTTGCAAGGAGATGTCTTAAGGGAAATTGAAGCTCATGTTTAGAGGAATACAATGATAATGGTTTCAAGGCATGACATTGCTCACAGGTCACATAATGGGCCCTCCAATGTGCAGGACGGGGAATGTTAGGGACGGTGACAAATTACTGTGTAACAGATGCCCCCTAAAGCATGAGGCCTGAGAGAGAGAGAGGGGTGAAATGCTTTACGAGAACATGTCCAACTAAAGCTCCGCCTTCGGAAAACCTGCGTGGAGAAATACAACTGATATCTCAAGTACATGATGTATATGTGGTATGGACGCAGCCATCCAAAACAGAGTATACAATAATCCAGATCCAAGGTATGGATGCAGCCATCCAGTGAAGATTGATAAATAGACTCAGGTATGGTCGCAGCCATCCAATCAGTGAGTCATGTACATAATGATAATAATCCAGATAGTGACGATGGAGTCATTTTTACACAAGCTTGAAACAAAGATAAACTATGCTTGAAACCGGTTTCATTTTTACACAAGCTTGAAACGAAAACAAACTATGCTTAATATAGTAAGCATGCCCCCAGCATGGTGACTCAATTCGAGGTACATGCCCCCCAAGCTTCAGTCCATATGAAAGGTAGATGGAGTGAAGGTTCAAGTTACGAGACCAAGAGAAAGACTCGACTGGGATTTTACGAGAACTTATCAAAGACTCGAATTGAACAGGAATGTGTTTCATTATTTTAATGAGGTTGACACATTAAAAGAACTATCCTTGGGACACCTTGTTTCATGGTTTAAGGAGCTTGACACAAGACAAGGAACTCTGCTCCGACAACCTTGTTTCATTTTTTAAGGAGCTTGAGACAAGACAAGGAACTCTGCTCTGACAACCTTGTTTCATTTTTTAAGGAGCTTGACACAAGAAAAGAACCATGCTCCGACCAGCTTGTTTCATTTTTTAAGGAGCTTGACACAAGAAAAGAACCATGCTCTGACCAGCTTGTTTCATTTTTTAAGGAGCTTGACACAAGAAAAGAACCATGCTCTGATCGACCTCATCATAATGAATAAGAAGTCATCGCTTCCAAGAGTTCCACTCCTGATGGAAGGAAAACATCCTGGAAGTCTGGACCCAATGCCCCTAGCACCTGATGCATGACGGCATCATCACTGAGCACAGGCACAGGGTAGGTAGCCACATAGTTGACCTGCGATGGGGCAGATACAACAGGTGGATAAAAACCAGGAAGGGATGATGACGGATCAGCTACCACATCAGGACCGAAGAACGCAAGCTGATCAACAGTCACAATCCGTCCTTCATGTGGAAAACACATCACATGAAAAAGGGAAGAGACAAGCGCTCCCATGGCATAGGTGTAATCTCGCCCCAAAAGTAGATTAAAATCCAAGGGGCCTGGAACGACCATCACGTCCATATGGACAGTTTTACCTCCCAAAGTAACAGGTAACCTTGGAATGATCCCTAACGGTTGACTCGTTCTTCTGTTAAATGCCAACAGATTCTGCATAACAGGCGCAAGCAGCGGTGAGCCAAAAGCTTTCCAGGTAGTTGAGGATAGAATACTAATAGAGGTGCCTTCGTCTATAATGGTGTTGGGTACAACCAGACCAAGAGCCTGTACTGTGATCTCGAAAGGCACATAATACAGAAGGCAAAATCCTACGAATCGACTCCAATCAAAGGAAGTGACCAAACTACTCGGAGGGGCTACCATCGAACAGAGAATTTCTTCCCCTGATGTTACGGAAGCAGGAGCCTCCTCCATGACCTCCATCTCGAAGGTGGGAGGAGTATCCTCTGAGACCTCTATCACGGGAGGAAGAGGAGCAGCTTCTTGAGGTATAGGGATAGGAGAATCTTTCTCCAAATCTGAGGAATCTGAAGAAACAAGAAGAACCTGAGGGATGTGAGGTCCACTCTCCATGGAAAAGACCTGGTTCACCATAGATGGAGCCAGCTCAACCGATCCCACAACCAATGGTTGGTCGGGGATGGATTCCTAAATGGGAATTTCCGGGGGAGTGGGATCGACCAAGGATGACTCTTGACCAATCGTAGGATCAACTGGCGGAGGACTCAAAGAAAGCCGATTATAACCAGCTAGAAGGTATGGTGTAGAACCGGTTAAGTTGTCCAAAGCTCGTTTGGCTTCGTCCATATAAGGACAAAGGTGAATGGCATGATTCCCTTCACACAACTTACAGGGATTGGTGATCTTACCCTGCTTTTTAGGAGCCTTATCAGCACCAGTTGAAGGCATGCCCCCAACTTGGCTCCCGGAAGTCAAAGACAATGGAGGACGGCCATTGGACCATGCTTCAAGCACCTTGGGAATGCCAGGGCAGTCTCGAAGAAGATGGTCTCCCGTGCACAACATGCAAGGGAACTTGACTTTCCGTGGAGGGTTGGGAGGTTTATCAAGAGGAGAGATTTCAAAAATAGTGGCGGCAGCTTTAGCCTCTCTTTTATCGGACTTCTTCTTATTTGTCTTCTTCTTCTTCTTCTTAGCCACCTAGTTACTCGAATCCAAACTTTCACCAGGCGAAGTAGAAGAAGAGGACGCAGAAACAGGCGAAGAAGGGGAGAGGTCCACCTTAGAATCAACATGATGTTATTCGGATGGAGGAACTGATTGAACAGTAGCTGAGACATTCAGGACTACAGAGGTTGAGAACAACCAAACGGGCAACCCAACAGTTAGCCCAGGAAGGGACAATGTTGCCATGTACAGAGCACCAACATTCCCAAAAGGAGGAAAATGACCAGGATTCCCTTCTGGGGGGATTCCTTGGTTGGTAAACTCTGAAAAAGTTTCCATCCAAGCTCAAAACCACACACGGGCTGAAAAGGAGTCAAGGCACACGATCAAATGGTCAACAAGCAATATCTAAGAGGGCGTGTAATCGTGGGTGATTAATTTTTTACCACATTGAAAAATAAGAAACTCTACCGTTTCATGTTTTAAGAGTCGAGAAACGATAAAAGATGACTCTATCACTTTCAGATTTGACACAAGCCTGAAAGGACAAGCGCTTGACGGTCTTTTCAAATTTAGGGAGTCAGAAAAGACCAAATGACTGCTCAGGAATACTAGGCACAAAGGGTGTACCAAATAACCGTGAACTGCAATATACACCTTGGTTTTAATAATGAAGAAGAAATCAACCAAGGACTTTCCGTACGTGCAGGAAATCTCCCCGAATGTCGTGTTCGGTGTATCACGGGTATAGGGCGGCAGACTCGGCTTCCTGTGGATAAAGGATTGAAAACCTAGAGGGGTCTCCCTTTATATATGCGACGGTACGGGGATCACAAGTCCATACTAGCGCTGTCTACAGCCAAAAGGCGAATGACAGCTGCTAGGTTTAAAGACGCCGGAACACGTCTCTAGCCTAGACCTCTAAATATGTTTCGTTAGATTTCAATGTTGCCTTAAGTTAATTGAATAGATTTTAAATTTGATCTTCAATTAGGTTTCAATTTTCAGGCCCTAACAAATGTATTGTATCAAAAACTCCTAAATGCAAAGCTACATGCCACAGTAGACCATTTCGTTCGATGAAAACTAGCTACAGAAGAGTTGAGAGTCTTTACACAAACCAAATGATCGGAAGACAAACAATGAGATCTCTAATGCAACTAATGAAATTGAAAACTTTTCATTCAAATCACTAATTACTAGTAAAATCGAAAAATTTCAATTTGCACTAATTCAATCAAAAGCACAAGAGATTTTTTTTTTTAATTTTCAATGTTTGATAGCTAAAAGCACTAAACAAACTGAAAACAAACGGAACAACTTGAGAAACGATATTGAAAGAGAAAAAGGAACAAATTTCACTTAATGACACAAGCAATCAGATCCCAAATCGACCAAAGTCTCTCAAAACCAAGAAAAAGACTCAAAGGCCCCAATGGACCATGTGATCTAGGCCCAAAGCAAGACCAAACGAAATTTGAATGAAGGAGTGAGAAATCACCCAAAAATTGCAACAAAACAGTGAACAACTACTAAGAGGATGCGGTGGAGCAATCATAGAGTCGACTAGACAAACGAAACACCAAAACTCCCAAGGAGGGCTCGATACACAAAGCCACTAGATGCCCTAGGGCTTAAAACGTGAAATCGATGGAGAAAAGAAAACAACCAAAGGACGAAGGCAAATTCCCAGTCAAACAGGACTCTAACACACTCAGGTAGTCGAAAAATCAAGAAGAAAAAATACTAACCAGGCCTAGAGAGCTCAAAACTGAGCAAATTCAAATACCCTACAGGAGTGGCGCGACTATAAGGCTGAAACTGGCGCCAGCAAGCAATTGACGCAGGCAATACAAATGCAACATGCGCCAATTTGTGCGACTGTCGGGCTAAAAAGCGCGCCAGTCAAGTTTCTCAGCCAAAAACAAAAAATAACTACTCCAGAAGTAGATCAATGTAAACTAAGCAAACCAAGAAACAAAAACAGCCAAAGAACCCAGCCCAGAAGGCTAACCAAGCAAGGAAAATCATAAAACAATCAAAACGAGACAACCCAAATGAGACAGTGAAAACTAGATGATCCCCAGTGGAGTCGCCAAATTGTTGAGGAGGTAAATCCCCTCTACGGATAGAGGCGTTCCCTACTAGCCCAGCAGGAGTCTAGAAACAATCATCAAATGTTACAGCGCAGATCCCTAGTTACGAATAAAAGACCAAAGATGGAGCCCTACCTAGAATCCAATGCTATGATCCGTAGAAGAGAGCGTTCCCGTTCCTCAGCCTCGGCAGATCACGATCCTCCAACGATCTCCGCGGATGGACACCTGCACATGCAAGAAACAACACGAATACAAGCATAAAATCCAGAATACGCAACTATATATCAGTCAGAAAGGATATAACTCGTTATTAACATAAGTGAAAACAAAGTGGAACCATAACCGTAATCATTCATTAAATAACAATCGAAAGAGAGTACAACCAATGTTCTGACGTCGTGGTCTCCTTCGGATGGGTCTCCAGTCGTTCACGTCTCGCAAAGCTCTCCAGGGAAAGGGTAAACCTCTCCAGAGTCTCTCGACGATAGTCTCCTTACTTGAGTCGGCCTTAAGGGAAGAAAGAGGGCTCTTACAGCACAAAGGCTCTTGGGAATTTGGAGATTCAAAGCTTAGGCACTTCAAGACTAGCTTGCTATGGAATTGAGCAGGCTTTTATAGATGGGGAAGGAGGGATTTGGGATCCCTATTATTGTGGGATTGGCCCTATCAACAAGGAAGGTTCCATGGGAGGTGGCAAACCACTTCCCTTCCATGGAATTCCCGCAGCCAAACCTCCCAACTCAAGATAGGCAATGGTTTCTGAGTTTGTTGAAACAAAAATTCCGCCATCTTTATTTAAAAAAGACTCCTTAAATTGGCTGGTGCGATTACTGCTCTGGAACAGAGCGCCAGTTGGGGCGGCCTCTTTGTAGGATTTTCCCCATTGGCGCGAGTGATGAACTGTCTGCTCGCGCCAATGCAAAAAGGGATGTTTTTATGGTTTTTTGCAAGGAGATGTCTTAAGGGCAATTGAAGCTCATGTTTAGAGGAATGCAATGATAATGGTTTCAAGGCATGACATTGCTCATAGGTCACATAATGGGCCCTCCAATGTGCGGGACGGGGAATGGTAGGGACGGTGATAAATTACTGTGTAACAATAAGCTTCTTGAGCTCACTGTTATCTACTACATAGATCATGTCCCTAAATCTTACAAGTCCATCCGTTGTAAAATGATATTCCACATCCTTTGCACTTGTACGTGCACCTTGTTAGTGTCAGTCTTTGCAGCCTTCCTCTAGTGATCAAACATGCTCTTAAAAAGTGATTTTAAGGTGTCAAGGTCAAATTTTGTCATTTCAGTGAGTCTTCAAGCAAAATTTGGTCACTAGGTATTAGGTCTAGGGTTTGCTTTTACTCCTATCAAAGTGGTCCAAATGTCGGTCCATGTCACAATTTAGCTGAGTATACCATCATTCAGAGGGTTGTCATCATCATGTCAGGTTCCAATGGGTCATTTTACACCTTGTTCATGCTTCAGTTGTGCCTAGGTAAGGTTCATTTCCCCTCTCCTAGGGTTTTGGAGGTAATTTCTCTTGGATGGTAAAATAATTAGCAAAAATTGTATCCTAATGTTCATACACCTTCCCCTATCCTTAATGTACCTTATTAAACACTTCCCATCACTGAGATCTCCCAAATTCCTCATTTTCGCACAAACCCTAGTTTCTTGCTACAACTTGGAAATTTTCTAGGCTAGGCCTGTATTTTTCCCTTTTGGACCCTTTCCCCTCACTCAATATCTGAAATTCTACTTTTCCCTACTTCCTAACATCCCTCCCTACTTCCCAAAAGTTTCTCAAGAATTTAGAAGCCCCCTATCCCCTTCATTTCGCTTCATTTCGACATATCCCTTGTTCCACACATCAGGATAGGTTTTACTCCAATGATGTTTCTAAATAATAAAATATTAATTTTGGAAACATGAGAGATTTTTTTGTCCCAAATAGGCCAAGGAAGAAAAACCTCCTTCACTTTTTACACATGTTTCATGGTTTTAGAGAAATGCCAAAACTACAGTTGCCTCAGGAGAATTGATGCGCCTCTGAAGTGACCTTGGGAAGATCAAGATTTATCCTAGTTTGGTTGGCAAAATGACTTTTATGATTAGTCACATGATAACTAGACACAAATATCTTTCAAATGAGCTATCATGAGCTAAATTTGGAGTTGAGGAAGACCTTCAAAAGTTGACTGCAACAGCACTCTGCCTTGAGGCAACCTCATTTTTCACATTTTGACCAGTCTTGGGGGATTTGATTTTGTATAGGGAAAATGAACTCCAAATTGAAAAATTCCAGTTGGGGTGGAAATTAGACTCAATAATATTTCCAACGAGCTATCCCGCGCCCAATTTGGACACCAGGAAGGTCTCCAAAAGCCTCCTGCAAAAGGGCGCGACGCATTGGGTTTGTGGCACGGCACATAGCGTTGCAAGCCCAATTTCACCATAAATTTCTCCAAAATTTCCAAATGTGCTCAAATATGTGGTGTGAAAGTTTTTTCAGTTGTAATAATACTTTCAATGGCAACCCTAGTCACCTTTTTCAAGCTCCAGCCATCCATTCTCTGCAGGACAAACAGAAATATCATCATTCAGTTAAAAAGCCAAAAGGAAGCAAAGCAGAGTTTTTGAAAAGTGTCAAAGTTTGAAACATTACAAAGTGGGTTTTTCAAATGGAAAATCAAAATCCTTGGAATATATATCATTTCTATGTTTCAAGACTTCATTTGAATGCCAAGAGAACAGTAGTGAACCAAGGAAAACCCGTGAAGAGCAAAGCAAATAGTTTGAAGGAGATTTTGTGCAAAGTTCAGTCGCGCGACGCATTGGGTGAGTGTTGTGACGCATCAGGCGAGCACAATGCATTGGGTCGACTATCACTATGTAAATTTGTTCCTTCGTGACGCATTGAAGTTGCACGACGCACTGGGCTTGTTGCGCGACGCATATGGAAGCAAGCAATTTCATTGCTATTACTTCCAAATCTTCGAATCAACTCAATCCATCTATGTTCAAGTAAGTTCCAGAAACCTCTCCATTGCCAATGAACACGTGTTTGGTGATATTTGTGAGGATTTAAATATAAAAAAATCAAACCCTATTAGCTTGTTTGAGGATTGTCTCCTTTAGGGCTTTGAAATTGGTTTGGTGTCAATCATTCCCATTTATCCACCTTGTTTTTTCCCCTCTTCACTATCTATCTTCTCACAACAGCCCATTTCCCTATTCCCTTGTATCCCTAAACCATTCATTCCATATCCCATTCCCATTACCCCACATCCCAATTATAAATTTCCCCAAACCCCAAGGCTATCCCAAGAAATTAAGTGGATGTCCCTAAACCTTTCAACTCACAAATTTCAAGTGGCAAACTTAAATTTTCACTTGGTAATAGTCCATCATTTACACCACCCTATCCCTCCATAGTCCCTTCCATATTATCACATATTTGGAAATAAAACCTCTCATATACATCCAAGACAACATAGACTTTGGAAATCATGTCTGCAAGGCACGAATCAAGATCCTAAAGGCTAAGTTGAAGAGGGAATTAAGGCGTCAGAAAAGGCATGATAGACTTCAAATTTTGGTTGAAGCTTCCTTGGCCCAGCATAGCGCATGATGGTGGAAATTCAGCACAAATTTCAATAAATTTGGGACACTTTTTTTCAATTTTGATTTTTTTGGCCTTAACACAAATTTTCCTGTCCGACGCGTCGCGCCACTTGGCACGCGCTTATGATTGGGAGCTCCTCTTGGGTAAAACTTTGTATTTTTTGATTTTTCATGAAAATTTATGCATGCCTACCCATTACCCAGACATTTTGACAAGTTTTTGGCCTCCATAAGGGTCAAAAACACCCTAAAAATGACCTTTCTGCCCCTTTTTGGACACACAGGAACCAGTGTTGGGAAAACTCATTTTTGGAGGGGCAAATTGCAACCGAATTCATAAATTCCACTTGTGTTGGAAATTTGATAGGAAGAGATTTCTAACGAGATATCCTGTGCTCAATTTGGACACCAGGAAGCCCTTCAAAATTGGCTCCAAACAGGCACAACGCATAGAGATTTCAGGCGCGACGCATTGGGGATTTTTGCTCAGTTTTGACTCAGTAACTCTTTTTTTCGCCTAGTTTTGGCCATTTTGACTTTTTTATCTCCAAATGTAAAGCTCTTGATGTAATTTGATGTAATTTCATGGCTTTTGATGTAATTTTGACAAATTTTTACTCATGTAAGTAGATTCATTCATCAAAAGGTGAATTGTAACTGAATGAATCAGTTTCCTATCTTATAGAGGCAAGTTGTTCCACTGCCTATTTTCTAGTTCTTAGTTTAGATCTTGTTGAAACAGCTCCTAAACTCATGATATCGACCCCTAAAGGCATGGGGATGAGTTATTCTTGTCTATATCTTGTAGTTCTTTAGTCATTTTCAGGGTTGGACTCTTGGGATTGCTTGGAGCTTCATTGTACATTTCATCTCTGCATTTTGGCAAAGGAATAGACCAGGGCTTACAGCACTCCTTGGGATCCATGTGGCTCTTTGTTTTGATGATGTATTTCTCTCTGTGATTGTAATTTTACTAATGTTTCATGTGTATCATCTTCCTTCTCATTTCTTCTTAAGTTAAACAAACAAGTAATAAAGGTGGAATTCATTAGATTTGCAGTACTCTAAGTTGAGTTTTGTTTAATTTTCTATGTTTTCAACTGTTTGAAGAGGATTCCTAAAAGCCTCTTGCCCTCTTCAACTCCTCATCGATCTGAGCTATCCATCTCATTCAAATTTGAAGTGTAAAAACGATTGCCTTTCTTGCCCCATTCAACTCTCTGCAAAACTGATCATTTCCCAGACCCAAAATCTGCCCTTCCCTTTGATCCAACAAACACCTTCAAAATCAAATCAAACTATTTTACATATATACCTAGCCTAAAATCAACCTTTATTTCAAGTCATATAAAGCCTCACTGATCATTTTTGCGAGATTGACAAGGAGAGAGCCCTCTCCCGATCTGGTAGGGCTAGCTACCAAATTAAGCGTGGTTTGATGTTACCCTAGACTCTGCCTTCCTTCAGCCTAAGGTAGATTTTGGCTATAACATAGTGGTGACTATAGTGGGGAAGAAAATTTTGTTGTTTGCTTTATAAACTACAGACGGAGCCTGAAGTTAGCCAGGTAGCCTTCGAAACGCTCTTGCTTTGCATTAGCGAAAGTAGATGAATGTTGCTTCAGTCAATCTCCGGTCTAGTTTATGAACTAAACATCTGGTTTACTCAGTAAATGTAATCAAGTTCAGATCTGATTGTTGATGGTGGACAACGATCAGACATAGGGAGGCTGAAATCATTCACCTGGTGATTCCATCAGAATTTTTATGGCGACTCTACTCTTCAAGAATTAGTAGCCTGAGGAATTTCTTAGTGAATTCATTGTTATCAAAATGGTTTTGTTGGATCGAAGGTATGCTCCCATGAGCCGAGATCGTATTCCATGTTTTCAAAATAAAATTCCTAAGATAGATTGGCAAAGGAATTTGCCTACGTTTAAATATGATGATAGGAAGGATGCTGCTTTACATCTGGTTAGATTTCACATACATATTCGCAAGTTGAAGGTTGATTTTCCTGAAGATTGATTGATGAAGATATTCATGGCCACTCTGGAAGGTGAAGCCCAATCTTGGTATGAAAGTTTGCCACTTGCTTGTATTTACTGTTTAAAGGATTTTCATACCATGTTCTTTGAAAGGTATAAAGAATCTTATCCATCCTTAACTTTAGTTCAGAACTGTTGTAGCCATGTTCATAGTTTTATTGAAAATCTTGAAAATTTTTATGAAGATGATGACTTCACGGACGATGAGATCATGGAGGCTTTGTATGAAAATCCATTTCAACAGCATAAAGAGAACTTAGAGGATACCCATCAAGATGCTCAGGAAACTTTGCAGCAGGATCAAGATCTTAGTACAATGGAAAATGATGAAAGAGAAGGTTTTGTTTCAGATCTGTCCATAGAAGAAGACAATATGCAGGAAAGTCAAGTTTCAATTTCAGAATGTGATAAAGTCAAGTCAGCTATTTTAGATCTAGATTCAGATCGTGATGATCAAAAATACCTTGTGCTGAATCCCATGAAGGAGAGCTCTGTTTTTGAGATCATCTGGAATGAAGAAGACAGAGTTATTGATCCAAATGTTCTCATTTCATTAGAACAAAGCCTTCATGAGGAGGTAATCCAGTCAATTCATGAAAAACAAGATGAGATCTTTGTTCAAGTTAGTGAAAAATCTTCTTTCAATAACTCAGTGATAAATGATAATTTGATTGCCATGTCATATGACGATAATCAACAATGTTTTCAAATTTCAGAAGATCAAGGAATTAAAGATTTTTATTGAGGTTTTTCATGTTTTAAAATGTTATTTCATGAAGACAATCATTGTTTGAGCAAAATAAAACAAAAAGTATCATCTCCTTTGTCTGAAGTTGAGATAGATCAACTCCTGAAAGGTCATGTTACAGCCCAAGCTAAAGCAGATTTGTAGTGCCCACATGGTCAAGAAAGTGTTGGTGAAACTTCTTCCTCTTTTGAAAATGATGATGGTCTTGTAATTAGCTCTATAGATCAGAAAATAGATAATATTTTCTTTCATTAAGAGGATAAGGCTATCATGTTTGATAATCTTGAAGATTTTTTTTTGTTTAAGAATGATCTAGACCATGAAGTTGAGGAATATGAGCTTGAGAGAGAAAATATGCCAGAATTTCTCATGGTCAAGGAACTTAAAGCTAACACTCAAATGGCAGAAGCTTATACCTCTCTGTGCCTTCCTGTCACTCGGCAATCAATTGTTCTTTCAGATCAAAATGAAGCGAGTAGTTGTAATTTTGCTGCTGGATCTCAAGACCAACTAATGCTTCAGGATTTTCAAGATCCCTTCGTCATTCTTTTGCAAGCATCAGAAAAGATAAATATTTCCTGGTTCGTTATCATAAGCCTTGTTTTCAGTGGTTATTGTGAGTTGCCTACATGTACATCGTTCTACCTGCTCAAGAAAAGTGAGAGCAGAATTTTGGTATGTAGTCCTCTGCTGGATTGGTTATATTGGAAGGCTCACTACACATGATTGTACATATTTCATCAGTAGGCAGTTGGTTGTCATCATGATTTGAAGCCCTCAAATCTCGATGGACTGCTGCCATTAAAAAGCTTTGTAAGTACTAATTTCAGTTAAGTAGGTCTTGAGTCATTTTTGTTTTGGTCAGTTTCAACATAGTTTTAGAGCAAGTGTGTGCTGTCATCATTTTTTCAGTTTGGGGCCCGAGGTGAAGGCTATAAAATTGAAGGTTGATTTCAGTTTTGGTTTGGTTTTTTAAGTCAAGTCTTTCAGTAATTTTCGGTCTTGAAATTGAGGCAGTTTTCAGTCAGTTTTCAGTTCTAAAAATTAGTCAAGAGTCTGGTTTTGGTTTGTCAAAGTTATTGACTCCATTGCCCAATGGACGAAGGCACTGCCTACTTTCCCAGAGATCTGTAGTTCTTGGCACCTCCAAGGAGCTACCATCCCCATTGGATCCAATGTTAGTTTCAGTATTTGCAGCCTTCCTCCAGTGATCAAACATGCTGTTACAAAGTGATTTTAAGGTGTCAAGGTCAAATTTTGTCATTTCAGTGAGTCTTCAAGCAAAATTTGGTCACTAGGTACTAGGTCTAGGGTTTGATTTTACTCCTGTCAAAGTGGTCCAAATGTCGGTCCACATCACCATTCAGCTGAGTATACCATCATTCATATGGTTTTCATCATCATGTCAGGTTCCAATGGGTCATTTTACACCTTGTTCATGCTTCAATTGTGCCTAGGTAAGGTTCATTTCCCCTCTCCTAGGGTTTTGGAGGTAATTTCTCTTCGATGGTCAAATCATCAGCAAAAATTGTATCCTGATGTTAATACACCTTCCCCTATCCTTACTGTAGCTTATTAAACACTTCCCATCACAGAGATATCCCAAATTCCTCATTTTTGCACAAACCCTAGTTTCTTGCTACAACTTGGCAATTTTCTAGGCTAGGCCTGTGTTTTGCCCTTTTGGACCCCTTCCCCTCACTCAATCTCTAAAATTCCACTTTCCCTTGATTCCTAACATCCCTCCCTACTTAAAAAAATTTTCTCAAGAATTTAGAAGCCCCTTATTCCCTTCATTTCGCTTCATTTCGACATATCCCTTGTTCCACACATCGGGATAGGTTTTACTCCAACGATGTTTATGAACAATAAAAGATGAATTTCGGAAAATTGAGAGATTTTTTTGTCCAAAATAGGCCACTGAAGAACAACCTACTTCAAATTTTACACAGGTGTCATGGTTTTAGACAAATTCCAAAAATACAGTTTCCTCAGGAAAATTGATGCGTCTCTGAAGTGACCTTGGGAAGATCAATATTTCTCCTAGCTTGGATGGCCAAATGACTTTCTTGATGAGTCAAATGATAACTAGACACAAATATATTTCCAATGAGCTATCATGAGATAAATTTGGAGTTGAGGAAGACCTTCAAAAGTTGACTGCAACAACACTCTACCTTGAGGCAGCCTCATTTTTCACATTTTGACTAGTCTTAGGAGATTTGATTTTTGACAGGGAAAATGAACTCCAAATTGAAAAATTATAGTTGGGTTGGAAATTAGACTCAATAATATTTCCAAAAATCTATCCTACAAACAATTTTGATACCAGGAAGGTCTCCAAAAGCCTCCTGCAAAAGGGCGTGACACATTGGGTTTGTGGCGCGGCGCATAGAGCTGCAAGCCCAATTTCACCATAAATTTCTCCAAAATTTCCAAATGTGCTCAAATATGTGGTGTGCAAGTTTTCTCAGTTGAAATAATACTTTCAATGGCAACCCTTTTTGCCTTTGTCAAGCTCCAGCCATCCATTCCCTGCAGGACAAACAAAAATCTCATCATTCAGTTAAAAAGCCAAAAGGAAGCAAAGCAGAGTTTTTGAAAAGTGTCAAAGTTTGAAACATTACAAAGTGGGTTTTTCAAATGGAAAATAAAAATACTTGGCATATATATCATTTCTATGTTTCAAGACTTCATTTGAATTCCAAGAGAACAGTATTGAACCAAGGATAACCCGTGAAGAGCAAAGCAAACAGTTTGAAGGAGATTTTGTGCAAAGTTCAGTCGCGCGACACATTGGGTGAGTGTCGTGACACATCGGGTGAGCGTGACGCATTGGGTCGAATCTCACCATGTAAATTTTTTCCTGTGCGATGCACTGAAGTTGCGCGACACACTGGGCTTGTTGCGTGACACATATGGCAGCAAGCAATTTCATTGCTATTTCTTCCAAATCTTCGAATCGACTCAGTCCTTCTTTGTTCAAGTAAGTCTGAGCAACCTCTCCATTGCCAGTGAACACATGTTTGGTGAGATTTGTGAGGATTTAAATATAAAAAAATCAAACCCTATTAGCTTGTTTGAGGATTGTCTCCTTTAGGGTTTTGAAATTGGTTTGGTGTCAATCATTCTCATTTCTCCACTTTGTTTTTTCCCCTCTTCACTGTCTATCTTCTCACAACAGCCCATTTCCCTATTCCCTTGTATCCCTAAACCTTTCATTCCCTATCCCATTCCCATTACCCCACATCCCAATTGTAAATTTCCCCAAACCCCAAGGCTATCCCAAGAAATTAAGTGGTTGTCCCTAAACCTTTCGACTCACAAATTTCAAGTGGCAAACTTCAATTTTCACTTGGTAATAGTCCATCATTTCCACCACCCTATCCCTCCATAGTCCCTTCCATATTATCACATATTTGGCAATAAAACCTCTCATATACATCCAAGACAACATAGACTTTGGAAATCATGTCTGCAAGGCACGAATCAAGATCCTAAAGGCTAAGTTGAAGAGGGAATTAAGGCGTCGGAAAAGGCATGATAGACTTCAAATTTTGGTTGAAGCTTCCTTGGCCCAGCATAGCGCATGATGGTGGAAATTCAGCTCAAATTTCAATAAATTTGGGACACTTTTTGTCAACTTTGATTTTTTTTTGGCCTTAACACAGATTTTCCTGCTCGACGCGTCACGCCACTTGGCGCGCGCTTATGATTGGGAGCTACTATTGGGTAAAACTTTGTATTTTTGGATTTTTCATGAAACTTTATACATTCCTACCCATTACCCGGATATTTTTACAAGTTTTGGGCCTCCAGAAGGGTCAAAAACACCCTAAAAATGACCTTTCTGACCCTTTTTGGACACACAAGAAGAAGTTCTGGGAAAACTCATTTTTGGAGGGGCAAATGGCAACCAAATTCAGAAATTAAACTTGGGTTTTAAAGTAGACAGGCAGAGCTTTCCAACGAGATATCCTGTGCTCAATGTGGACACAGGGAAGGCCTTCAAAATTGGCTCCAAATAGGCATGACGCATAGAGATTTGAGGCACGACGCATTGGGGATTTTGGCTCAGTTTTGACTTAGTAACTCTGTTTTTCGCCTAGTTTTGGCTAGTTTGACTTTTTTATCTCCAAATTTAAAGCTCTTGATGTAATTTGATGTAATTTCATGGCTTTTTATGTAATTTTGACAAATTTTTACTCATGTAAGTAGATTCATTCATCAAAAGGTGAATTATAACTGAATGAATCAGTTTCCTATCTTATAGAGGCAAGCTTTTCCACTGCCTATTTTCCAGTTCTTAGTTTAGATCTTGTTTAAACAGCTCCTAAACTAGTGATCTTGAACCCTAGAGGCATGGGGATGAGTTATTCTTGTCTATATCTTGTAGTTCTTCAGTCGTTTCTAGGGTTGGACACTTGGGATTGCTTGGAGCTTCATTGTACATTTCATCTCTGCATTTTGGCAAAGGAATAGACCTGGGTTTACATCACTCCTTGGGATCCATGTGGCTCTTTGTTTTGATGATTTCTTTCTCTCTATGATTGTAATTTTACTGATGTTTCATGTGTATAATATTCCTTCACATTTATTCTTAAGTTAAACAAACAAGTAATAAAGGTGGAATTCATTAGATTTGCAGTGCTCTACCTTGAGTTTTGTTTAATTTTCTATGTTTTCAACTGTTTGAAGAGGATTCCTGAAAACCTCTTGCCCTCTTCAACTCCTCATCGGTCTGAGCTATCCATCTCATTCAAATTTGAATTGTCAAAACAATTGCCTTTCTTGCCCCATTCAGCTCTCTGCAAAACTGATCATTTCCCAGACCCAAAATCTGCCCTTCCCTTTGATCCAACAAACACCTTCAAAATCAAATCAAACTCTTTTACATATATATGTAGCCTAAAATCAGCCTTTATTTCAAGTCATCTCAAGCCTCACTGATAATTTTTGTGAGATTGACAAGGAGAGAGCCCTCTCTCGATCTGGTAGGGCTAGCTACCAAATTAAGTGTGGTTTGATGTTACCCTAGACTCTGCCTTCCTTCATCCTGAGGTAGATTTAGGCTATAACATAGTGGCAACCATAGTGGGGAAGAAAAGTTTGTTGTTTGCTTTATAAACTACAGACGGAGCCTGAAGTTAGCCAGGTAGCCTTTGAAACGCTCTTGCTTTGCATTAGCAAAAGTAGATGAATGCTGCTTTAGTCAATCTCTGGTCTAGTTTATGAACTGAAAATCCGGTTTCCTCAGTAAAATGTAATCAAGTTCAGATCTGATTGTTGATGGTGGACAATGATCAGACATAGGAAGGCTGAAATCATTCACCTGGTGATTCCATCAGAATTTTTATGGCGACTTTACTCTTCAAGAATTAGTAGCCTGAGGAATTTCTTAGTGAATTCATTGTTATCAAAATGGTTTTGCTGGATCGAAGGTATGCTCCCATGAGCCGAGATCATATTCCAGGTTTTCCAAATAAAATTCCTAAGATAGATTGGCAAAGGAATTTGCCTACATTTAAAAATGATGATAGGAAGGATGCTACTTTACATCTGTTACATTTCACATACATATTCGCAAGTTGAAGGTTGATTTTCCTGAAGATTTCTTGATGAATATACTCATGGCCACTCTGGAAGGTGAAGCCCGATCTTGGTATGAAAGTTTTCTGTCTTCTTGTATTTACTGTTTAAAGGATTTGCATACCATGTTCTTTGAAAGGTATAAATAATCTTATCCATCCTTAACTTTAGTTCATAACTGTTGTAGCCATGTTCATAGTTTTATTTAAAATCTTGAAAAATTTTATGAAGATGATGACTTCATGGACGATGAAATCATGGAGGCTCTGTGCGAAAATCCATTTCAGTAGCATAAAGAGAACTTATAGGATACCCATCAAGATGCTCAGGAAAATTTGCAGCAGGATCAAGATCTTAGTACGATGGAAAATGATGAAAGAGAAGGTTTTGTTTCAGATCTGTCCATAGAAGAAGACAATGTGCAGGAAAGTCAAGTTTCAATTTCAGAATGTGATAAAGTCAAGTCAGCTATTTCAGATCTAGATTCAGGTCGTGATGATCAAGAATACCTTGTGTTGAATCCCATGAAGGAGACAGAGTTATTGATCCAAATGTTCTCATTTCATTAGAACAAAGCCTTCATGAGGAGGTAATCTAGTCAGTTCATGAAAAACAAGATGAGATCTTTGTTCAAGTTAGTGAAAAATCTTCTTTCAATAACTCAGTGATAAATGATAATTTGATTGCCATGTCATATGAAGATAATCAACAATGTTTTCAAATTTCAGAAGATCAAGGAATTAAGGATTGTTATGTAGGTTTTTCATGTTTTAAAATGTTATTTCATGAAGATAATCAATGTTTGAGCAAAAGAAAACAAAAAGTATCATCTCCTTTGTCTGAAGATTGTTGGACATTGGATAAACCAACACTCCCCGTGTGTTTCTAGACATGGACTAATCGCCTCTTGTGGATCCTTATCTCTGGCGATGCGATCGTTGACTAACACCTGCGGGTTTTGATCTAACGGAAATTGCAATTCCCAACAAGTGGTATCAGAGCGTAGGTCACAAGTTCAATACACACCGAGCTCGCGTTGGAGGGGAGATTGTTGGAAATTGGATAAACCAACACTCCCTGTGTGTTTCGTGACATGGACTAACCGCCTCTTGTGGATCCTTATCTCTGGCGATGCGATCATTGACTAACACCTGCGGGTTTTGGTCTAACGGAAATCGTGATTCCCAACAAAGATGAGATAGATCAACTCCTGAAAGGTCATGTTACAGCCCAAGCTAAAGCAGATTTGCAGTGCCCACATGGTCAAGAAAGTGTTGGTGAAACTTCTTCCTCTTTTGAAAATGATGATGGTCTTGTAATTAGCTCTATAGATCAACAAACAGATAATATTTTCTTTCGTGAAGATGAGAAGGCTGTCATGTTTGATAATCTTGAAGATTGTTTTTTGTTTAAGAATGATCTAGACCATGAAGTTGAGGAATATGAGCTTGAGAGAGAAAATATGCCAAAATTTCTCATGGTCAAGGAACTTACAGCTAACACTCAAATGGCAGAAGCTTAGACCTCTCTGTGCATTCTTTTCACTCGGCAATCAATTGTTCTTTCAGATCAGAATGAAGTGAGTAGTTGTAAATTTGTTGCTGGATCTCAAGACCAACTAGTGCTTTAGGATTTTTAAGATCCCTTCGGCATTATTTTGCAAGAATCAGAAAAGATAAATGTTGCCTGGTTCGTTATCATAAGCCTTGTTTTCAGTGGTTATTGCGAGTTGCCTACATGTACATCGTTCTACCTGCTCAAGAAAAGTGAGAGCATAATTTTGGTATTTAGTCATCTACTGGATTGGTTACATTGGAAGGCTCACTACACATGATTGTGCATATTTAATCAGTAGGCAGTTGGTTGTCATAATGATTTTAAGCCCTCAAATCTCGATGGACTGTTGCCATTAAAAATCTTTGTAAGTACTAATTTCAGTTAAGTAGGTCTTGAGTCATTTTTGTTTTGGTTAGTTTCAACATAGTTTCAGAGAAAGTGTGTGTTGTCATCATTATTTCAGTTTGGAGCCCGAGGTGAAGGCTATAAAACTGAAGGTTGATTTCAGTTTTGGTCTGGTTTGTTAAGTCAGGTCTTTCAGTCATTTTCAGTCTCGAAATTGAGTCAGTTTTGAGTCATTTTTCAGTTTTGAAAATGAGTCAAGAGTTTGGTTTTGGTTTGTCGAAGTTATTGACTCCATTGCCCAATGGACGAAGGCACTGCCTACTTTCCCAGAGATTTGTAGTTCTTGGCACCTCCAAGGAGCTACCATCCCCATTGGAGCCAATGTTAGTGTCAGTCTTTGCAGCCTTCCTCCAGTGATCAAACATGCTCTTACAAAGTTATTTTAAGGTGTCAAGGTCAAATTTTTTCATTTCAGTGAGTCTTCAAGCAAAATTTGGTCACTAGGTATTAGGTCTACGGTTTGATTTTACTCCTGTCAAAGTGGTCCAAATTTTGGTCCATGTCACCATTCAGCTAAGTATACCATCATTCAGAGGGTTTTCATCATCATGTCAGGTTCCAATGGGTCATTTTACACCTTGTTCATGCTTCAGTTGTGCCTAGGTAAGGTTCATTTCCCCTCTTCTAGGGTTTTGGAGGTAATTTCTCTTGGATGGTAAAATCATCAGCAAAAATTGTATCTTGATGTTCATACACCTTCCCCTATCCTTAATGTACCTTATTAAACACTTCCCATCACTGAGATCTCCCAAATTCCTCATTTTCACACAAACCCTAATTTCTTGCTACAACTTGGCAATTTTCTAGGCTAGGCCTGTGTTTTTCCCTTTTTGACCTCTTTCCCTCACTCAATCTCTGAAATTACACTTTCCCCTGCTTCCTAACATCCCTCCCTGCTTCCCAAAATTTTCTCAAGAATTTAGAATCCCCTTATCCCCTTCATTTCGCTTCATTTCGACATATCCCTTGTTCCACACATCAGGATAGTTTTTAATCCAATGATTTTTCTGAACAATAAAAGATGAATTTTGGAAAAATGAAATATTTTTTTGTCCAAAATATGCCACGGAAGAAAAACCTCCTTCATTTTTTACACAGGTGTCATGGTTTTAGAGAAATTCCAAAAATACAGTTGCCTCAGGAGGATTGATGAGCCTCTGAAGTGACCTTGGGAAGATCAATATTTATCCTATCTTGGTTGGCCAAATGAATTTCTTGATGTGTCAAATGATAACTAGACACGAATATCTTTGCAATGAGCTATCATGAGCTAAATTTTGAGTTGAGGAAGACCTTCAAAAGTTGACTACAACAGCACTCTACCTTGAGGAAGCCTCATTTTTCACATTTTGACCAGTCTTGGGAGATTTGATTTTTGACAAGGCAAATGAACTCCAAATTGAAAAATCCTAGTTGTTTTGGAAATTATCCTCAATAATATTTCCAACTAGCTATCCTGTGCCCAATTTGGACACCAGGAAGGTCTCCAGAAGCCTCCTGCAAAAGGGCGCGATGCATTGGGTTTGTGGCACGGTGCATAGAGCTGCAAGCCCAATTTCACCATAAATTTCTCCAAAATTTCCAAATGTGCTCAAATCTGTGGTGTGCAATTTTTCTAAGTTGTAATAATACTTTCACTGGAAACCTTGGTTGGCTTTTTCAAGCTCCAACCATCCATTCCCTGCAGGACAAACAGAAAGCTCATCATTCAGTTAAAAAGCCAAAAGGAAGCAAAGCAGAGTTTTTGAAAAGTGTCAAAGTTTGAAACATTACAAAGTGGGTTTTTAAAATGGAAAATAAAAATCCTTGGCATATATATCATTTCTATGTTTCAAGACTTCATTTGAATTCCAAGAGAATAGTAGTGAACCAAGGATAACCCGTGAAGAGGAAAGCAAACAGTTTGAAGGAGATTTTGTGCAAAGTTCAGTCGCGCGACGCATTAGGTGAGTGTCGCGACGCATCGGGCGAGCGCGACACATTGGGTCAACTCTCACCATGTAAATTTTTTCCTGCGCAACGCATTGAATTTGCGTGATGCACTAGGCTTGTTGCGCGACACATATGGCAGCAAGCAATTTCATTGCTATTTCTTCCAAATCTTCGAATCGACTCAATCCTTCTTTGTTCAAGTGAGTCCAAGCAACCTCTCCATTGCCAATGAACACGTGTTTGGTGATATTTGTGATGATTTAAATATAAAAAAATAAAACCCTATTAGCTTGTTTGAGGATTGTCTCCTTTAGGGTTTTGAAATTGGTTTGGTGTCAATCATTCCCATTTCTCCACCTTGTTTTTTCCCCTCTTCACTGTCTATCTTCTCACAACAGCCCATTTCCCTATTCCCTTGTATCCCTAAACCATTCATTCCCTATCCCATTCCCATTACCCCACATCCCAATTGTAAATTTCCCCAAACCCCAAGGCTATCCCAAGAAATTAAGTGGTTGTCCCTAAACCTTTCAACTCACAAATTTCAAGTGGCAAACTTCAATTTTCACTTGGTAATAGTCCATCATTTCCACCACCCTATCCCTCCATAGCCTCTTCCATATTATCACATATTTGGCAATAAAACCTCTCATATACATCCAAGACAACATAGACTTTGGAAATCATGTTTGCAAGGCACGAATCAAGATCCTAAAGGCTAAGTTGAAGAGGGCATTAAGGCGTCGGAAAAGGCATGATAGACTTCAAATTTTGGCTGAAGCTTCCTTGGCCTAGAATAGCGCATGATGGTGGACATTCAGCTTAAATTTCAAGAAATTTGGGACACTTTTTTTCAATTTTGATTTTTTTTGGCCTTAACACAGATTTTCTTGCTCGACACGTCGCGCCACTCGGCACGTGCTTATGATTGGGAGCTCCTCTTGGGTAAAAATTTGTATTTTTTTATTTTTCATGAAAATTTATGCATTCCTACCCATTACCCAGATATTTTGACAAGTTTTGGCCCTCCAGAAGGGTCAAAAACACCCTAAAAATGACCTTTCTGCCCCTTTTTGGACACACAGGAAGAAGTGCTGGGAAAACTCATTTTTGGAGGGGCAAATGGAAATTAAATTCAGAAATTCCACTTGGGTTGGAAATTAGACAGGTAGATATTTCCAACGAGCTATCCTACGCTTAATTTGGACACCAGTAAGGCCTTCCAAATCAGCTCCAAACAGGCGCGATGCATAGAGATTTCAGGCGCGACGCATTGGGGATTTTGGCTCAGTTTTGACTCAGTAACTCTGTTTTTCTCCTAGTTTTGGCTAGTTTGACTTTTTTATCTACAAATGTAAAGCTATTGATGTAATTTGATGTAATTTCATGGCTTTTGATGTAATTTTGACAAATTTTTCATCATGTAAGTAGATTCATTCATCAAAAGGTGAATTGTAACTGAATGAATCAGTTTCCTATCTTATAGAGGCAAGTTGTTCCACTTCCTATTTTCCAGTTCTTAGTTTAGATCTTGTTGAAACAACTCCTAAAATAGTGAGATCAACCCCTATAGGCATGGGGATGAGTTATGCTTGTCTATATCTTGTAGTTATTCAGTCATTTTTAGGGTTGGACACTTGGGATTGCTTGGAGCTTCATTGTACATTTCACCTCTGCATTTTGGCAAAGGAATAGACCAGGGTTTACAACACTCCTTGGGATCCATGTGGCTCTTTGTTTTGATGATGTATTTCTCTCTATGATTGTAAGTTTACTAATGTTTCATGTGTATCATCTTCCTTCTCATTTCTTCTTAAGTTAAACAAACAAGTAATAAAGGTGTAATTCATTAGATTTGCAGTGCTCTACCTTGAGTTTTGTTTAATTTTCTATGTTTTCAACTGTTTGAAGAGGATTCCTAAAATCCTCTTGCCCTCTTCAACTCCTCACCAGTTTTATCTATCCATCTCATTCAAATTTGAAGTGTCAAAACAATTTCCTTTCTTTCCCCATTCAGCTCTCTGCAAAATTGATCATTTCCCAGACCCAAAATCTGCCCTTCCCTTTGATCCAAAAAACACCTTCAAAATCAAATCAAACTCTTTTACATATATACCTAGCTTAAAATCAACCTTTATTTCAAGTCATCTCAAGCCTCACTGATCATGTTTGCGAGATTGATAAAGAGAGAGCCCTCTCCCGATCTGGTAGGGCTAGCTACCAGATTAAACGTGGTTTGATGTTACCCTAGACTCTACCTTCCTTCAGCCTGAGGTAGATTTAGGATATAAAACACCTATACTTGTACCTATACACTACTATAGCCTATGCTTGAGCTCCATGTTCTTGTTATCCTGTTGACCTTCCTGTAATATTTGATCATGTATATCTATCCCATAGGAGCTCATAGTTGCTATATGATTAACATGTATCAACTTGCTAAGATAATTTGCAACATTGTTCTCTTTACCTTTGATGTGCTTGATCTCAAAATCAAACTCACTAATAGTGGCCAACCATCTATATTTCCTTGAATTCAGATTAAATTAGTCAAATAGATACCTCAATCAACTGTGATCACTCATAAGTACGAAACTCTTGCCAAGAAGATAGTGCCTCCACATATTTAATGCATGGATGATCACTACCAACTCAAGATCATGTGTCGGATAATTATACTCGTGCTTATTCAATTTCCATGACTCATAGCACACTACCTATCTTTCCTGCATAATAACTCCACCAAGTCCTCTCTTGCAAGCATCTGTGCATACAAAAGCTTCTCTATCCAGATCTGCAATTTTTAGCACTAGAGAATTTGTCAAAAATTGTTTCAACTGATAAAAACTTGTTGCACATTCCTCTATCCATTCAATTTCTTACCTTCCTTTACAATGATGTAATAGGATAAGAAATCTATTAGAAATTCCTGATGAACCTCTTGTAATAACCTTCTAACCCCATAAAGGACGTTACCTCATCCACATTCCTAGAGGTTACCCACTCCATGATAGCCTTTATCTTCTTTGGATCCACTATTATGCCTTCCTTGGCAACCACATGCCCTAAATAATGTACCTATGTTTGAAATAAACTGCACTTACTAAGCTTAGCATACAACTGATGCTCTCTCAACGATCTCAATATTGATGCTAAGTGTTAGACATGTTATTATTCATTTTTAGCATATACCAATATATCATAATTAATACAATAAAAAACTTATCGAGAGGACACAAAACACTATTCATCAAGCACATAAAAGTAGTTGGAGAACTAGTCAAACCAAATGGAACTACAACAAAATCATAATGCCCATGCATGTTCCTAAAAGTTTCCTTGTATATGTCATCCTCCTTGATGCGTACCTGATGATATCTAGATGTCATATCAATTGTCGAGAGTGTTGCTTCTCCCTTAAACTGATCGAAAAAATAATCAATCCTCAGTGATGGATACCTTTTCTTAATGGTCACCTTGTTCAACTACCTGTAATCGATGCACATCCTAAGAGTACCATTCTTCTTTTTCACAAACAATACTGGTGGACCCCAAGGAGATACACATGGCCTGATGTATCATTTGTCAAGAATTTCCTTCAACTACAACTTCAACTCTACTAACTCTGGAGTGCTCATCATGTATGGTGCCTTTGATGTTGGTGTTGCCCTTGGTACCAACTAAATATAAAAATCCACTTCCCTCTGAGGTAGTAAATTTGAAATCTCTACGGGAAATACATCCTGAAACTATTGTAAAATTGAGTGCATGCTCAATACATCCACATCCTCATACTCCTTACCTTTATCACTATAAATGTGCACCAAAAAAAACACACACTCTTTCCTGCGACTGCACTTTGCTTGCATAGTTTTCACCATTCTAACTGATTTTTCCTTCTTATTACCCTGTAAGACTCTTTTTTCTCCATCGTCATCAAAACACTCAATAGATTTTTCATAAAAATCCACTTTGGTCATATGAAGATATAACTATTCCATATACACTCAAATGTGTTGATGTGGCAATACCATTCAACTCAAATGCACAAGATCTTACCCAATGATGAACTCACTTATTTTTACCTGTAGACAACTGCAATAACCAAGATTTTGCATGTACTTCTTTATTCAAACTGCACTTATCCACCACATCAGTATTAACATAACTATAATTATATCTAGGGTCAATCAAAATAAAGACAAATTTATGACAAATCTTACTGTCCATTTCAATAATAGATGGCTAAGGAACTTCCTATCTGTTATCCAATGCTACATATATCCGAGGGACACTCTGTCCAACATCCCCCACTTTCTTTGCCTCTTTAGCATTGTAAATTTGTGGTCTACCATCATGATGGTTTGTACAATCTCTGTGATGCTAATCTTTTCCACAAGCCCAACACTATTTTGGCTTCCTATCATCACCCTTGTTCTCCTCAGACCAAAAATTCTTCTCCTCTATGAGATGTATTGAACTTCTTAAGTTGTAATGCGTTCTCCTTTTCACTTGTATCATGTGGCCTTGTTTGCTTCTTCAATCCCATTTCCATTTACTCCTTGAATTACATTTGTAGTCTAGTTTAGTCTCAAATTTGTTCTTTCATTTCTCATAACAATGCTTTAGCTTCTATGTGTCATCCTATAATGATATAGGCTCATGAAACTAAATATTGTCCTTGAATGTTATTGCAAACCCATTGATGAACCTATGAATCTTGGCCTTCTCCTACTTGAGGTAAGGCACATATCTCAAAAACTTTATAAATCTGCTAGTGTACTCCTCATCGGCCATAGATCCCATCTTTAACTCATAGAATTATTTTTTCATGTCATCATAGTATCTTGCCGATAGACACTGTGTTAGTGTGTTTGGTGCACATATGTACGAAATCAAACCAACTTAAGGGGTGTGGTTTACCCTCTTAAGTTATTGGTCACGGGCAGAAAAAGAAGTGGAGTCAAGTAAGTTGGTGGAACATGCTAGAACATAAACATACTAGGTATAGAAATATCATGCATATTCAAACTAAAACCAAAAAAATAAAACAAAAGCTCTGAATAGAGTCAAACAATTGCAATAATCCAAACAGTGGCTCTTTCATCCCCTCTTATTGAGTGTTGGTAGGAAATGAGGATGAAACTTTAACCCACTATCCAAGGAGCCCTTAGAACTTGGGTTCTAAGTCACATGAAAGGATTTATTTACTTCCACACTTGCCTTGATGAAAAGTATCCCTCTCGCTACTATGGTGGACTGAACTTATTGGATGGCCAACAATTGAGTCCCCTCTATCTCAGCTCTGAATCACACACTGTTGGTATTGCTTGGGGAAATTCTGGCCAAAATAACAATGTGCTCTCAGATTTTTCATCTCTTGGTGGCCTTATATAGGATAATTCAAATCCTCCTTCCCTCTCTTGGTACATTGTGGATGGCAACCCAAGAGAGGGGGATGATTCCATTGTGTGATCCCTTGATGTCTAAGGAGGATTTGGTGGTTGTCCTTAGGTGGCTTCAAGTGTGAAATCATTGCCTTGGAGTGTGCTTTTTGTGGTCCCAGAAAGTGACTTCCACCACTCCCAAGATTGCGCGCATTTCGGGTCAAAAGGAATGCAAAGGCGCTCTTCTCGAAGGTTTTTGTACGAAAAATAATTTATGACTTGCTCAAATTTGATTTTTCCTCAGACCTTGGAGATTTTTAAATATTTTCCAGATTCTCTAATGTCTCTGAGCCCTGTAAATCCTTCTGCTTGACATTAAATAATGTCATATTTTCTTGTACAATTTTCCAATGTTAATAGTTTCCCCCTAATGTGTGAGGTCTAGGAAGAACTATATACCTGAAATACATTATAGTGTATTTTCTGTATATTGTGTGTAGAGAGAGAGAGACCTGCGTGAAGCTCAGAATTGGAAACACTTTGCACTGGTTCGAAGAATTACCATGTCCTATGGGACCCCTGTAACAAATATAATACAATATATACACATTTTCTACAAGGTGGGCATGTCATATGCTCGTAATGTTGTGGCTATTTAAACAAATCTATTTGACAGATACATGTTCTGTTTGTGTCACTAATATGGTAGTGATCTAGTGGTTGCTGATGACGAATGATGACGCCCTCAGGGGCATTTTTTCTTTGAAAATAGGTGGAATTTGGTACCCATATGTGTAAAATTGGTATGGCATATAGCTACGCATTGTACGCATAGGTGCTGGCTGGGCCCTTCCCGTGTAAGAATTATTGAAAGAGACACTTATGAAGGCACGAGTATTCGACAAATTTGATCAAAGTGCAATGGTTGTGAGGTACGATACCATCTTGACATGAGAGCTTTTTTTGTAGTCAAATGTTAGGAGGATCATGACATTTTTTGGCAATGATGTCTCCCACAATGCTACCCAATGATGCCCCTTTTGTGGAGAGGGGTGATCCAAGGTACCGCTTCCTTTTTGGAAAATAGGTGTTGAAGTCGACAGAAAGGAAGCCTCAACTAAACAAGGGGTCGCTGATATAAAGGGTCTAGGACCTGGAAGTGATGGGTTTAACATAGGCATGGTGGCGAGGGGTGACTGAAAACTGATTATGGGGATTCATTGGCCCAAGCTTGGAGTATAATAAGCAACTTGCCGGCTGTCATAACTATTTCTGATGGCGAAATCCCTGGAGTTGGTAGGAATTTCAGGGTGGGTATAAATTGGTTATGAATGTCATGGTGGCTTGTGCGTGGGGGTATGATACTCTGACCAAGGATATTCAGGGACTGCTACCATGGGATAAAAAATGAATGAGTGGGTGGGGGATGTAGTGCACCATTTGCAGTCTTTGTACAGTTACCAAAAGAATAAAATAATGGTTTTTGGTTTGTACGAAACACAGAGACGGGTGCCCAAAAACATGAAAGTGTTCGCTCACTGATGACGTGAGGAAGGTGTTTTTCTGAGGGTGGGGGCCCCATTGGTTGGTATGATGTGTGTCGTTGATGAAGCAGATGACAAATTATCACAGATGGGATTATGTTGGTGGTGGTATGGTGGGCCAAATGCGAGGCACAATAGTGTGCTTTTGATCTGCTTGTACAACTGGACCGTCTAGGAAAGGGGTTTTAGCTTGTATGGTAAAACTTGACCTTATGCATGGTGGATGGATGGGCATGAGGTGCTTCTCGGACTCAAGTGGTATGGCCATGGCATCACTTTTTTTGTGATATATGGTCTACTGTGGGTGATGAGTGCCATGGAGGAGAGGCTCTATCGACCAATGAGGATGTTTATCATGTGTAGGGCGAGGTGATGATAAACATGGTCGAATATGTGGAACATATGGATTAATTTTGATGGATAAATGATGTCAGGATATGCATATTTTTTTTGGAATCTATCATGCTGGGGTTAGAATAACTCTAGAAATTTCAGTGGATGGAGTTGTGAATGGTTTGTGATATTTTCCTGCAAAAACAAATACCTCAAGTGAAAGCATCTTCTTTATCAAATATTATTGAAAGTCATGAGCTTTAAAAAAGAAGATGAGAGAGGGCATACCTGTCGGCGCTGAAATTTTTTTTTTTGGGAGTGCAAATGTGTGGCATCCTCTGTTCGTTATGGAGTGCTAATCATAGTGCTACTTTCAGTTCGTAGAATGAAACTTCTGATCTCTCGTTATGGTCCTCTAATTTTTTTGTAAAGGGAGATATATAGGTGAATATGGCCCTAATTCAATTCATTTGTACTTGTTGAGTTTTTGAGAGGTCAGAGGCTTCTGCAGAGCAGTTATTATTGTTGCGGTCAGCCTGAGCACCAAGGATTTGTGATATCATGCCCAAGTAACCTCCATGACATCCTGCACTTTAATTTTTTCAATCTGGTGGTGTCGGGGTCTATACAAAATTGCTTTGTACAGATTTTGAGTGATTTTTGCCCTAGATTACGTGGGCGATTAGGGCAAGGGCGTGCCCTATGTGCATATTTTTGGGGGATTTGTGTGTGTTAAGTGCTCTGTTCCCCTTCTTTGACATGCCTTAAGCATGCCTGTGTGAAATACAGGCACGCCTTGAGCGTGCATGTCTGAGGGACATGCGCGCAAAAGGCTGAGGCAATTTTGTTTTGAGTTTTTTCCTATTTTTTGATGTTTTTGTTGTTGTTGATGGGTTCCTATTTGGATAACAGGTTGTTGTGGAGGGAGCGGGATTGGCCTGAGCTCCATACTTCATCAGCTGCTGATGTTCGAGCGTGTCCTCAACTAGCGCAATGGGGTATCCTAAAGTTTACGGAGAATGAGCTTCTTCGGTCACAAGACCGACTACTTCGTGACTTGATCTGGCATTGGCACAGGAGGTGCAACATGTTTGTGTTGCATGGGAATAACCTGCCCATGCATCTTGAGACAGATGTGTACTTTGTGACCAGGTTACTGCCTCATGGTGTGGCGCTGAGGTATCCACTCCCTTCTGGGAGAGTGGATTTGGAGAGGTTCTAGGCACGTCATTGTGGCGGGCCGCCTCTTACGAAGGGGTGCATCAACATTACCTCAGTGATATATTTGGTCGAGCGGTGTGCTCTGGCAATGATTGTGTGACTTGCAGGGTCGTCAGCTCCACATCGAGCATCTGGCCCGCAGGTTGGAGTCTTGCGCCAGTTGAGGTCTAGGTATTTCTTTGATTTTTCCCACTTTTTCTACGACGAGATGGTGAAACAGCTCAACAAGGTCCGTAATGGATCAAAATGTTTTGTGTATGCCAGTAATTTATGCAGCATTATGTACGAGAGGGTAGTGCTACTAAGACCAGTGGTGGCGATGCCTCCTGTGGGGCCACGGAAGCCTTGCATGAGGAGGTGGGCTCCAGTGATGCTGTGAGGTGGTAGGGGCATGGTGGGGCGTTACTGGGACACAACAACGCAGTCCTGGTTTGAGGTGAACCCCCAGATGTTTTTGCCATTCCCATATGTGGGGATGGACTTTTGAGGGGATCCAGAGATTGGTCTCCCTCCTGGTTATGCTTGGGGGCCAACATGTATGTTTTTTATGTTTTCTGCATTTATTTGAGTATATATGTGCTTATGTGTTTTGATGGTGACAATGACATAGTTTTGGTTACTATTGTAGATTTTGGTGAGGTAGGTCACCCCGTGGCTCGATTGGTCGGTCACAGTCCTCTTTGGAGACCTCAGGGAAATCGTGGGGGGGTGGGAGGAGATGCTACATAGATTCAGGGTGGTGGAACTGGTGGTGGTGTTGGCCCTTTGAGAGAGGGTTGCAGCTCGACTGCTGCCGAGGCTACAACCGACCGAGCTCGTGTCGATGTAGAGGTGAAACATGTTGATGCGACAGAGGCTCGCAATGCTGAGTTGGCTGCTCAGGTGTCATTTCTAGAGGATGGCTGAGGTTGAGTGGACCGCTTGACCCAAGGGATTCCCTCTCGAGGTTTTTTGGATAACCTCGAGGAGGTCTGGCTGGAGACAGTGATGGCCTGGGAGAGGGACTATTGGCCTATTTTACGTTCGGTGGCAGTCTCAGTTTTGACGACGACTCCTGTAGTGGTACCGGTAGTAGCTGTGGGTCCAGCTGCCCTGCATGAGGGAGCACCGCCTAGAGTTTACTTGGACATGGGGAAAGCACCCATTATGAGGACGCTTCCCCTATTTTTGACGACTTTTTGTGTATCTTTGGGTTGGCCGATGGGTCAGTGACATTATTTTTGTACTCAGACATATACACCATGATATATATATGAGAGATATTTTTTTGTGGCTCTATATGATGTGTCACCTATTTCTGTTTATGGATGATGTTATGCTGATGGATATCTATGTTTTTGGTTTTTTATGTATGATGGTTTATTCGAGATGAATTCCAGCTTAGAATGTTGTTAGATATGTGATCAACTATTTTTTTTTTACTCCTTGGTATATATGTAAATCTAATATAGTCAAATTGGCTGCTTAATCTTTTTGCACGTAAATATTTTCTAAATAGATGTGAATCTCTTGTCTCAAATGTTTGGTTTAATTGCGACACTACTAACTGGGAATCGAGGTAGACATGCATATGGCGTATGCCCTAATGGAGGGCGTCACACATAAGTCTGATGATGCCATCATATTATTCTTGATTGTTTGTTGCTGAACTGATGCACACACCATTTGTGTAGAGTGGTGATTGGTCAGGGTGATAGATGACCCAGGTAACTGCGATTAAACTTTGAGACCATCTTGATGCTCCATCAAGAAATCTGAAATAAGGTTCAGGTTGGCGACCCATGGCGGAACTTTGAGCGTGTTTCGAAATGAGTCTTTTGGTCAAAAATTTAAAGTGGTTGGGTTGGTTTACGTTCACTCTAGGGCAGGGCCATCTTGGCCCTTATGGGTAGAATTTCATGAGGTAAAGGCCATTGATGGGGTTTTTGAGGCATGTCCCTTCCAGATCCATCAAGATGTATGCCCCTGGAAGAGGCAATGTTTTATGATGTAGGGTCCTTTACCCAAGGTTTCTAACTTTCCTAGCCCTAGGGCTTCTTTTGCGACATCATAGCAAAGGACTAGTTATCCTTCGATAAATGAACGAGGGTTGATTTGGTGGTTGAATGATGATTTTACATTTTATTATGGGCCTCATTGTGTTGCAGCGACTATTGTCGTCTTTCATCGACGAGCTCTATTTGTACTAGGCATTTTTCTAGAGGCTGGGTATCATCAAGGAGTTCGATGGCGACATGCAAATTCGGGATTTCGTAGAAATCAATGCAAAAGCGTCGGGTACCTTGACCTTTTGTGACAGGAATAAGATGGACATATTAGGACATGGGGGTGGCTACAATCCTATTTTGGATATGCGATGATACAAATCATATGTGGTGTATCGTGTCATTGGCGTTTAGTGGGGAAGAATCTCCATGATGGGATTTTGTGTAATCGCAAGGTTGTTCCCCGCTAGGATGGTCAATTTCCTATGGGTGGAATTTGTGCCTGCTACAAAGGTGCCTGAATGTTTCCATTAGCAAGAATACCTTTGGCACGTGGTTTTGGACAGTTCAAATGGTGCACAGTACCACCGTGCCAAATGAGTAGATTGTATGGGAATCGACACTACTCGTTGTCCCCGATGTGGACGCTTGGAAAGGATCTGTTGTAGAAGAGGTGGTCTTCTGCTTCCATTTCCATGTTGTTGGTTTGGGTGTGTCTAAATATTTGGGGGAGTGTAAACTTAATGCTTCTCTTGCCGCTTTTAGCTTGGGGAGATTCTCACATTTAATCGTATGGTGAAAGTGTGAAGAAATCCTGCAATAGGTACGCGTGATCTTCTCTTGGTTAGAGAGAAGTCTCTGTGGCAGAGAAGATACTGTGTGAATTTTTTTTGCAAGGGGCTTCAATTTTCTGCACTGATTGAACTGGTGTTCATTCAGGTCACATAGTCCGCATGTTATCCTAGGTTTGGCCTGGGTCATGCTTGGTTGGTGTGTCATCCTAGTTTGTCCATCACGCCTGTGTGGGTGTGGGGTTGCTGGCCTATGAGTGATGTATTTTCTAAATCGCCTGAGCTCATCGTCGCATTTCTTCTGTATTATATGAATCATATGACTGAGGGGATAGACTCATGGGATATAAGTACAACGTTGTCCATAGTGATTTCCCTTACATACATGGCAGAATAGCCTAGATATGGATGTCTCGTCGTCTTCATTTTGTGTTCTGGCAGGGTACCAATGTCGTAATGCTGTTAAATTAGGGCAGATGGCGACCACATGATTGGGCGTTTTGCATAATGTGCATGTTGGTCTTCTCTGTAGAGAGCGGTTGAGGGTAACTAGGGGTTCCCTAATTGGTTGCTTTTCAGTTGACAAGAATAAGGTGGATCTACTCGTCACATCTTCTTGGGTTGTTGAGCTACTTGTGGATTCCGAGTCCATGTCATCTTCTTGGGAGAGGCAGACTATGGTTGTGCATAAAATCACGAGGGCTAACCATAATCAGGGGATATAGTGACAATTTTCCAGAAGGTGATTATTGGTGCATAAAGGACATGTGAACTGTACTGCTCGCAATCCAACGTAGTAGACTCGTTCTATGGGATACCATCTGTGGATGGGTTCTAGGGCTGGGCATTCTTCAAGGAAGTGACCATGTTCATCACACAATATGCAACGTATGACGGGAGGGGATATGACTGAGAGTCTTTTTGGTGCCCTTCGTTCCTCCTGTAGGTACAGGATGGTACGAGGTTCGTTTCCAGTAGACTGGGTGGAGGGATCCTCTTGGTATGATCACTCCATGGTGTGTAAGGCATCCCTATACCATGATATCTCTGGGAAATGATGGGTATAATGCCCATAATTGCTGCATATAGCACATGTTTTATTGGTACGCAATGCTTTTCCTTTACCTTTGGTGGCATGTTCCTTTTTATGGGAACGTGGTGTTGCGATGTTTGCCTCGGAGCCGAGGAGTTATTTTAATTCATCCAGCTCTGGGAAGATATGGGTAGGGTGACCTATTATGTCGCATATGGCGCAGACTGGTGAGTCCCATTATATGGTGGGAGTTTCCAACTTCTTTCCTCTCTTTTCGGTTTTCTTGGCTGTAATCACCAATTTTGCAATGGGAATTTCCTTTGCAGGAATGTTTTCGATCGTTTCTTCAATGGGTGGGGCCTCCTCGAGAGTGAGGGGCTTTAAACATGTGGTAGTGATGTATGTGAATCCTGTCCCTATAGGGGGAATGAGGTACCAAACCGGTATTGCAAACGATATGTTTGGTAACACCACTGTTGCCAAAACATGTTGGGAGATGAAACCAGCTAGGGGGTAGAGGAAAGGGGTTTGGGAAGTGGTGTAGGCTAGAGAGGTTTCCATGGCCGAGGACTCGGTGTAATTAATTCTTGTGTCCCTGTCCTAACTAGCTTCAACGCTTTATGTGGACATCATACACACCGGATCCCTTGTGACATCAAGTGATGACTCAAGGATAATGGGAGGATCTCCTAGGAATGATCCTAGGACAGACGACGGTTTGAACTAGTCTGGGCCATATTCTTGGTACCATGAAAGCGTATCCAAGGATGTATCTACATAGGTTAGAATTACATCGGTGTTTTTTAGGCGTCATTTCTCACTATGCATCAATTGGTCGACAGTAATGATGTGGTCCTCATGGGGTAATCCTATGTGATCAGTCAATCAAAAATGAGGTTTTGTTTATTTTACGTATGATACTCAAATCCTAGAAGGCCTATTCATTCTCACATATTCAAATGTAATTGGGCCTTGAGAAGATATCTTGTGAGTTTTGGCACAACTTCATGTAAGAGATGGCGATGCCCCCAGTTAGCCAAAGAAAATCCACCAAGGTAAGGGTAGAGGATCTAGTGCTTGCCTGCACTGTCACCTATAGGGAAAGGATGCCCTAGATTTGGCCACTATGTACCACCATCCCACATGAGCATTTGAGTCTTGGGCTTCTTGGTAAGTCAACTAACAGTATCGAGTATCAACCGGGTTAGGTAGCCCTAACTGATATTGCATGCACTATGCCTAAGCCTAACCCCCTCTGAATCAGGTCTTTGTCGCACTCGAATTTTCTTTTCCATGGGCTGATATGTGGATTTAAAGCTCCGTAAATAGTCGACTTCTAGGTTTCAATATGAAGAATGATCAAGGGGGCTTATTGGATGCCTACCCCCTTGATCCTATCTTAGACTATAAATTCTTTTGTGGCCCCTGTGGGGAGAATTTAGTGAGTTTTGTTAAGTTAGTTTTAGGTGTCTTTGCTTTTCTTAGTGTGTGGATGTGTGTGAGAAAAAAGTGGACAAGTACATAGTTTGAAAGTGTGGATATGTGATGATCCTTTTCAAAATACCCTATTAAACTATGTTTTATTGTTCCTTGCTCAAAATAAAAACATGTGCAGATATGGGCCACTTTCTATTTTTCCTAGTTAATATATGTGATCAACTAAATGGAGATGGTGAGTTGTGAATAGAGAGCGTTCATATGCTTGCCTACGATCACTGAAGGGTGCAAAGGCAGCAGAGATTACTTGCTCTTCTATCGACAATTCAATCCTGATCCCAAAATTCTAGTGCAAAAATTGAACTAAAGTAATAGCTTTTACACTAGAAAAAAGAAAGTATCTAAGCATGCGTGGACTTGAGCCACTTACTTTGGCTAATTATCTAGGTGTGTTGGTACCTAAATTTGAAAAACATATTTTTTTTTTTTTTCTGAATGCAAGTTAATTCCCCCCTACTTAAACTATGTATGGGACTTTGCAAAAATCAACTTAAAATAAAACTGACACTAAGCCTACAAAAAGCACTAAGAGTGAGCTTTAGCAAGCTGCGGGGTACCTCAACCAGTGTTGGCAGATGTATTATGGTCTGCCAAGCACTTTACAAGTATGAAAAGATATAAATATGGGAGGAATTTATCATTCTATCTTTTGCGTGTGAAATGCTGCAACAGGCAAGATGTCTACGCGCAATTCAGTTGTGAACGCGGGCCCTGGGCACGTCTGTGGGAGGGAAAAGCGTGAAAATTCCCACAAAAGTAATTTTTGGATTTTTTCTGCTTCAGTCTGTCACTTCGGAGGAAATAGGGACTGCAAGATAAAAAGGGGGAAATTCAACCCCACTCCACAACACAGACAAAGGTCTTTACAAAAAGGCACAACCACATAAACTTGGAAATAAACATTAGTGGAGTTGCCAATCCTGTGTTAGTGTGTTTGGTGCACGTATGTACCAAATCACACCAACTTAAGGGTTTGGTTTACCCTCTTAATTTATTGGTCACAGGCAGAAAAAGAAGTGGAGTCAAGCAAGTTAGTGGAACATGCTAGAACATAAACATACTAGATAGAGAAATAGCATGCATATTCAGACTAAAACTAAAAAAATAAAACAAAAGCTCTAAATATATTCAAACAAATGCAATAATCCAAATGGTGGCTCTTTCAGCCCCTCTTATTGAGTGCTGGTAGGAAATGAGGATGAAAATTTAACCCACTTGCCAAGGGGCCCTTAGAACTTGGGTTTTAAGTCCCGATGCAAGGATGTCTTTACTTCCAAGCTTGCCTTGGTGAAAAGTCTCCCACTCTCTACTATGGTGGACTGAACTTGTTGGATGGCCAAAAATTGAGTCCCTTCTATCTCAGCTCTGGATCACACATTACTGCTATTGCTTGGGGAAATTCTGGCTAGCATAATAATGTGCTCTCAATTTGTTCATCTCTTGGTGGCCTTCTATAGGATAATTCAAATCCTCCTTCCCTCTCTTGGTACATTGTGGATGGTGACACAAGAGAGGGGGATGATTCCATTGTGTGCTCCTTTGATTTCTAAGAAGGCTTTGGTGGTTGTCCTTAGGCGACTTCAAGTGCGAAATCACTGTCGTGGAGTGTGATTTTTGTGGTCTTGGAAAGTTACTTCCGCCACTCCTAGGATTGCACGCATTCTTTGACAAAAGGCGTGCAAAGGCGCCCCTATCGAAGGCTTTTGCGTGCAAAAGCATTTCTGACTTGCTCAAATTTATTTTTTCCTTAGACCTTAGATATTTTTAAATAATTTCTAGATTCTCTAATGTCTCTCGGCCCTGTAAATCCTTCTTCTTGACATTAAATAATGTCATCTTTTCTTGTACGATTTTCTAGTGTTAACAAATACTTCTTCCTGAATAGTTTCTCGAACTCAATCCAATTCAACTCCTCTTAATAAATATCTCTGATATTATTTACATATTCCCCCCAAATGTCTTCTTTTCCTTTAAGATTAAACATAGTCATTCGATCATTCATGTTCTCTAAGTAATCATGCAATTTGAAGAAATTGTTCATCCCAAGCAACCATGCTTCCACATCCTTTGGTTTATTCATTTCCCCATCGACTGTAGGTGGCTTTTCTTTCTTGAAATCATCCAAAAAATATCCCCTATCACTCCTCCTCTAAGGTGTTGAATTTTGGTGACCTTGGGTCTAGGTTAGAGTCTTAAATCACTGATGCTACCAAACCAGGAATCTCAACCACTAAACTACTTTGCACAATGTAAATATAAAGCAGCAAATCATATATGCAAAAATATACACAACTTTTTAAAATTTTCAACCCAAATTTGCTATATTAACAACATATAATACAACAGTATAGGGCTCCCGTAACAAGGATAATGGCCCTCATACATCCACTAGTACAAGACAATATACTCTAACCATCTGGTTGTGGCACTCACAGCTCCTCTCGATCATACCCTTTACCCACCTGGTCCTTTGGCTCCTGATCTGCAGCTCCTACCTCTATCAACACTCCAAATCCATTTGCCACTAAATCTTGGCTATCCAATATTCTCTCCATCTATCCCTTTGTCCATCAATGCAACAACTCATCGAGACTCTTGTCGAGTTGTTCACAACTCCACTTCTCAACAACTCTTAACCTACCCACCATTTCTCCTCATTTACTCTGGGATTCAACGTGTTAGCGCTGGAATCAACACTTGGATTGTGACAAGTGCCTGACCAAACACATCTTAAGCTCAAGGGATTTTCTTATAATTTGATTGAGATTTTTGGAAAGTGGTTGAAACTCACACACACTGAAAGGGGTTTTGAGCAAATAAGAATCTCTCACACATATGAGGGCAGTGTTGTATGATGTGGTAACAAAATTTAGTTTTTAGCTTGATTGTTAGAATAATGGAAGATAAACAGTGGATATGTAAAACAAAAGTCCACTGCTAAGACGAAAGGGTGACACAAATTCCATATCTAAAATTTATAGTGAAAGAATGCCTTTAAAAGACTTACAAGAGTCTCACTTTACATTTAAAGAATCATATTACAAGGAATTCTTATGACTAACATGACCTCATGAATCCGTAAATCTTGGTGATTCAGGACTGTCAAAAAAAGATTAACATGCATGCTAGATCAAAAGATTTATAAAAACATGAAACATGGTTTAATTCCACCTTAACAAATTCTTATGAAAAATCTTCAATTCATACTGAATCAGGAAATCTTGGAACAAGACGTACAAAAATAGATCCATATTTCTTTGAGGTTCACAAGACTTATAAAAACATAAGATAGAACTTTTAGGATAAATCTTGAAAGACAGATAAAGTATGTAGAAACAGAAGGGAAAACAATACACACACCACATAGTTTGTGAGTCCTCAAGAGTGCATCTGGATATATTATCAACTCGGAAATATTCAACACAATATACAATAAGTTGAACAACCCACGAACCCTTTGTTCCTTTGTCTTCTACCTATTTATAATTTTACAATAGATCTGCCAACAAGACTTAGACCTTCAGATTCCTTTCATAACAACATAACATAAAATATATAAGAAGGAGAAAAAGTAGAATGTCTGCTATTTTTAGCCATTTACAATCCTAACAGAACTCTGATGGAATTAATCATATTGACAAATTTTCTTTGAGCTTTAAGAAGATATTTTTATTTTTTAATATGTCTCGAATATTTAAAACCTTTGCTGTCGGATTTTTTGTAAACCTGTGACTATTTCTTGAATGTTTCCTGGTGCCTTATGGAAATGTGTTGGTGCTAAGAGTAATGGTAGAAATATGTTTAAGAGAAACTCTGTCGCTATTCCTTTCCTTTGGTTTCTTGTTTTTCATGATAGGGTTTCAAAATAAATGTGGAAAGAGTGTTGGAGTGGAAAAACCCTTATAGATAGGTTTCAAACAAAAGGACTGAGCACGTGAAAGACATGAGAAGGAAACACGTTGAATTGTGCGCCAGCAGGAGAAATAAAAGAGGAGCAAGACATATGGAGGTTAAACAGGTTATGGAGGTGGATTGAAAGAGATAGCAGGGTTTCATTTTATTAGCGGGAGATATTACTAAATAAATGATGAGCGAGAGGGAAAAAAAACCCTTTATACATATATTGCAATCGTAGATCAGTGTCGAAATGTTTAAACATAAGACACAAGTATGAAGGAGCATGATTTTCGATGGGGGTGATGATGTGGCAAGGAGGTGGGACCGCTTGCAAATCGCAAAATTGGAATTTTTCTATTAGAAATGGAAGGTAAGTGTTAAAACTAGCGAAGCGCGATGTGCAATGAGTAGAGGATGACGTGGCAGCATGGAGATGGGGCCCATTTAATACTGCAAATCACACAGATCTTAATTTACCACTCTTCGCATCGCATCGTCGAACCACATATTATAGCATTGCAACCTAGCAAGTTTAACCATATTGCAAAATGATATTGTTTACTGAATGCGATATGCAATGGAACCTATGGCAAACACGTGGCCACTCTTCACAACCTTTGATCCATAAACTCTCTTGCATATTTATTTTCTATATTCATTCTCGACCGCTTATATCTGACTTAGATCTCGCAATCTAATCTTGTCCATCCATCTAATTTTCATTTTAATCTATGCTATGATCTCCACCATGTATCTCTCTGCTTCAGTTATGCGTTTTAATCTTGACCATCTATTTTCCCCTTTACACTTCCTCCAAAACTCTTAATTTTTTAAGGGAAATATCACTAACCCATTTGGCCCAATTTTCAACTACCAACTCGTCGTTATTCCAAAACATAAGCATCGCAAGAGCAACAGTTTGAGGCAGGGAAAAACATGGTTAGCCATTACGTTGTAATTCCGACACTTCAATAAAGTGTCGGACGAGTGAAAATTTTTCCTACATTCCTATACGATCGTCTCTCTTCCAATGTTATCCAAAAGCGTTGCTCTACCGACGTTAGACAAAGCATCGCTCTACCAACGTTATACAAAGTGTCACTCTACTGAGATTATACAAAGCGTCGCTCTGCCGATGTTATACAAATTGTCACTCTACCGACGTTAGAAAACACGTCACTCTAGCGACGTACGAAAAAACGTTGCTCTAGCGATAGTGTAAAATGTCGCATTACCGACACTCTTTCATCGAAAATAAATTTAAAAAGATAGCCACATGTCGCTATAGCGACGAGAAAATATGTTGCTCTTCCAATGGAATGAAATTTTAAAAAATCCGAATGTTGCTTTTCCAATGATAACAGTGTGTTTCTCTTCTGACGAAATGAAATTATAAAAAAACCTACGTGTCGCTCTTTCGACGTAAAGGATGAATCGCTCTTCCAATGAAAATGAAATGTCGCTCTTCAGACAGAACCTAAACGTCGCTCTTCCGACGGAAACTAAAGAATATTTTTAAAAAAATTATTTAGATAAATCCCGCATGGAATTACATACTAAAATTATTATGTACCTTCAGCCATGGATAGTGACTTATCAGAGGTTATATGTGGTCAAATATAGATTCACAAGTTATGTCCACTAAAAGAGTTTGAGAGAGAATTTTAAAAAAAGTAATGAAAAGCTGTAAAGTTGTACCAATAGTAGGAATTACATCTAAAAAGTTTTTTTACCATCAGCCATCGATAGTGGCTTATCAGAGGTTATGTTACCAAAAATGAGAAGTGTGAAATGAAACAAAAAATGGATACGATATGAAAAACCGAAATATGCCTATGATGCCTATAAGACCCTACATGAAATAGCCTGGGATTTCAAATGTAACTCACCAAATACTAAGTAGTCACATATGCCAATAGCTTTATAGTTGCCACAACTATATAGGTATATAGGATAATATTTCAAGCTACATATTCTATTGCGTTGTTCTAATCAATTTTTTAAAACTCATCTTGGCCATAGAATTCGTTGAGGGTCAACTCAGACTCGACTTGGAGTAACCATGATCGGACTAGTTTGATGTTAATGACTCTATTTATTAAAAATTACATCATATATATAGGTTGAAATGAAAAAATATATTTCAAATATTCCAAACCATTAGAGACAATATTATGCTCATGTATATACTATATACCATGTAAGGGTGAATATATCAAAATCGCATCGAGTACAATACATATCAAAAACATAATACATAATCTATGAGGCTCTAAATGGAGTCCCCAACACATGCTACTATCTGTTGGCCTACTATAAATCATTTATCAACATTATCAATCATCAAACTCATCACCATTGCTAGAAATGGAATCCTCGACATGAGATACATCATCATCCTTTGGCTTTGAGACTCAAGGGCATGTAGGTCTCATATCTCTATATCATGCAAATTAGCACTACAAGCACAAGAAAAGCTCAAAATGGGTTGGCTAATTACCGAAACACCTAAATGCATTAACTATCACCGTACAAGCTATACATAAAAATGAAATAATCGATGAACATAAATAGAAATTTATGGCACCTGTCCCAAGCATAAGAACATGGACAATAAACTATACTAGGAAGTATACTAGCATTTGGTGGTAAAGGTCTTCCCCTACCCAATGTCCATAATTTCCATTTCAACCATGGTTGGATCACAATCATCCTTACCATGTTCATGTGGTTTCACAGTCTTTGTGATAGCAAGCACTAATGCCTAAAACTTGTTGTTTACGTTGCATAGATTCGGTGGCTAGTTGTGCCTTCTTTCTCTTCTCTCCCTGACTAAATGATGATATTGATAATTTGGTTTTCCATCCAATATTTGGGACCACTAGGATAATGTGGTTGGCCTCTAGCATGGTATCAAAGCTGGGGTGGCGTTGAAGGACAATTGATGCTCTTGAGAAGGTCGAATTTTTGTGGCTCACTAACCCTTGTTGTGTGAAGTCTCCTAAGGCACTGTGAAAAGCTCCATTGGTATGCATAATTTCCTATGTGAATCCTTGTTTTGTGATCTAGATCTATGGAAGCCTGAAGGGTAGCCGAACTTTTCTGTGGGAGAGGCATAGTACAGGCCTATATTATCTCATTTCTATTTCAGGCCTAAAATTATGAGGTCTGAGATCATGATCGAAAGTCTCTATCTAAGGTAATCCAAACATGTAGAAGGGTATCCAAACAACTATATACTAATTTTTCTAAGGCACCACAAGTGCAGTTCTAAGGAACCTATGAGAAGGTTCTTAGGCTATGGTCAAAGGCTATGACAAGTGGAATTCTTTTTTTTCAAAAATTCCAAATCTTATGGTCAAAGGCTATGTTACATCTTTGTGATAAAAAATTTGATGGCAAAAATCTTGTCCTCATTGTATGCATCCCATAATATCAATCATGAAATTTTTTTATTAGTCTCTATGATCTGATTTTTGTAGTAGTTCATGCGATGATCATGTAGTAGTCTCTATGATATGATTTTTTTAGTACTTCATGTGATGATCATATAGTAGTATCTATGATCCGAGTTTTGTAATAGTTCATGCGATGATCATGTAGTAGTCTCTATTGACTCTTAGTAGAATCTATGAAGATCAACTGTGAAAAAGTCATGAAATTTTAAACTAGAATCTCTATGGATGTGTCAAATCATGCGAATCATGGCTATGTAGGTGAAGGTTGTGTAAAATACAAAGTGAGCAACCCTCTCTCTATGGATGATCTAAGTTTTGTGCATTTATAAGGATCTGATCCTAAGCTCTTTTGTTATGGCATCTTTTTGTGTACCTAAAGTCATGGAACCATGCAAAAGTCTAGAAGCTTATTCACTAAGTCTGTGCTTCCTCATGTAAAAGTTTGGATCCAAATTTCCTTAATTGTGGAATCCATTATAGGTATCCAATTTAGTTGGAAGTTATGTTGTATCAAATATGAAAGTGGCCTATTGAGGCAAAGACAACAAATCCTAGCCTATCTTGAGAATATAAAAATGCAAGCTCATTTCTGACAAAAAGATCAAGTATGATCTGAAATATATACATATTTAGTATATACCTAAAATTTCTATTGTATCACAACCATTATGTACAATGGGTTTTCATCTTGTGGGGTTTTCTTTCAACACATTTATTTATAGCCTCTCGCTGTATCTCATCCACATTTTGGCACACCCAACCAAGCAGGCTTCCTGAGCCAATACCATTCAATAAGTTTGCATACCATTCAAGAAGTTTTGGTAGAAGGACCTTCTTGCTTTTCTGGATGCAATGCTTGCTAGAAGAAACTCCTTGTTAGCCATTTCCAGCTCATTGTACACATTTTTTGTCTGTATAGACATAGACCTGTATATAAAAGAGTGTTAGTAGTATCAAAACAAAGTTACAAAAACTTGCTAGCAGCTGGAGACATAAAAAATATGCTGCTTTTTGAAATGGTAACTCGTAATTTTGTTGTAGTAGGTAATACTTGGGGAGTCACTGGCAGCATGTAGAGAAAAAAAATCGCATCAATGAAGTTATACATTGTAAAATTATGAGCCTGTATGTCATCATTTCAGACCTCAAATTTTGCAATTATTTTATTAAAATGTTTTACAAACTAGATTAAGGATGCTTTGTGGACTGATTGGAAAGAACAAAAGGCAAAGCAATAAAATAAGATCATGTTTCAGCTCATAATAAAATTCCACATACCGCAGGATCAGAGAATGCTCCACTGCAAACAGAAAAACAAACAAGTGGTTCAGAACCATCAAGACCAAATGTTCATCCAAATGTATGCCACTCCTCTCCTGTTTTAAACCTTGTTCCAATAGAAAGAAGTGTTGGAAACCACTGAAAATAGGAAAAAAAAAATAATTAGTTTAAACAAAAATGGACATCGGTTACATTTTATGGTTTTCAGATAATTGTTGTTATCACTATGTTATGCCCAGTGGAAATATTTCTAGGATGAAGGGTTTTCAATATGTTATGGTTTGGAGATTGAAGAACATAATGCCAACTATTTTGAAGAGGATTTAAGAGCTAGAAATCCCAAATTGTTATTCTTGTTATTATGTTTCAATCAAGTCTAAGAGGCCTCATAAATTCAAATTGAAATTTCTAATGGACATTGCAAAAGAAATATTACTTCTCAAGTTAAGACTCATTATTTATTAAGAAAAATCTATATTTCCTATCTAAGTATGTGCCTTTAGAAGCTCTAGTATGAAACTCTAAAAGAAGAATAAAAGCCAATCATATGTTGTCTACTATAGTAAGGTTGAAATACCTCATATGAAATTACATAAGATTAGATCTGAGTCATACTGTTCTAGAGTAGATGCCATTGCTACACTTACAGTATTGGGAATCATAAATTGTTTTTCTAAGAATACCGCATCAAAAAATAAGACCATAGTAACCATAAATCACATATATAAGTCATAGTGTCAAACACCTAGCCAAGACTTTCATGACGATAAGCAAGATGATAACTATAGATTCCAACAAGATGTACAATACCGTGTCTCTGAGGGATAGACAAACCATCATAGAGCCATCGTGAGAGGATAAAACTGTGTCAAGGTTGAATTTTTCATCATTCAATGCTCAGTACTAGCCCACAAACTTATGACAAGGATATTCAACATCATATATTGAGTAAACAAGCTGTCAAAGGAGACAGTCTTCTTGTTAAGGACAACACTCACAAATTTGTGCACAGTTTGTATGAAGTTAGAACTAGTTTAATATCATGGGGTGACTCTGTCTCAAGTTGGAATCTTGATGATGTATATGCAGAAACATGTGAATCATGCCTGTACAATTATCTGGAAGGTTATGGTCATCATGCTTTCGGGTATCAAATACGGTCACAAGCAGAAGTGGCATGCATCCTATTAGAATGAAGCATCCTTGTGAGCAGGAATGAACAAGGTAGCAGAAAAGAAAAGGTTGCAGTGGTAGAAGTTTTTTTATGGACTGGTAGTGAATATAATTTTTTTCTTGAAGGATTATGTGGAACTACAACTTTGTCTATGCCAAATAATATTTTCAGGCCAACATTGAAAAAGATTACAACTTACCATTTTTTTCATTTGGATGTGTCCCTGCTCTAGATGTGGACTAAGCACAAAGGAAAGGAAGGCACTATTTGTCGAAGACTGATTTTTTGATGAGATTCTTGGATTTCATGCACTCCTAGAAAGAGAAAATTTCCTCAAGTAGGAGCCAGATGTTATTCCATAACTTCACATGGCTTTAATTCTAGACACATAAAGGTTGATTTGGATAAAGAAAATTAGTGATTTGAGTCTTGGGTTAGTTACCACAAGTAGTAAAGGTACCCTTATGACAGGCACCAAGATATCAGACAACAAATAACAAATACCAGGGCTACAGAATCTGGTGTTACTTTCACTGAACTTTCCCAACAAACGACTCATCATGGGGATTCCATGGAGATAATGTATGTAAATCCATTATTTCTAATAACAATGACCTTATTGGGAGAATAAATACTGTTGATATTAGTACCTTGTATAATTATATGGAAGCCAAGCAAATTGAAGCTAAAAATTCATACGAAATATGTGAGGAATGTGCCTGGAATACCTTTATTTAGTTAGCCTACTAGAGAAGATACAGCATCTCTCACCCCCTCAAAAGCTTCAGAAATTGATAATTGGACATAATTTCAAGTCTAAAGAGGAATGTTCTGTCTAATGAAGATGTACTTTGATTGGAATTGTATATGCAATATTGGAAAGAGGGACCCTGGAAGAATTTTGTGATATGACCAAAGAACATGGAATCCTAGGGACTAGAGATACTGAACTCGAACTTCTTGTATGAGATGTTGAAAAGGGGATTTAAGGATAAATTTATGATATGTATCGATACCTTCTATCATACTTTAAGAGTTTCAGGTCATATGATGATACCGCAATGGAAAGAAGTACACAATTTTGCGTCTATTGTATATCATGCTATGACCTGTCCCATTTTGCAATAACAAAGAAAGGTGGACCGGTTGAATTTGCACTGAAAATATCTGTTGTAGCAAGCTTACATATCAATCTGGAAAGGTAACTTTTCTACCAGGAAATAATCCAAATGCAACTCACTTGGAAAGGACACAATGGTAGCCTTAGAGGAGACCACTAAAATACGAAGTCTGGGTACACATATCCCTACCTTGGTAAATGATATAGTGCAAATGTTGACTGTTGTGAACTTTATTTAGGCTGAAGATGTTACACCAAAAATTAGAAAAGCAGCAAATGATAATATCACACAACTCAATCACCTGACTTTTTGATTGATTTGAAAATTTCAGAAGATAGTTTTCTTCTTGAGAACAAGGATGGTCATAAAGTAAAGATAAAAAGATTGAGATAACAAAGACCCAACCTTGAAACATGGTTGCGCAGAAAACCATATTGGAAAAGGTATGACAGGAGCACTTAACCTGAGACCATTTGTGTGTATATATGCATATTCTTTATAGTTTAATACCTACAATAAGCTGACCTAAAAAATATTTTTGAGCTGACCTTAATCCCATATATAAAGTCAGGACTGACCTATAAGTTTGAAATTTGAAAGAACTATGGCTAACTTTCGATGATGGTATCATTTCAGGGCCAACCTATATGATGGGAAGAATTGGTGATTTTCCTACATTGCTTATGAAAGATACCAGCATTGAAGGACCTTTGGAGGCTGGACGCCCCACATGGAAACCTTACTAACGAATATAGAACAAATTTCATGGCTTGTGCCCTTTACATTTTGTACATGTGGCTTGAAAAGCCCCTACTTTTACCTTTTTAGATCATTCTTGTGGATGAAGAAGATTTTGACCCCTTTGATATGCTACATTAAGTTTTTTCACTTAGAAAATTATTATTTTATTGTAATTGGAACTTTAGCCTTTCTCCCTATAGATAAGAAGCCATTTCCTCTCATTTTATCATCGTTGTATTGAGAAGAAATCCCTTAGCAAGTTTCAAATTTCCATAATTTTTACTTTCTCTCAAATTTGGCTATAGATGGATAAGTTGAGAAACCCCTTGGAGAAGACTTGTTGAAGTGGAAAATTCTCTTTTCATGCATTATTATTGGTGAAAATTGATGGATGCATGCTAAATTAAATAAATTGTCTTTCTTTATTTTGTTTAAGACTTTTTAAGTTGATGGATACTAGTTATGAGGTATTCACCAAAGTAATTTCTATTATTTGTATCTCATTATCTTTCTTCAACAAGATTTCCATCAATTTCTTATGAGGTGACCTATGTGAAAGCTCCTTCCCTTAACCATCCTTGAAGACTGTAGAATGTCTAGGTCAAACCTCTAATAGATATAATTAATGTCTCCCTTAGTATTTGAACCTAAATCCATTCTAATTTCTCTACAAGTGTGTTAATATTGAAACTCCATATGCACAAAAAATATATTGGCAAACTAACACACTGATCCTCAAGTTTTCATCACCTTTTTTCCTTTTAAATATGTTTTAAACCATTTTGTAGGGGTTTATTCTTTGAAATCACCTTGTAATTTCTTGATTGTGTGTGTTTGGGAACCTTTATTGAAGTTATTTCGGTTGATCTAAGCCTTTCAATCAACCATAGGACCATTCAAACAAAAATATAGAAATTATCTTCAAAACCTTTAAAACCCTAGCAATCCTATCTTAAGGAGAACCCTCCCCTTGAGTAGGACGACATCTAGCCAGAATTCAAATGAGGGTTGGTAATGTGACGAGTATTGTCTTTCTATACCATGCTTGAGTATGAATCATGGAGATAATATCTAGGTGGATCAGCATCAACATCAATTACTAAGCTTAGACTAATCTATGTAATAGCTTGAATATGGTTAAGATACATCTTAGAGAGTGTTGAATAGGGAAACATGGAATGCTATAGAGATAAACTTAATATGGTCATGATACAGGTAGAGATCTTTCACTATGGCTTCTGCAATGGTTCACTCATATCAATGCTAAGCTTAACCAGTCATACAAGATCAACTGTTATATAAACATTAGCAATCAAATTGTGTTTCTACTTAAGGTTTATAAGATACACATGTTGGCATAGAGCTAGTAAGGCTATGTAATTATTACTATGATTTCGCTCAGTGTTAATAAGGTATGAAATGAATAGGGAAACAAAGATCATTACGTCATAACAAGGAGCTTAGCTTGAATATGGAGTTCCTAGTCACTGTAATATAAGACCTGTATTAAGGATATCATGTTTATATGAATATGTGTTATTCCATTACGTGTAGTTACATCAAGAAAATCTTGGTCATTGATTAGATGGACTTGATTCATTAGTATTAATAGCATAGTGAAATAAATAAGCTTATAGATTCAATAGAGCTTACTACTAGCTTAAGTAGGGTGATATAGTGATAGTTACTAAGCTTAAGATGGGCATCATAGGTACGATACGGTCTCTTATATATACCAATATGCTTTTACTTCCATATAATTGTTATCATTGTAACTAATACATGGGAATCATAGAAGAGAGATAAGGGTGAATACATTACTCAGCTTAGGCTAATCCAACTATTTTCACTAATCAAAGTGGGAAAGAGCGTATTCAATAATATCGAGCTAGAACAGGAACAAGCATATCTCAGTATTGAGATTACATTACACCTATGTCCACATTAGCTATTGAAATACAAGATGATTTATTAGGTAGAATATTGTATGCTATTACTCTATCCTTAACCTGTATGATGAATATGGACATTGTAATATACACTAGAGTAACACTAAAACATACTTTTTATCAAAGACCAATATGAGATAATGTATATTAGGGAAACACTATCCTCATATAAACTATACAAGCTTATGGATCCAAATATGATCTGAGCCTATACTATGATATGTATATTTTTTATCACTTTATTATGATATATTGATTGGCCTAGGATTAAGGGACATTTCAACATCCTGGAGCACTGGACATTACACCATTGGCTTGGCACCTTGGTACAAAGGTTTTAAGGGTACAATTGAACGAACAACTATAAAGGATAATTGTGTGTCTTACATGATTATTGGCATCATAAAGGAAATTAATGAGACAACATTAAGAATCATAGAGTTTCTTGTTCGCAAGTGGACTCAGGATTCAAGGAATTTCTAGAAGCATTGATGACTAGGAATGATAAGATTAAAGAACAATTCATAAGGTACTACAAGGAATACAATACTGATACCAGGGTCCATTTAGAGGTGTCATTGTCTGAACAGAATATGAAGATTTCACTTCAAAAGGGCATTTAAAGGAAATTCAAACTGACTACTACAATCAATACAAGTAACATGCATCCTTTTGGCTCAAAGGGAATCAATCATAAATATGAGACCCCTGAGCAAGTTTTGGAGCACTTCTATCATATCCATCTTGAACTCTATGAAAATAGAAAGAAAGCCCGATTGGACAACCTTCAGCTTGATTTGCTGAAATTAGACAATAAATTCATATTCATCCTGGGAGTGGTAAATGGAGAAATCATAGTGAACAACAAGAAACATGTAGAGTTGCTTACAATAAAATAGATGAAAAAACACATACAAAAAACCAGATAATAATCATGAACAAGCTTAATATTGAATTATGAACTGTAAAGCAACTTACAAAATGTGACACTACGAACCTAGTCAAGCACACAAGAAAAAATATCTTCGACATGACCCTGGTTGACAAATTGTATTTCTCATGATGCAAGAGGATTTGTACCTGTGCTGGCAAGTCATTAAAAATCCATAATTATCTATACAATAAATACAAGTAATTGATGTATTATTTCTTACTCTAAGATGCATTCTTATGATAATGTTAGAACATATGTTGAAAATGTCAAAACATACCTGAATAAGCTCTTCTTCGTTTCAATAAAAATTTATTGGAGTCGCCTGAACTTGGAACAAGCCTCCCAGGATCTAAAACAGTAGCAACTAAGTCAACAGTGACATTTTTGTTGCTACGTTGGATCGAGGGAGGTTTTCTCCAAGACTAAATGACTCCAATAAATTATTCTCTACTAAACAGGGCCAACCACATGAAGGTGGAAGCTCTTATGGCCCCTTCCCCCCCCCCACATCACTCTCAATTCCCCAATACCCAATCTACATTTCATTTTTCACTCGCGAGCGAAAAAAAAAAAAAAAGTACAAAAGAAAACATTGAAAAGTGCTTGACATAAAAGCAAGGTATGATAAATTAGTTTTTATTATACACAAGTAGAAGCTATTTTACATTGTCAAATTTTATTTTCTTCTTCCTACTTCTAAATACTAACTGAATCATGTTGTCATAGGTGCTCTAATCTATTTCATGTCTTTCACCTTAGAGACGTACAGATTGCGTAGTCACGATGTCTAGTCTCATCCGATGACGGGGCATCACCTACAAAAACAGATAATATTAAATTTTAATTGTCAGTTTTTAAATATAATTGAACTAGTTCGGTAATATTAATAAAAAAAATTAGAATGATATTATTTACCTAGTGCACCAGTTGTCACCGTTAGGACCGTTGCCCTGTCTTCCTCTCTGGTGGTAAGATTATCAAGTACAACATTCTTTGTCATTTAAACAAAAAAGGTTATAAGGACAACCATCAAGGTATAATTAGAAAAAATTATAAGTGGAAATTAATTACCATCATGGCCCTCACTGATAGTAGAATTGTCGGCCTGGTCTCCACTACAATGATCAGGTTGCACGTGAGGAACATGTTCTTCTGGAAATATTTTGCTCTCAACGCACTACTCTACAACTGGGTTATTTGGCTCGTTGAAAGTGTTTCTCCCCTGATTTAAACAAAGTTGTTAGAAATTAAATTTAAGGATGAAAACAAACATATTGAAAGGTTAACGTTTCACCTTATTAAGAACGTGGATCTGGGCCTGTCCCACGCTTCTACGATATTCAACCATGGCTATGTTTGGAATAGACGATCTTTTTATATTCCTACGTAGTTTCCGTTCCAAAGTCATCACCCTACATTACATATGATTGTGTATTTTTAATGTTATTTTATGGGATTACAAAAATGTTGGAAGGCAATACGATTAGTTATAAGATGTTTAGCTACTTACAATTCTTGCAGCTAATTTCAAGTAGCCACCCTGGCCTAGCTTGTGATGGCCTTTTTTTCAATCCTAGCTTTAGTTGCCTTTAAGGTGTCAGGCAACCTATCATCAAAATATTGAATTCAGATATGACATAGCACACTTTTATTTTATACATAGAGAAAATTAAAGCTATTGAATTAAAGTTGTAATTTACCTTGCGGGTCTAGTTAGCATCTTTCCTTCTTTCTTGGCCTTTTTCTCTTTTCCATCATCGATGAGTTCTCTCCACTCCCTCTCTAGAACTATGAGAGGATGCTCATATATAGAGTTAATTTGAAATTGTGTCCTATAGGTGTCCCTGGTATATTTTAGATATTTTCCAACTACCCGAGTGACCGCTATTCTATCAAATGTGCCCACCCCAAAAAGGGCTTCTAGATAATCTGGAAGTTCTTTTTTCAGGTTGGAATTCTGGGAATTCCACCTTGTGCATATGGTTGGGCCAAAAATTACCAATGCCTTGCTCTCAAAAAACCTATAGAACTCATTGTTTCCTACACAGAAAAAATATATTATCATTAATTTTAAAATAAAAATCATGATAAAATATGTTTTAGATAGCGTACATGAAATATTTAAAATATTAAAACTTACCTGGGAGTTGTACGTGCTTTATAGGGACACCTTCATCATTCACCAACAACGTGCCATCAATGGTCTTCGTGGAGCTGACACGTGTAGCTCCAGGAAACACAATAATATAGTTGACCATATCAGCCTCATCACTGCCAACAATTTCAACGGTTGGCTGGGTGTCTTCTTGGGTAGGGTGCATTTCTTGGCTGCCACCTAAAGGCATAGAAGGTGTATGAGAGGGTCGCTTGGCAATCTCTTGCCCTTGTGTCCCACTACCACCAACATCGGGTGCAACACGTGTCAGATAACGCTACATACAAAAGAATTTTTTTGTTAGTTTAGTTAATGTAAAAATTTAAAATAAAACTATCACAATTCATCTCATGCAGAAAAAAAAAAATATCCTTTTGATTTTTTATCATTACCTTAGATGTTTCTAGCTGGGTCATAAGTTCTGTTATCCTCATTGCTATTTCAGGTGTTTGAGGCGAAGCGTCTAACAAACGCTCAAATTCCAACTTTGCTTTTCACGCCTTTTTTCGCAGCAACAACAATGGACATAGGGATGAAGAAATCTCTTCCTCGTAGAGGGAATCATCAGGCGTACCATGGCCAGGTGTCTGCATATTTGAACAAAATTAATATTATTTCAATTATGTAAATAACTAAAATACCTGAAGATAGAGAAATGCTGACACTTTACATGTTCTTCCGCTGGCCCCTTTCCGTGATCATCCTGTCTCAGGGTTGTTCCTGTACTGCCCTGATCAGTCCACCACATTGCAATAAAATTAGAAATGTGAAAACTTGAAAACAATATCTAACTTGAAAACAAAAAATGAAAACTGAAATAATTTCTAAATTTACCTTTCTAATACATAAACTTTGTGCATTAAAGAGGCCCTGGTGGTTGAGTATAATTAAAAGTAAGGGTTGTAAGCCAAATTTTTATACTTACACCTTGCTAGTAGACAATTTATGAAAAGTAGGTAGATTAGATGAGGCTAAAAAGATTTTCAGTGAAGCTTGGAATGGTATCCACAAATGGGGTAGTCGTCATAAATATATAATGGAAAATATGCAAAATAATAATAGCTCTAACTCTTACGTGTTGCAATCAACCAATTTGGCATATCCAGATCATTCCCCCAAACAATTTCCTAGATTCTATATTAAGATGCAAGCACACCTGTAACAAACAAAAAATAAGTTCACCATTTGAAATGGATTAACCCTAAACGTTCAAGAAGACATCGAGCCCTTTGAACCAGTTTGTTCCTGAACAATCCAGTTCAACTACAAATAGTCCAACCAAGTTTGTCTAGAATTAAATGAGATTCGACCAAAATGTCAAGTTGGCTCACCATGTTGGTAAGCAAAGTTGACATGTTGAGTACCTGCCACAAATAGTGAGTAGTGTTACAGAGCATAGAAAAAGTTCTTTATTTTTATAATATGTAAAGGGTTTCCCATAAGACCATTTCCAAGTGTAAAAAATAAATTGTTGAGTGCTCAAATTCATCTTGAACAAATTAGACTCCAAATGATCTTGCAGAGTTTTTGAAAAGGAACGTTGTTAGCAGGTTGTACCAATTGAGATCAATTAATACTCTCCATGGTAACAAACTGATCGTTGCCTTGTCAAACAAATTCCCCCACATACAATATATTTTGTGATTAGTTTCTTACCTACAAGAAAAATATATTAAACCATATAGCTCCATGTCTAATGGGAGGGTATAAATAGATCTCACTGCTATATGCCACTCATTTCTATGGCTTGCAAAGTCCCAGTGTAGGTGATTGGACACTAAATACCATGCCTGCCAAATTTTTTACAGGATAGTTGATCCAGAGACCTTGAGAAACACCACCAATGAGTATATCATAGATTCCAAATGGACCTTTAATAACCCCTATAACAGTATCATTGTAAATTAAATGTTGAACAAGAATTCACCATATGTGACCACTCATTGCACTCACCATTGAATTGTCAACACTACTCCCTAAGCTCACACATCAATCAAACCAGGGCATTTGCCCTCCCTCAGTAAAATTACAGATGCCTATAAAACTAGAGGAAGATCTCCTTCCCTCCATTCTTCCCACACAAGAATTTTTTGTAATCATTTTCATCTTCCTAGAACTAGAAGAAAGGAACAAAGAATAGAAATAGAAATCATGTAGTGATTCCACTTGATAATGATAATTTGTAGGCTTAAAAATTTATAAGCTTGATTTCAAACTTGTTCAAAACCCATTGCTACATCTTAGGGGATACATTGGTACCAAAAGAGATGCAAAGTATCTTATCATATGATTAGGATTAATAGCTTTTAAGTTTATGAAAAGCCAAGTTGATATCTTCATAACCAAGAAAAGAGCTTATACCTTTTCTTCACTCGCCACATCTCCAACTACTTTAATAGAGAAGTCCATACGTCATGTTTCCTTTAAAAGAGTTCCGTGTGAGATCCAAGGTAAGAAGAGAATCCTCAATTAAATCAAGATTAATTAACTGACCATCACTAAGAATAATAATGCCTTGAATGTTCCCTTATATTTGGGCCACTTCAAGGAGATATCCTAATGCATTTATTGGCAAGAATATAAATGGGCTAGGAGTAACTAATAAATAGCCATTTATCTTTTGATTTGTTTATTAGTTGTTGGTAGGTTTCTCTATTAAAGGTTAGTTGAGTCTATGAATATCTTTTCACTGAATTTCAATGCCCTTGTTACCAGTGTGTTGATTACCAAATCATTAATTCGATGGTGGTTGGAGTAAATGCATAGATATCTGGCAGTATGTATCATTTTCCTCTGCCTTTGTTTCTCCAACATACCATCCTCCTTTTTGGATATTAGCACATCAAAAAAGTAAATTTAACATCAATCTCCACTTCTTATCCATAAACATTGGGCCTATGGCCCATCTGCTTCAACAACATGGATTTTCACTCTCTACAATTAATCATCATAGAGTTTAAGCTCCTTGAATTATTGTTCGTTAAACAACATGAATTCTCTGTTCAGATTTGGATTGAAAGGCATTATTTATTTGTTGAAGGTGCCAAGGACAATCCCAACAACGGTTTCAAGTGCACTCTTTTTTAACTGCTAGAAATAAAAAATACTCTGAATCTCTAGAATTTAAAACCAAGCTCCCTCAATCAGTTCTACCAGCTGCAAGATGTCTCTTCTTAGGGCATAACAAAGTTGTTGTAATTCTGGGATTCTTCTAAGCATCAAAGTTTAAGTTTGATCTTCATTGTTTCCCCTCCCTCATTACAACAACTTTGTTATTTCATATAAAACATATAGGGACTAGAATTATACCCATGTTATTGTGTTGATTTACCATACTATCATCATGTTACTTAATGGCACTCCTTATGATTAATCTACATACTAGTATTTTTCCTAAGCTAACTCCATTGCTCAGCTTCATGCTAATTATTGACACATAATAGTAAGAGTTAATATAAACTATCCATGTTCGAAGTGGAACCCTTGTGTATACCTTACCAATACAGAGTAGAGCATAAAAAACTACACTAATATGGATCCTTATCATACTCTAAGCTAGTAACACTGAATACAGAATCACTGTTATATAACAGACTATGTGTTTACATACAATAATGAACCTCTAATAATCAATGGCTCTTGTTCATCTTATACAAGTGATGTAATGAAATCGGGAAATAAGGTGATTACTGGTACTATTCATGAGCTTAGTGCTTATACTAGTCTAGATAGGTAGTCATAGGTCCATAAGCTTAGATAAGGGTCTAACATAGCTTATTCAACATGTACTAGTGGAATGTATCACTATCTTATACTCACTCATTATGAGCATTTAGACTAGTATGATTACAGTTTCATATATCTGTAGATTATGCATAATACTGCTACTTATGGAGTTATATTACACTATGCTTAACTATGAACACTTAAGCTTGTTTCTCATTTGTATTGGATTTGTTAACCACATGTTATCTATGGGAATAGTTCAGGTCATGGATTCAAACCATGTAAACTTGAATAGGCTTTTCACTCTTCATATTAAACACAACTATATTGAACACTATGTTACTTATACCGATATAATCTTTGAATACACTCTATTCTATGAGATTATGTTGTGCTTATAACTAACCGGTATTGATTAGGGAAACTAGATAAGTGTAACCTTCATAACCCATAGTGGAATCACTTGTATTACATTAGCTTACTACCATTGTAATTATGAGCTTAGAGATTACACGAATACAATAGGTGGAATCATTGAACATAATAGAATGGTTACCCTTGTTAATCATGTGTAATATGAAACTAGCACATAAGCTAAGTTATACTTCTATTAATCTGTACTAATTATGTAATATATACAGGTAATCATGTACAGACTAGTGTGTACAAAAAATACATCATCTTCTAGTATCTATGGTATTCATAGTCCAGCTTAGTGTTAGTGATAATTGTTTACATATTAGGTATAGAAGCTTAAGTAATAGTGATGGTTGTACTGGAATACTGTGAATAAGGTATGGTAACTATGTGTGATTGATTAGGTAGGGTTAGATCGTATCATCTTCATATATTACATATGGCACTCTTTTCTATCTAAGCTCTTAGTATTCAATGATCATGGAAAGGGTTATAGGCTTATCCATATTCAATATGCTTAAGCTCATAGAAGTGGCATACATCATTACCTGGATATGATGAAGATTATGGGAATAGTGTTGATACCAGCTTATGGTTACATTATGTTGTAGTTCAAGCTGATACTAGTCATTGTGTTTGGTCATTGGTTGTTACTTACTCATAGTACACCTAGCTTAATCTATATAACTATGGGGCTAAGTCTGATCACCACTTCCTATATATGGGTAAATGTTCACCCTTTATTCCATATTCATTGGACTCATATGTCAACAGTCTTATACATACCCAAATAGGGACAAAATGGTGATACATAGAACCCATTAGGTATTATGCATAATGAATGGTTGTATTTATATACTCTCCATGTTAGATCACTGTTTTTAAATGAAATTCAGCAAACTGCAACCACAAATGTATATGAGAGTATAGTTAACAAGCCTAAATGCTACCTGAAATCGACTCGAAAAATTAACATTTCATGAAAATTGTTATGAAAACCCAAATTTGTTTTGAAGTGATCAATAAACTTGGATGCAATCTGTCAAGGCAGAGGCTAATACCGTCCTTACAAGTATTTTTCCTAGTATTTTGTAGACAAATGCAATATATGCTTCTTAAATTTTACTAGTGCTTAAACCCAGTTGCTTTCTGAAGATTGACTCTGGTATCGACATTGAGTACTGTCAAATAAGCCAATAGGATTGTAAGAAATGTGTTAAAGATTGACTTTGGAGTTGACATTGGGTATTGTCAAATAGGCCAATATGTTTGTAAGCAACATGTTAAATCATTGAAGGCATTCCATGCTCATTCTGTGAGATGATAGAGCCCCCCAAAGATGGCCTTAGCGCATCCCACAAATTACTATTATGAAATCCAAATTATATGGAATTGTAACAAAGCTTTGTGTAGTACTCAACCACATTCCAAAAGGCCTACAAGCTGATCAGTAGCAGTTCTAACTAATCCAGGTAATCTATGTTGATCTTGTGAGATTAACTTAGGCCAATGGATCTTGTACATTTTTGTTTTTTTTTACTTTGGGCTGGAAAAACTTGGGGCTCAAACATACATCCATGCTCCCAACACACTCATGTTGCTCTTGCCTACTCGAGTTTCCACATCACCAATATACTCTATAATTTGGTCTACTTGTATGACCCGTTTCTTGTTTGTGATACCAGTTTAAGCCAAAATCGATCAATTTACATGTCACAAGAAACCTGCTAACGAATTTCATCTCTACAAATATATTTTTGATCGTATTACCCTATCTACAATGTACATTACATAAATCCATATTGAGCTCTTTGTGATTGTAATAACCAGTATTAGTTACATAAACCTGCTTGCTTATATTTATACCTCATGTTTGGTCTGTGTTATGAGTACGAACTCCATTGAATCTCCAACTTTCTATGAGCCATGATTAAATCAACAGAATAGTAACAGTGATGATTAGAGTCATACCACCATTGATATGGAATTACTAGTAATATGTGATTACTCAATGGAATAGCTCCAAGTTAAACCCTATTGATATACAACATTAGTAACAAGCAATGGCTAAGATAAGTTGATAGCTACCTTGTATTCCCTAATTACTAGATATGATGAGTACTAGATGTATTTGCATAATAGACAACCATTTTTCTACACTATGCAATCCATACGTTTCCCTCTATTCGACACCATTAGTATCTCATACTAGAATCTATGATAGCAAGTGAACATTCATTGTTGATGGAATAGTAGTAAGTCCATGGTATTCATGATATTGTACAGATACCCAATTCCAAGTATCAGGAGGAGATTCATGGACGCATGTGATTGAATGAATCGATAGGATTTCCTACTTTCATGGGGTTAGTTCATCACACTTATCTAAGAGCTTACGTGAATCAGAGAACCAATACCCTTTGAGCAATGATAACACCAGTATTACAGCTAAAGATCATTAGCTAATAAGAGCTCGTACCATTGTATTACTAATATTCATAGAGCTATCAAAGCTTATAGTTTGTATAAAGCACTCAGAAGCATGAATCATCATGTAGTACTAATACCTTTATCTGGAATCACATATCAAGCCTAATAAAAGCAGTATAGTATTCATAGTTAATCTAACCAAGCTATACTAGTAATAAAGCTATCCTTATATGTTATGTAGATTGTATGATTAGACTACAATCATTGTGGAATCTTTATACGGGGCAACATTGATGTAAGCTTCAAGTGTAATGGGTTTACTACTATCCATAACCAATCATGAACTTGTATTATGTTAGTACCAGTGTTCACATTACCTCTACTATTCAACCGTGTTAGTAAAGGCTAGTTAGATGAAACGATTCACATTGTTTCCATAATGAAGATAAGCTGCTTTGTGATTCACATGATTACATAGGGTTGATATCAGTTATAAGCTGCATTTTTATGGTCTAATGATGATTCTTACTAAGAAGTTATGATTATAGCTTCTCTAAGACTAGTTATGAGCTAGATGATCACAGTTAATATCTAAGCTATAAGTAATGGGAATACTACATCATAAACACTGATAATCACTTGTACTATTAGCTATGATAGATAATCCATGGTAATTGATCACATTCCCTATGTGTACTGATTACTGTAATTACGTTATGATCTTTCTATAATATAGAGATGTTGTACTACTAGGTTATGGAGTTCATAGATATGGTGATTAATTTTCTATACATGTGGGTGAAACGTATATGATAGCTTAATTAAGCTCAATCCATGTCCAATAATTAGGGGAACTACGTAGGTCCTTGTGCTTTACCAGTATAAGTGAATCCAGATGAAATGAACCACTGGTACAAGATTCCTAACCCTTCAATCCCTCGGATGTCTATTATTGCTACAGCAGGAAGCGTTTTATGTTTGGGGAATCTCGTTGCAGAGTGCAAGATATTATCAATCTGCAATCCAATTAAGAAGAAAGTGAATTAATTACCTCCAACTTTCAGAATTCAGCTGATACACAAAGCAACCATGTGTCTAAACAAGGATGCCCACTCATATAAAATTGTAGTAACAGGAGAAGAGAATAGAATTATTTCTGCTCCCATAAACTCCAGAGTATATACCCTTTATACTGAAATTTATGATTCTAGTACTGGCCACTGGAGAATGGCAGACAACCCCCTACCCAATGCAAAATTTGGGTCAGATCCAGGAGTGTGGTGTAAAGGCTTGTTCTACTGTATCACAGAGCTTCCATATGGAGTTGTTAGATTTGATGTCGAGAGTGGCATTTGGTCTGAATTTGATGCAGTCATGCCATGCTCTATTTCTACTCTGGTCCTTGCAGAGAGAAATGGTTGCCTGATCATGGTTGGGAGAGTGGTTAACAACCTTAAAAAAGCAATTGAAAAAATATAGATTTGGGAATTGAAATCTGTGGGCCGTGATATTAAAGCTTGTACTGAGCTTCAACAGATGCCTCCAAGTATCTATTCAGAGTTCATGGCTCCTCTCAAATTTTATTCTCCATTGGTATGTTTTTCAATAGGGGATTGGTTGTGCATTGATACGCATTTAAGCTCGTGTGAAATTGCTTTCAATTTATACAACAAAACATGGAAAAGCCTTCTGAGTGATCCTCTTTTTCCAGGAAACAGGAACTTTCGTTTGTTAGGTTTGTGTTATAAGCCTACATTATCAGGTGGCATCTATAGACTTATGCAAAATATGAAAAATAATATTAGCTCTATCTCTTACGTGTTGCAATCAACCAATTTGGCATATCCACATCATTCCCCCAAATAGTTTCCTAGATTCTATATTAAGATGCAAGCACACCTGTAACAAACAGAAAATAATTTCACATTACCATTTTGCCTGCTGATGGTGGAAGGGCCTGCAGTATTTTAGGAAGCTTTCTGGAGTTTCTTGCATGTTTCGTAGGTGGTTCTTTGCAGCAGGAGGCATATAACCAGTAGGGTTTGAGTCGATTATGGAGGTGGAAAGTAGTTATAGTGATTACATGCAGGGGTAGCTGTAGTGATTAATTTAAAATTTTGAAAGGCCTGCGATTAATCCGAAACCTTTGAACCATAGGTTAATGAATATGCCACCATGTAATTCGTTTGAAATGCCTCTGTTGATATTAAAACCATAATTTATGGTAATTCTCCACCATATAAATAGGTATTAAAACCTTTCAAATTCCAACGTATAAAAAATTTGGAACTTAGGTTTGATTTAAACATTGTACTTTGGTTTACAACCCCTTTTTCCTTTATATTTAGAAAAGGCCAATGTTGAAAATTTGTGATATTAAGGATAAAGTGAATGATTCCCTTATGAGGATGCTATTTCAGCTTCAGTCCATTGGTTTTCCGTTTTCTGGTAACAAGTTATCCTCTTGCTCATGATTGACATGAAAAATGTTTGTGTGGCCAAGTTTCAAGCAGGCCTTGGTGAACGTGTCATGGACTCCACTTGGAGGGATTCATATCACGTGTGGCTACACATCAGGTTACGTAGAGCCTCCATATTTCACATTAAATTCATGATGGAGGGAGACGCGTTATGTGTGATTACAAAGGATTTATGACATATCAATTGTTTAATCGATGTAGGTCAGGGGGCGATATCATACACAGGATTGGATATGGTTTTGAATTCCTCTGACAGACTATTGAGGTTCATTAAATTCATGATGGAGGGAGACGGGTTATGTGTGATTACAAAGGATTTATGACATATCAATTGTTTAATCGATGTAGGTCAGGGGGAGAGATCATACACATGATTGGATATCGTTTTGAATTCCTCTGACAGACGATTGAGGCTCATTTATGACCTCATGATTATGCGCACTCTTGGGATGGCATGCAGAATCATGGGAGAAGCATTACACTTGGTGTTTGGCAGGTCCTTGGCTTGCATATGATAAATTTTTCATTTCGTATGTTGAGTTATATATTAGATATTTTCATGATTTAGTGTGGCGAACTTAACTGGTGAGTTTAAGGCGAAGGGCTCCAAGTCTTGCAGCTCTATCCCAAGTACTGATGTACGGGCCTGAGCTCTGCCATCAGCACACTTTATTTTTTCCCTCGATTTCTTCTCGCTTTTCAACGTTCCTCCCTATATTCTTTCCCGATATCCCCTCCATAATTCCCACTATGTTCTCTCTACTTTTTCCCTTGGTTCATTGGAATGATACCCCTATAATTTGTGTTTATGTCGAGCTAGATCATTGGTTCATCACCAAGCATTGTTTCATCACTATGTGTTGTTTGGTATCATAATTTTATTTCAGTGGTGCGCTTCCTATGATAGTGGCATTGCGCAATCCCTCATTGAATATGGTAAAACACCCGGTAAAGGGAAAGGTAAAGAACATGAATATGTTCATTATGTTGTGGCACATTATAGCATGTCTTCATATGTGTATACATGAAAATATTTGACCCCTTCTAAAATCAATAGATATCTAATTTCAAGATGATCAGTTGTGGAAGAAGACACTCAACTATGAGCGTATACCCTTTAGATGTTGAATATGTCATGAGTACAAACATTTATATCACCACTGAAGTTTGTTGGTAAATCAGATGAAGTCTCCTAAACCAGTGTCGAATCAAGCAAATAATGGGTTTACAGCTATTGAGCATAGTCATTGTAACCCTAAACATGGCTCCTCACATAAAATAAGTAGGGATTGGGGGCTTATGGGTTAAGGGGTTACGGATTGGGAGCTTAGGGATTAGGGGATTTAGGCGCATTTAAGGGTTAAGGGAATAATGAGTTAGTGATTAAGGGATTCGAGTTGGGGGAATAATGAGTTAGTGGTTAAACGGTTAGGTATTTGGGGGTTAGGGGTTAGGGGATTTAAGAGCATTTAGGGGTTAGGGGAATAATGAGTTAGTGGTTAAGGGATTAGGGATTGGGGGCTTAGGGGTTAGGGGATTTAGGCGCAATTAGGGGTTAGGTGAATAATGATTTAGTGGTTAAGGGATTAGGGATTAGGGGCTTAGGGGTTAGGGGATTTAGCGGTTAAGGATTTGAGGGGTTAATGGGTTATGGGTTAAGCATTAATGGTTTAGGTGTTTATGGGTTAAGGGGTTATGGGTTTAGGTGTTAGTGGTTTAGGGGTTTAAGGGTACAACAAAGATAATGATTTTAGGGTACAACAACACTCTAAGGTTTATAGGTTGATTGATATTGACATGGATAGGGTAAGCTTCAATAGTGAAGTTGTTTTTGATGAGGATCAGGTTGGACCTTTCCAAACTTATCCTAAGTTTTGAATTACTTAAAAGATGGAAGTGGTTGAGGATTCAGGTGTCAAGCTTCAGGTAGCTGCGCTTGAAGAGGGGTGGAAGATTTTGAGCATGATGACTTCCAAACATTCTGTAGAAGATCCACAGAGTTTGCAGAGCTTTTCAGGCAGGGAAGCTACAGTGAATACCATATTTTTATGAAGGGAAATCTTGGAGAGCGTAGAGGGTCCTTCAGTTGGTACTTTCAGAAAATATATGTGGACCAATGAACATGACATCAACCACTACTGCTAGGTACTTCCTTTCGTTTGTTGATTATTTCAGTAGAAAAATGTTGGTATATTTTCTATAATTAAAATATGATGTGTTTAATGAATTTCAAAAGTTCAAAGCATTAATAGAGAAATAGTTAGGTTGTCACATTGCCTCTCTTAGATATGATACTGGTGGGGAATTCTACTTAAAATATTTCAATAAATTTTGTGCTAAACATGGGATCCAAAGACAATAGACTACACCTTACACTCCACAACAAAATTTATTGGTTGAGAGGAAAAATTGTACTATCACAAATATGGCTAGGTGTAAGTTGCAGAGGAAGTCTATTCCAAATAGGTTTTGAGATGAGGCAATGTTCACAATAGTATACCTATTCCAATTCCCAAAACAACACATGATTCCAACCCTCACATGACCCAACCCAACCCACCCTGACCGGCCCGAACAACGCATTTCCCTGCATGCCCTCACATGACCAAAACTGACTCTACCTGACTCGCCCGAACATGTTTCCCTAGGTACCCTCACATGAACCGACCCGACCCACCCCGACCCACCGAACACATTTCCTTGGGCACCCTCACACAACATGACCTGACCTGAGCCGCCCGAACGTGTTTCCTTAGGTTCCCTCACACGACCTGACCCGACCCCACCTGACCCACCCAAACGCGTTTTCCTGGGCGCCCTCACACGACACGACCCAACCCGACCCGCGCGAACGCGTTTCGTTGGACAACCTCACACAACATGACTAGACCCGACTCAACACAACACGGGTAGTCACAACTTATAATTTTTTATATGACCACCATCACACGACCCGACCCCACCCGACCCGACCCAACCCGACCGGCTTGAACGTCGAAGGCATGAGGGAGAAAACAGAAAACGAGTCACACGAACATGCAATATAAGGCACACAGGAAATTAGTACAACTTAGCATTTTTGATATGGACAACCTCACATGACCTGACCTGACTCGACCCGACACACCCGAACGCGTTTCTTTGGGTGCCCTCACACAACCCGACCAGACCTGACCCACCTGAACACATTTCCCTGGGTGCCCTCATACGACTCGACCGGACCGGACCGGACCCACCCAAACACGTTTCTGTGAGATCCCTCTCACCACCCAACCCGAACGCATTTCCTTGGGCGCCATCACATGACCCGTCCCAACTCGCCCAAACGTCGACGAAGGAACGAGGGAGAAAATGACAAACATGTCGCACGAACGTGAAAAAGGCACACATGCAATCACAACTTAGCATTTTTTATACAACCTCCCTTAGACAATCCAACTCGAACACGTTTCTTATGGCGCCCTCACACCACACGACCCAACCCGCTCGAATTACGAAGGGCATACGAGGGATCAGAAAACAGAAAAAGGATCGCAAAAACATGCACAAGAAACATAGGCGGTCACAACTTAGCATTTTTTATACAACCACCCTCACACGACCCAACCCAACCTGACCCGACCTACCCGAACGCATTTCCTTGGGCGTGCTCACATGACATGACCTAACCAGACCCGACCCGACCCGACCCACCCAAACGTGTTTCCTTGGGTGCCCTCACAATATGGCACACAGGCAGTTAGTACAACTTAGCATTTATTATATGGACAACCTTACACAACCCGACCCGACTCGACCTGACACACCCAAACGCGTTTCTCTAGGCACCCTCACACAACCCAACCCAACCCGACCTACCCGAACGCGTTTCCTTGGGTTCCCTCACACGACCCGACCGGACTTGACCGGACCCGCCCGAACACGTTTCCGTGGGAGCCCTCACATGACGACCCGACACGACCCAACCTGAACGCGTTTCCTTGGCTGCCATCACAGGACTCATCCCAACCCGCCCGAACGTCGACGAAGGAACGAGGGAGAAAACGAAAAATGGGTCTCACAAACATGCACAAGGCACACGAGTGGTCACAACTTAGCATTTTTTATATGAATTCCCTCACATGATCTGACCTGAACTCGTTTTTTTGTGGCGCCCTCACATGAAATGACCTGACCCTCTCGAACGAAGGCCGATGCACTAAGGAAAACAAATGCTAAGTTGTGACCGCTCACGAGCGGTCACAACTTAGCATTTTTTATACGACCACCATCACATGACCCGACCTGACCTAAATCACTCGAACGCATTTCCCTGAGTGCCCTCACACGACACGACCTGACCTAACCCAACCAACCCGAACGCGTTTCCTTGGGCACCCTCACACGACCCGACACGACCCGATCCAACCGGACACATTCCTTGGGTAGCCTGCAATGACTTGACTTGACCTGACCCACCCAAATGTGTTTCCTTGGGCGCCCTCACAGTACGGCACAATCAGACCCGACCCGACCCGAACGCATTTCCTTGGGCTCCATCACATGACCCGACCTGACCCGACCTGCCCGAACGTCGAAGGCATGAGGGATAAAATGACAAACGGGTCGCACGAACATGCACAAGGCACACAGGAATTCACAACTTAGAATTTTTTATACAACCTCCCTTAGACGATCTAACTCGAACACGTTTCTTGTGGTGCCCTCACACGTCACGACCCGACCCGCCCAAACGAAGGGAATACGAGGGACTAGAAAACGGAAAAAGGATCACACAAACATGCACAAGAAACATAGGCGGTCACAACTTAGCATCTTTTATACGACCACCCTCATACGACCCAACCCAACCTGACCCGACCCACCCAAATGTGTTTCCTTGGGCGTGCTCACACGGCACGACCTGACCCGACTAGACCCGACTTGACCTGCTCGAACGTGTTTTCTTGGGCACCCTCACAATATGGCATGACCCGACCTGACCCGAACCGAACACGTTTCCTTGGGCGGCATCACACGACTCGACCCGACCGGCCACCTGAACGTGTTTCCCTGGGCACCTTAGTCATGACACAGCCTGACACAACCCGACCCAGTCGTACATGTTCCTTAGGCACCCTCACATGACCCGACCTAACCCAAACCGCTCGAACATGTTTCCTTGGGCGCCCTCACAGTAAAACACGACCCAACCCGACCTGACCCAACCCAACCCGACCCGCCTGAACGACGTTGAAGGCACAAGGGAGAAAACGACAAATGGGTAGCATGAACGTGCACAAGGTACACGAGCGGTCACAACTTAGAATTTTTGATACGATGACCTCCCTCACATGATTTGACCCTAACAAGTTTCCTGTGGCGCCCTCACATGGTATGACCCAACCCACCTGAACAAAGGTTGCACGAGGGAGAAAATGGAAAAGGGATCGCACAAACGTGCACAATAAACATGGGTGGTCACAACTCAACATTTTTTATATGACCCGACCCGACCTGACCCGACCCACCTGAACACGTTTCCAGCTTGGGCAGCCTCAGTACACGGCACGACCTAACCCGATCACCCAACCCAACCTGACCTGCCTGAACATGTTTCCTTGGGCGCCCTTACAATATGGCACGAACCGACCTGACCTAACCCGAACATGTTTCCTTGGGCACCATCATGAAATGACTCGACCCGACCCGTACAAATGTGTTTCCTTGGCCGGCCTCACACAACATAATGACCCGACTAGACCCAACATGACCCACCCGAACGTGTTTCCTTGAGTGCCATCACAATACTTGACCTGACTCGTATGAACATGTTTCCTTGGGTGGCCTCAATACACGACACGACCCGACAAGACCCAACTCGACCCGCCCGAACACGTTTCCTTGGGCGCCCTCATATGACCTGAAACATTGTTCCTAAACCATAAACCCAATCACATGACCCGACACATTGTTCCTAAACCCTAAAATATAACTCCCAAACATTGTTCCTAAACCCTAAACCCTAATATTCTTCCTAAACACTAACACTTGCAAACGTCGCAATACCGACCCTTGACCCAATTGTCGCAATACCGACACTTGTCCTAACTGTCGCAATACCAATAGTACTCACTAAAATGTCACACTACCGACGCCCTACTCCAAACCGTCGTAATACTGACGCTTTACTCTAAACATCGCAATACCGACACTTATTACTATGTGTCGAAGACCGAAACTTTTCTCCAAACCGTTGGAATACCGACGCTTTTCTCCAAATGTCGTAATACCGACACTTGTCTTTAATCATTGGTATAGCGAAATTTGTGGGTGGGATTTAAAAAATTGATAAAAATTGGGGAAATTTCCGACATTTGGTCAAAAGTGTTGGAATTTTGACCAAATGTACTAGTGTATGATCCACGCCCACACTTTCAAGTGCTTTAATAGTTGTAATTTTTCTCTCAATGCAATATCGAACTGACGTGACAATATCAACACCACTATAAACGTTATTTTTGCACACATCTAGTACACAATTTGTCATGTTGATAAGCAGTTCCATCCCCAATGCAAAGGCTAACAGAACCTTAGGATGGAGGGGCTTCCGGGATTCCATATAAAAATGAAAAGGGTTTTTTAATAGGTGTTCCATTCGATTGAATATTTCATTAGACTTGATTGAATCTTCCCACACAACTGTGACTTTGGAGGTCCTTGTTTGTCTCCATCTACATTATTGTTAAATATCTCTAGGTTTGAAAGAGTTCTTCCATCAAGCTGAAGAAAACCTTTGTATATTTTGTAGGAATAAATTGCTCCATTATTATTATCTCAATTTATCTTGTAAAAATGTACAAATAACACTCTAAGGGAACTTATAATAATTCCACAAAATGTGGAAAACCATGGTGTAGCGAAAAAAAATCTTAAAGTAGCCCCTTTTTGCAAACAACTGGAGGACGACAACTGAAAAGGACAAAGATATAGAAACTTTAATCCCCATAGCTTCATTAACACCTTTCACGTTGACTAATTTAGGTCTTAGATGGAACAAAATTTGCAAATATCTTTTTCCAATAGCCCCAATTGGTTTAAGTTCGAAGGATTTGAATTCCAAAGTAAATAATAAGATTTGGAACAAACCCATTCCAAATGCAAACTTGGTTGGTGTTTTTAGTCATGCAATTAGAAGAAAAATAAGTCCCCATTCTGGTATGTCCCTGATATATGTTATGTTTATAGTTTTTCCAAACTGATTTATAGTGTTTTTAGCAAAGAATAATCCCAAAATCATACTAATTTGATGATCTTGAATCTTGAAACTACCATAATAGTCACCACAAAGAATCTCATGGTATCAAGGTTAGCATTAATATAATGTTCTCTCCATGTGCAATTATTATTTCACTAAATCACAAGGATTTTATTTCAAATGTGTTTTCTAATGTCATCCTAACCCCTACAACCAATTTTTGATATAATGTCGTACAATTTCTTGATTATTCAGTTGATCTTGATATATTCTTTATCATGGGTCTATAAGCTCATCTCGGGATATGTTGTTCTCTCGTAGTTCCACAACGTAATTCTTATTCCATTTCATGACAGGTCACCTTCTACTAGCACCAATACACAACATTTTTTTATCAAAAGAAAGCTCCAATTTGAAACCTTCTTCAAAATTACACAAGCTTCTCCCTCGGTGAACCCTCAATATTTCAGGAATGCATGCACCCTAAACATTTAGAGAGATGCCACCTTGGTCTCCAACATGTATCCTATTGATGTCTTCTTATGAATTGCATGCCATTCTGGCATCTTCAAAGTATGGGCACTACAAATGTAATATAGTTTGTTGAATTGTAGCATCCCTTAAATATGGATGTACATTTGAACCATCTCATGCCAAAAATAAACAATGTGCTTTAAATTTGACTTTTTTTCTTCTTCTTAGTGAGCCCATTTAAACCAAAATTAGTATAAGCTACATAGTTGAATAGATTAGAAACTTCATAGGAGTTTTTAACAGAGAAGGTATTTCGAGGATTTGTTTTGCTCATCTTGGTAAGGCAGAAACCCCTACCCAAGCTCATGAAAACACCACGCTCCTCTGGTTTAATATTTATCTTTAGAGCGCGATTGGGGTGTCCCAAAAACTTCCCAAAATAAAAGGGTGTTGAAACCTTTGTTAAACTTGTTACAGGGAATTGTGAACATGTGATTTTAGCTTGCTCTGGTGAACATGTCTTGGGTTATGTTGATCTCCCATGGTTCCATAATGTAATTTTTATTTTATTTCAATATAGGTTTCCTTCTACTAGCACTAATACACAAAATTTTCTTATCAAAAGCAAGTTTCAATTTAAAACCTTCTTCAAAATTACCCAATCTTCTCCCTTGGTGAACCATCAATAGTTCAGGAATGCATGCACCCCAAATTTCTAGAGAGGGGCCACCTTGGTCTCTAAAAAGCATCCTATTGATGTCTTCTAATTTATTTATTTCCTTCCTTGCATCTTCAAAGTATGGGCACTCTAAATATAATATAGACTACGAAACTGAAACATCCTTTAAATATGGATGTACATTTGAACCATCTCTTGCCAAAAAGCAACGATATGATTTAAATTTGGCTTGTATTTTCCTCCCAATGAGCCCATTTAAACCAAAATAAATAGAAGATACATAGTTGAATAAATCAAAAAATTATTGGGAGTTTCTAATAGAGAAGGTATTTTTGGATGTGTTTTTCTTATCTTGGTAAGGTAGAAACCCCTGCCCAAGCTCATGAAAACACCATGCTCCTCTGGTTTAATATTGATTTTGAGAGCATAATTGGGGTGAACCAGAAACTCCCCGCGATCAATGCGTGTAAAAACCTTTACTAAACCTATTTAGAGCATTGTTAACATGTGCTTTGAGCTTCCTTTGGTTCACCTATAACATATTTTTCATGCAATGTGTGCAATAATGTTTTGCCTCTACTAACATCTAATTGTTAGAATATTTACCTTTACCTTGATCAAAAAATCCATCTATGTAATTAATAATGGTATAAAATGCCTCTGATCAACTAATAGTAATGTTGAGACACATTTGTTGCTATCTTCCTCAGATGTGACCTCTCAAAATTTGTCCTTGACACTTCGATCTTGGACTTCACCATACACTATAAGAGTAGACTCATCGATTAAATGTACTAGGTATTTGGTCATGCTTGTATCTTCAACAAAATTTTCATCTTCAAAGTCTGGGTCTCATATTTTAGGCTTGAAATTTCTCCTTTCTTTCCTTGCTAATAGCCAAGCTTCCATTAGGTATGCCACTTCTAGCGTAGCTATAGAATATTGCTCCATAAATTCATTTTTTTTATTTTGTTGCCTTCTAGAAAAATTTATTAGATCCTCCATATCTTCCATGGTACCTTCAACTTCTACCTATGGTTCACTTTTCTTTAGGCTCAAAGCTAGCCAAGACCATCCTTTGATGCCACTATAATGTACCAAAGATAAGCTAGCCAATTATTTCTATCAAATTTCAAGATTATCTTTGACAACTCTCTTTGAATAGTTGGCATGCAAACTTGTCAAGGAATTTAGGAGAATACATCAGCATATAAATACCAAAATTTTGTCAAATACTTAATAAATGAATTAAATAAATTTCAACAATAAATGTGAGTGTCCAAACCGGATTTTATTGAAATGGATCGTCAATTTTTACACAATTTTTTTGTACTAATCAAGCCTTGAATGATGGAATAAATTTGACCTTGACAAAGATAGATCGGGCCTTTCTGAGTGACTGACTCGACCCCTTAGAGAGATCAATCTGGCCTTTTAATGGAACATGAATTCTTCAGGATATTCACCTCTTCTATCAGCTTATAGGATCATAAATTGATTGGTACAAGAACCCAACTTGGCCACTACAGCAAATAATTAATTCATCCCTCTATAGTTATGTGCGATCTGTACAATTTGACCTCCCTTCTTATTGTTTTAATTTCAATATGATGTTGCTCGTTCATTTTCTAATTTTTCTTCAAATTTAAGGAACTTGAGCTTCTCATAGGAAAAACTTGGAACCTTGAGATCAATAGGAATATTGTCCTCCTGCAAATGACAAGTATGTTCAAGAATTTGTTCAATCAAACTCGTTTATACCTTCACAATAAACTTCATAAAATAACCCAACTAGGGTGGAAAAATTTCCCACCGAAATTGGAAAAACTAGATAGGGTGGCAATGAGATCCATCGAAACTAGTATGAGGATCTCACTTGAAACCCTCTACTTGAAACTCGCTTGAGCTTCTCTTTAATGGAAATAATAAATCATGAGATATAATAATCCTTAATGGCTTTCTCTCCCTTCTTTTATAAGATTTTGTTGAACCTTCTCCATTTTTCTAAAATTCTCCCCTTCATAAATTAATTGAAGAGCCATTATTTTATTTAAATGACTTCTACCCTGTTTTTTAATTAATAATTAATTTCCCCATTTAATAATAATAAAATATAGAAATTGGGAAAACTCCTTAGTACCTAGAGAAATTTGTTTCCCTTCTTCCTATCCTAAGGAAACAATTGGCGTAGCAGGAAAAATGTCTTTGTGATCAAAATGGTGGGGACATCACAAACCAAGAATATGAGTATCTTACACTTGAATATCCCTTGTTAATCCAAATACTCTTACTAACCAAATATTTTAAATGCCAATGGTTCAAATTGGATATACATCATCTACTCATCGATGTAACTTAAGATTATTTTCAAATCAGGATATCTCGTGTTCCGGATATGTAAATTGATTTGGAATTTGGATGATGCTTATAGCTTGTAGAAGGGTCCATGCCAAATACTTTAAATCCTAGATCATAAATTTCACTTCAGAATTCATCGATGACTTCACACCATGAACTTCTGTTAAACCAGATATTTTTAACCTTGGATGCCTCCACCAATCTGGATGATAGAAATCTACGATCAACTTTTGTTTATGTCTACATTGATTAAAATCTGGATGATGGAAATATACGATCAACTTTTGTTTATGTCTACATCGATTAACGAATATGACATTTGTCAACAATTGAAATTATAAAGAATGGATTCAGTCTGGTCTTCTAGACTCATGTTATTGTAGACCTGGAATTGAAACAATTGATGATGGATTGTGATTTCGAATATGTGGAATGCTTACAACATTCCATTCTTCTTGCAACAAATAAAGAGAAACCATTTTACCCATACACAAATAGTCATGATCATCATACGGATAAGAAGAACAAAAAGTTATATATATATATATTCTTCATCTCTTCACATTCTCACATTTTTTCAAAACTCAGAAAACTCTCGCACCCTAACTCTCTCAACTACAATTGATAATCATGATCATCATACAGATAAGAAGAACAAATAGTTATATATATATATATATATATATATATATATATATATATATATATTCCTCTCTTCACATCCTCACATTTTTTTCAAAACTCAAAATACTCTCGCTCCCTAACTCTCTTAATTACATTCAAATTGTATGACATAGGCTCCCGTACGAGATTCAACAAAATTAATCTATTTCACTAAATTATCTAACAAATTTCTAAGTTGGCTAAATTTATCTCTTAAAATAGCTATCAAATTACACTCATCCTATCTCCCCTAATAATATAGATTCTTTCTAGAGTATATTTAAGAAAAGATTACAAATGAGATAAAATTAAGGAAACCAACTTCCTTTGGTAAATAGGTGTTAATCTAAAAAGGTCAAAATTTATTTTGATTGGTAAAGGCTCATGAATGAAAAATTCACGTGATAAGAAATAACTATAAATGAATAGTGTCTCTGTATATGTTGGAAGCTAAGTTGGATGATGATGGATTCTTTTTTACTTGGGTGAGCGCTACCTATTTGCGAGGTATGAACCTCTTAAGGCCCATTCATCCTAATGATCTACATTGAAAAAAGAATAGATTTGGGTATTAGTGATGTTGATGTTCTTGTTGACTAGATTGGAAATGAAAATGTTGAATGAGATTGAAACTTGAGTTATGTGTTAATGGAACTATAGTCAATCTAGCCAAAATGCTCATCTATTATGAAAGTGATGATGCAATAATAATAAAACTAGCAATTTCCTGTAAAGGTGCAAAGATACACATAAGGAATTGAACATACCTATGATGTTATTGAGAAAATGTTGCATCAAGAGAAAGATAACAACCTAAAGGGTGAAGGATGGAGGGGAGGAAATGTGTTCAGGCTTGCAATAGACTCACACTTGTGTCGATCCTTATTTGACAGATGTTGCTCGAACCACCTAGCTAAATATTCTTTTTTCAATCATACCACTATGTCAAAATCTTATATATATATATATATATATATATATATATATATATATATATATATATCCCAGATATAACATGCAAGGTAATGAGGAGAAACATTACCATAGGTCCTCGTGGGAATTGACGCAAAAAAAAATGTAATTTCACAGAGGAAATGACTAAATTCATTGTGTGTTGATAATGAGATTAAATAAAGAGAATCTTTCAGAGGAGTGGCCTTCATATTCCATGATATTCTGCAATCAACATAAAGAAGGGGGTCTGTTTTAGAATTTTAGCTATCTCCTTTTAAAAAATTTAAATTAATTTGGAGCCATTATTTCCAGTTTTAAATTTAAATTTAAATTTTGTCTAGCAAAGTTTTGTTGGAATTGCAAATTTATGTGGTGTAATTTACACAATTCAAGTGTCCAAGTAAAATTTCAAGGCATCGTATCCATTTATGCATTCAAAAATGCAGTTTTAAAAATGAAAAGTTACACATGCTATACGCATATATAGAACCAATATAGATTCATTTTGAAGAGGATTAAATCTCTTGAGGTGCATACTTTTTTTCAAGTTTTTCACTCTAAAAGAGGTCCCGTAGGCTATCTTTAGCCTTGTGTACGTTAAAATTTTCTTTCTTTCTTTCTCATATTTCCCTAAGTAACTATGGCTACCTTTACACACCTTGTGTGGGTCCCACAATAACAAGTGACCATGTAAGTTAACCGTAGTTAAGAAGTCTTTATGTCAAGGTTGGTCATTCCTAAACAAAAAAATACCCAATAACATCTCAGGTTGAACACGATTTAAGGTGGGAATTTATCGTAATTAGTTGAAGTAATTTTGTGTGGGAGATATCTTAAGAATCCCCAAGCCGGAATTTCTATATGAATTTGACTAAAAATTTAGATATTTTATGTTATATAAAAAATTGGTTTAAGTTGTGATCTAACTAGTTAATGTGGAGCTCCAAGCAACCCATTGTGAGAACATGGGTGCCTTGATCTTCGTCACCACAATATTAAAACCAAGAAATATCCAACTATGGCATTTATGAATTTGGGATATGTTTCTTTGTTTGTTTGTTTGTTTTTTTCCACTTTTAGTTAGGCATGTGTATCTTTGTATGTTGACTGATGTTTAGATATTATGTTTTATTTAGCTCATATATGGAAAATGGATATATGCATTCTTCTTTCTGCATAAGCATATATACATATGCACTTATTTGTGTATGTAAACGTATGCCTTCATCAATGACGTGGTGAAATGTGTATCAACAATTATAGTGTAATACATATTTTGCTAGGTTGCATTGCCTTTTAATAAATTTTAAAAATTAGAAATGTGTTTCCCAAGAAATATCCAAGTATTGCAATTATGAATTTGGGGTTGATTTATACTTATGTTTTTTTGTTTATGTTTCACTTGTATTGTTATAGGTCAATTTGGGCACCATTCCCAATGACCTGGTTAAACTAGAACATCATCCCCAAAACCAATGAATAGGGTCTATCATCCCCTATCATTTCAGTTGCTACATGCCCTAAGACAAAGAACAAGAACAAATCATGCATGACTTCCATTGAAAGATTTCCAAGATTTGAAGAACATGTTATATCACCTATGAGCTCACCAACGCAGTCTCTCAAGGGGCTAACTGCTTTGCATATGCAGGCACTCAAGGGTATGTTAGCCAATTGGGAGTGAAATTCTCATTGTTCCGGAATCTCCACATGGACATTGCCTTCTAGAAGAGTGCATATGTGTCAAAATTCGAATCCATGTGTCCATCCAACACCTTTGAGCTTGGGAACATGTCTTGCCTATTATTAGAAAGCCATTGATTGTGAAACTACCTTCAACTGTTCTATAAATTGAGCACAGATCCTAGTGCTTGAAAAGGAAGAAATTTAGTAGAGAAATGTTGTTGGAATCTCAATTGAAGGTTCAATTTGAGTGATATGATGTTGGAGAGATGTTAATTTTGATGAGGCTGGGATGATGCTAGAGTTGGTGACATCAAATCAATCACTGGTTGTAACCTCCCCTTCTATCCATTAATAAATATTGTAACCTCCCACATATGTATCTGTATAAGCTCTTTTCTTTCATAATATGGATTCGCATATGATGTATATGTTTCAAGTTTCATTGATTTAACTGATTAACGTGAATAGCCACCTGTATATTGCAATATCTTCGTTGTTTAGTGTTCATTCTTGCATGAAATATTTTGGCGATCTAGCTTGGATTTGAAGCTACAACAAGAGTGACAGAAGGAGAACAGGAAGCACTTGGACTCCAATTAAGTTTCTTAATCTATTTCGTGTGTCTATTTAGTGTTAGGAAAATTAGCTTAAAAGTCTTTAATCAGTTGTTCTAAATGCACACCACATTTAGGGAATGTGTTTTATCCATAATCCATAATTCCGCATAAAAAATTGGCGACTCCACTGGGGAAATTACCCTTCATCCTTGGTGTGTTTGCCTTTGTTTATCTACCCTATAGCATATTCTGTTAAATATTATACTTTTGAAACTAAGAATTGCATTTGAAGTGTGTCATTATTTTGAGTTTTTTTGTTCTCTGCTGCACCCAACACACTGTTGGTCAAGACATAGTTCTTTGCATAGCACTGTCTCCCACTCAGGGGTGTTTTGCAATGCATTGTCTCCCCTTAGAGACTATGTTGCCCCCTAATCCAACCAAATTCCCTTTGAATTTTTCATTGACATTGTTTTCACCCTTTTTTTTGTTGTGTTTTCAACTGTCTGATGCCTCATAGAGACCGGTGACTTTACCTGAATCTTCCTCCTTTGAAAATTAAGTTTGTTGAATGTCTCTTTAAAGTGTTTTTCTTTATCATTGGCAAATAAATTTCAAAGTATTTTTATTTATTCATTAGATCCATTTTCTTTTGTAAAGGAAATTGTTGTTAAATTATTCGTTTCCTATAGGAGAAATTGTAATTCCATTCTTCATTTTTCCTAAAAGAGAAATTTGTGTTCAATTCATCATTTCTCAAAGAAAAAATCATTTGTTTTTATTGATTTGATGCAATTAGTTTCCTTTTTGCATTCACATTAAGGGGACTGAAAAGAAAAACCTTCATTTTCATATAGTGGATTGTGTGTTTTGCATAGGAACAAATTAGGAAAGTTTCATATTAGTTTGTGCTCTTTGTTGTTTTCTCTCAAAACTGATTTCTCTTTCCCTCTAGTAGCTAGGATTTTCATTAAAGAAAATAAAATTCAAAAGTTTTCTTATCATTTTAGTTTACATTTTAGGAATTTCCATCACATCATCGCAGTGAACCTTGAAAGG